>JACWQW010000026.1:0-357766 GCA_014849355.1 Cryphonectria radicalis
AACTATCGCCAGGTTCGCCCGACTATTCCGGCGAACCAACAGAACCAACACTACCAACAGGTCTGAAGAACTGGATATATAAGGGCACATTCATTCCCCATTAGATAGATTTTGTACATAGCTCTTCAGTCGTCAATCTAAGTATCAGATTATACTACACTCTGATAGCCCCAAAGGCAGTGAACACTTGCACAGGAAAGCTCAGTGTATTTCCGTATTCAAGATCTCTACTCGACACCGCTCTTGTTAGCATAAACCCTTTGTGTACTTTGCAATCCTCGGATTACTGCAGTGCTCATTACATAAAGAGAAAATTATATTATTATTTAATATAATAAAAAGCTATAAAAAATTTAAAAATATAAAATTTATTAGCTTTGCTTAATATAATAAATTAAAAAAGTATAATATATATATAAAAAATTATACAAAAAATTATAAAAGATTATTAAAAATAATAATTAATAGAAAAAAATTATTATAATTTATTTAATATATAAATTATAATTATATAATTTAAAATTAAAATTATTAGCAAATAATTAAAATAATTAAATAAATTTAATTATTACTAATATTATTAATATTAAAAAGTTAAATATATAATTATAATTATTATTATTTATAAATAGATTATTATATATAATTCTTTAATTATTAATTTAAGTATTAAATTATATTATATTTTAATAGCTTTTAAAGCAATAAATATTTATATAATTATTTAATTATATTTATATTTAAGGCTTATATTTAGCATTGCTCTTATTAGCATAAACCCTTTGTGTACTTAAGAATCTTCGGATTACTGCAGTGCTTATTATATGTAAGTTCGACTTTACCTAAGTAACTTTGAAAAGTACGTCTCCTTGTTTATCGACAAGCTTAGGCGGAGAGACTCCGTTTTCCTATGGGGCAAAGTCAAGATCGCTATCGACCAGGGCTTTCCGGACGAGATAGCAGAGGAAATGACCCGCAAGATCACGGTGTCATTGGGTTTGATTGAGGGGGGGGAGGCATAATGGCGATCAGCAGGGTAACGTTGAGGAGCAGCCCGGGCCGTCGGAACCATCTGAGAGCCAGCGACGACCAAAGAAGCGAGCCATGGAGGATCAACCGGCGGATAACCGGCGAAGGAGGCTCGAATGGCTTTGAGATGTTTGCAAGGGATGTGAAGGAAAGGAGGGGGAAAATCTGGTTTTTAGGTGGTTGGATGCTCGACATCTGGAGCGAGCTGGAAAAGGAAATATGTCACCACTGAGCTACTCAGTAAAGTGCTAGCTCCAGGTAAGTACCCATCAATGAGTGTCCTATTTGGGCGCCTCTATCCCTGTCGCCAGGGCCCTCCATTCATGCGTCCTTGTGCTCGCCCCAGCCTGCGCGAGCTCCTCTCCTAATGCTTCGAGACACAGAGGACGCATGCCTGTTAGCTACTTAGCTAGCAACCCTCCCACTGGTAATAGGACCCAAAGTTGAAAGCGACAAATACAGCCATAGCTGTTGAATTATCGGATATAAGTGTCTGTATTTTCAATATCGAGTCTGCTTCCAACACTAGAAGGCGCAATTGCAACGGACAGCACTAAGAGCACTAACAGCCGCTGCGGCTAGGTACTCGTTAGTGTGCTGTGGCACCTTAACTCCGACCTCTGACCAGTGACGACACGGCACTCGTTGTTCTCTCCGTCTTTGGTATGTTGTTGGTTTACTTTCAACCCCGACCTGCGACCTGCTTCTCGTCCTCCTACACACTCCTATTTGCATATATGTATGCTTTGGGCTGAAGGATTAAATTTAGGCCAGTGCGTCTCCCTCGCCGTCCGTCCTGATTAGCCCGGCTCTCTACCTCGTCCTCAGTTACTTGAACTCCCTGTGGGATCGAGAACCCCCGCCGTCTGGAACGCCCTGGTCAGAAGTTCAACACCACCTCTTCTGTGCTTCACGCCCTGTTGCCCAGTGTTCTGTTGTCCCCATCACTCAACATCTAGGAAGTTTTGGCCGCCATGCCCAACCTGGGCGCCCGCGATGTGTCGCCTTTCCTGGTCCTGCTCGTCTTCGTAGCTACCCTCGGCCCTTTCCAGTTCGGCTATCACTTGGTATGGCCCTCCTCGTGGCTGTTCTCTACCGCCGCCTCTCCTCCACATCCTCTCTTATGACTCTAGCTGATTGATCTTCCCTCCCTCTGCTGCCTCTCTAGTCCGAGCTGAACGCCCCGCAACATGCCATTACCTGCGAGAATGACGACCCCTCCACCGTCAGCAGCGCTCTAGCCCGTATCACCGCCAAACTCTCGTCCACTACGGGCTCCGTCGATGGCTGCAAGGGTATACCTATGGAGGAGGCTGCCTTCGCAGCTGTCTCCTCTGTCTTCACCATCGGCGGCCTCATCGGCGCCCTGGCCGCTGGGCCCGTCACCTCCAAGAAGGGCCGATGGCTGTCTATACAGATAACGGCTGTAACCTTTGTCCTCGGTGCCGCGGTCGAAGCCCTGGCGCCCGCTGCTTGGGTCCTTGGGCTTGGTCGCTTTGTGTCTGGCCTTGGGTCCGGCGCCAGCACTGTCATCGTGCCGCTCTACATCTCCGAGGTCGCACCACCCGCCGAGAGGGGATTCTTTGGCGCCTTTACACAGATCAGCTGCAACACTGGAATCCTGGCTGCGCAGGCACTGGGCTACTTCCTGAGCCATGGCGCTGCTTGGCGCTGGATCCTGGGCATCAGCGGCATCATCGCGGCTGGACAGGTGGTGCTGACCTTCTTGATCCCTGAGAGCCCCGCCTGGCTAGCCACCGTCAAGGGGGACGTGCCGGCCGGCCGCAGAGTTCTGCAGCGCATCCGTGGGCCGCGCTTCAACATTGACGACGAGGTCGCGCTCTGGGGCTCCGGCGCTATCAAGGCTGCCGTGGATGCCGGTGAGGAGCAGGGGCTGCTGGCACCGCCTACGGCGGCGGCAGTCGAGAGGGAAGAAGAGGCCCGGCACATCGGGGTCATGCAGGCGCTGAGGGATCCTCTCTACCGGCCGGCTATGATCGTGGTCATGGGGGTCATGTTCGCCCAGCAGTTGTGCGGCATCAACTCGATAGTGATGTACTCGGTGGCGCTCCTCAACGGCCTGCTGCCCCTGAGCTCTATCGTCCTGACCATCCTCGTCTCCGCCGTCAACCTCGTCATGACCGCGGCATGCTCGCCTCTCCCAGATAAGTGGGGTCGCAAGACGTGCCTGCTGGTGTCCATTATTGGCCAGGGGTGCTCGTCCCTGGCGCTGGCCATCTCGATTGTGACGGGGTTCAAAATCATGTCGGCGCTCGCCGTCGCCTTCTTTGTTGGCTTCTTCGCCGTCGGGCTGGGCCCTGTGCCGTTCATCCTCGCGTCAGAGCTGGTGGGCCAGGAGGCCGTCGGGGCGACGCAATCTTGGTGTCTGGCTACTAACTACACGGCTACCTTCCTTGTGGCACAGTTCTTCCCCATCGTCAACACGGCTCTGAACAACTGGCTGGGCGGACGTGGTGGTTGGGTCTATTTTATCTTCGCAGCCTTCGCAGCGATATTTTCCCTCTTCATCTCGAGCAGGGTGCCCGAGACCAAGGGCAAAAGAGATGCGGATGAAGTCTGGGGGCGTACGAGACGGTTGGACTGAGCTGCTCTGGCCGCTCCGAGATTGCATGACGGACAGGGAACCAAAGAGCTCTATTATATGTTTATATACCCTACCAACATCCCAACCATAACGAGAATCGACACCTGATATCCTCCGGCAAGATGGATAAAGGCAACATCCCGATGAAATGGTGATCCAAGTAACGAGAGAGTCTATTCTTTACTAAGCAAGAACATGCGCCGCATTTTGACCATGTTCACAAGAACCTCGACCCCAGCGCGGACCCCATCAAGAACATAGACATTCTTTGCTTGGTGCTCGCCGTATTCGGCCTTGATGGCAGACCGGATGATGTCCTCCAAGCCCGCCATGCCGGCACACCCCATGACAACACAGTCTATCCTGCCATCCTGCAGGAGGCGCTTTGTAGCCTGTGTGAGCCTGTCCCTAACTGCATCCGGCGACACGTGTCCGTGGAAGTCGCCAGCGTTCAGACCCGTGGTAGAAATCCCACGGAACCATCTGTTGAGCTTTCCTTCCTGGTCGCCAAGGAAGTCCCTCACAGCCGAAGAGAGGTGATCCTCCCAGAACTGACCAGTAGTGACGATGCCCCACCCGCCGCCCTTAGGACCTGTCCTCCTCAAAAGCGGGAGGGCCGCAACTATGCTCGCCTCAAAGATGCCCGTCACAGCGATGTCCGGATAATGACCTGCTATCCTGCCCACCAGGGGGTGGGAGCTGTAGCAGGCAATCAGGACGCCGTGGTAGCTACCCTCTAGCACATGTGTGTCGTGCATGTGTTTCCACACTGCCTGGGAGCTCGCCTCAATGTCGTCTGCGTTGTTGATGCTGGCGGGACTGCCGCTGTCTGGGGGCGCAGTGTACATGGTGATGTTCAGAGACTACCTCATCGTAGAGACGCCATCAGCCCATGCTTGCTTGCCTCACCACAGGCGAGTAGGGGAAAGAGTAGTGCTGTGCGGTGTATCTTGACGACTTTACTTAGTAAGGCTCAAATATATATCGTACGTGTGGTAGATTCATGCTGGCAATGGCCTGTTCCATGCCACGGGTCATGTCCTCGGATGTGTTTGGGTTCACGACTAACAAGCGTAGAGCGCCGCCATCATTCTCTGGCAGAGAAGTCGACATCATCTCGAACCGACGAGTCGTGCGGAGCTTTGGAGTCGGACGGGTTAAGTGACATTCGCAGGAGCTTGTGAGTAGTGAGGTAGCTGATAGAGAAGACCAGGCTAGACATGTGGGGCAGCAGCAGCCCTTTAACAAGCTATTGTGTGCTGGCCGAGGGCCAAAGTTTGGAGGTGCGTATGTACTAACAACAGCTACGTAGCACCTGCCCCAGGCGCTCCCACTAACCCCCCCTCCCCTGAAAGACCCCCTCTCCCCGCCTAACTACTAGAGTACAGCTGTAAACCCCACCAACCCCTACCAGCGGCATAGTACAGTACATACAAGGTAGTAGTATATACTGTGGTACTGTACTGTGCACCGTCTAATGGCAGGTACTTTATCACCTACATACAGTACCTCAGTACACCCGCGGTGCACGCGCATTGGAACCCTGACCCTGTAGGACCTTACCGTCATCAAGGGCTGCCAACAACGACCATCACCGCCCACCACCCTCGAGCGTCCGTCACCGCACCGCGAGAGCTCTCCCAACGCCGCCAATCTTTACTCGACCAGCAGCACTTCCCTTGACCGTACCGATTGTTTCTCGGAGAGCTAGCTCTTCACGAATTCCCCCATCCAGCTGCTGGACCGACCTGCCGTCCGTCAGTCAACATGGCGAACCCGCCTCCTATCGGTAATGCCACCGCCCGTCCCTATGTCCCTCTGTCCTCGTAATCTCCTCCCTCTGCCGCTCCCTCTGTGAGAGAGATATCATATCACCCCTCCACACCAGTCCTCTCATCTCCTGCTTGCTGGCTGCTGACAAGACTGACTCTTCTTTTCTCCCCTCCCTCTCTCTAGTCCTCGATGGCGGTACCGGCTTCCTCAAGGTCGGTTACGCGGCCCAAAACTTCCCCGAATTCCAGTATCCTTCCATCGTCGGCCGGCCCATCCTGCGTACCGAGGAGAAGGGTGCTGGCGACAGCGATCTGGTCATCAAGGACATCATGTGTGGTGATGAGGCCGCTGCTGCCCGCACCATGCTGCAGATCAGCTATCCCATGGAGAACGGCATCGTCAAGAAGTGGGATGACATGCAGCACCTCTGGGATTACACCTTCTTCGAGAAGATGAAGGTCGATCCCACTGGCCGCAAGATCCTCCTGACCGAACCCCCTATGAACCCGCTCAGGAACCGCGAGCAGATGTGCGAGGTCATGTTCGACCGCTACGCTTTTGGCGGCGTCTACGTTGCCATCCAGGCCGTCCTGGCCCTCTACGCACAAGGTACACCCCACCCCTTTCGCCTACCTCCTTAACCCTCTGACGACCTACAAGCCCTCCCGTGACGCCATCAATGGTTTTGGCGACGGGTAGCGATGGATGCTTATCACTGACACCTCCTCTTGTGGACTGACGGATAGGTCTCAGCTCTGGTGTCGTTGTCGACTCAGGCGACGGCGTCACCCATATCGTCCCCGTCTACGAGTCCGTTGTCCTCAACCATCTCACCCGCCGCCTCGACGTGGCGGGCCGCGACGTCACCCGCAACCTGATCGCCCTGCTGCTGCGCAGGGGTTACGCCCTCAACCGAACCGCCGACTTCGAGACGGTGCGCCAGATCAAGGAGAAGCTGTGCTACGTGAGCTACGACCTGGAGCTCGACAAGCGCCTGAGCGAGGACACGACGGTGCTGGTGGAGAGCTACACGCTGCCGGACGGGCGGGTCATCCGCGTCGGGAGCGAGAGGTTCGAGGCGCCCGAGTGTCTCTTCCAGCCGCACCTGGTGGACTGTGAGCAGCCGGGCATCGCCGAGTTCCTGTTCAACACGATCCAGGCCGCCGACGTGGACGTTCGCTCGTCCCTGTTCAAGGCCATCGTCCTGTCGGGCGGGAGCAGCATGTACCCGGGCCTGCCGTCGCGGCTGGAGAAGGAGCTGAAGCAGCTGTGGCTGACGCGGGTGCTGGAGGGCAACCCAGAGCGCCTGAGCAAGTTCAAGGTCAGGATAGAAGACCCGCCGAGACGGCGCCACATGGTGTTCCTGGGAGGTGCGGTGCTGGCCAACATCATGGCGGACAAGGAGAGCATGTGGATCACGAAGCAGGAGTGGGAAGAGCAGGGCTCCAGGGTGCTGGAGAAGCTGGGACCGAGGTAGCAGCAGCAGCAGCAGCAGCAGTAGTAGTAGAGGGAATCTGAGGAGTAGGACCGTATGAGACGGGCGAGAAGGACTCGCTGGGGAGGACGCTGAGACGGGTCTTTTGCGGTTATCGTGTGTGCGCTACCTCGCGGCCTCCAAGAAGGAGAGAGAGAAAGAGAGACAGAGAGACAGAGCAGAGGAGACAAGAGACAGAAAAAAGAGCAATCAAATCCTTGTTTAGATGCCAAGCTTTCTTTACCTTGACCACATTTTGGTGGGAATTGAAGGCGAGCATGTGAAGGCAATCTTGCTTCTGAAATGCGGGCGATAGAACCAGCCAGGGGGTGGGGAGCTCTAACGACCAAACAGTAACAGATTTCGCTGGTACATTGCAGATAAACTGTTAGTGATTCAGCCGCAGCGCTCACCCGGTCCTAGTGTTCCGGAACAGCGTTGGCAACAACAGCAGACGACAAAACAAGAAGAACATGATTGAAACAACAACAACCGCAACAGCTGCAACTACAACCTGCCCGCATAGTACATACTCATAGATGTTCATCCCTACTACAGCTCTACCAAGGCTGCTGCTTTCTTCCATTGTCGTGAAAAAGAACCGAAGCCCCCATCATACCCACCACCTCGGCACCTAATCTCAGGCAACGAATGCAACCATAAAAATACCTTCTTTTTTGTCAACTGTACAGTCCGCCTGCCAACCTGGGGCGCAGCAGACAGTTTTCTTGTCGGCCAGCTGAGCTGGTGAATCCTGTCTGGCTCCAAGAGGCTGGATAAGCACAGGACCAGCCGCACAGGAAGAAACAAGAACCTGGAGTCCAAGATCCGAACCCTCTCTCTATCCGAGACACAAGAGAGACACCTGGAAAGCAATAAGCAAGCATCCTGTGCACGCCTTGGACCAAAAAGCGAACAACCAATATAACACCTGCATATCTGGCCGCTCTTAGCCCCAACAAAAAAGAAGGGAAAAAGAAAAAGGAACCAGGACAGGGTGCCTACCGAGATCCTCACACGCACTTTTGTCGTGCATACCCGAGGTGCCTTTTGGGGTCGTTGTTGGCCCCGTCGGCATCAAGGGGCGGTACAGGATTAAGACCAGCCCACACCTGATCGACAAGTCGGCTTCCCGCCTCTCTCTCTCTCTCGTGCGTTCACTGGGAGGCGTCGTGACTCGTTCGCTGTCTGCCAGTTCGAAGGACCGGAGTGCGGTTGGCTGGGTTGGCTGTAGTCTCAGGACACACCCTCCACACACGTCTCGTTTCCTGCGCGCAAGGTGGACTCGGGAGCATGACCACCAATCCATCGTCTGTTGCTTCTCAAGGGTCGGGCAGAACGTTTACACATCAGCATTCGGGCTCTGCCTTTGAAGGTAAGAAGAAGAAGAAGAAGATGATGATGATGATGAACAAGAGCTCAACAAAAAGACCACATTACATACAGTTTTCATTTCCATCCCTCTAATCTCGTCCCTTCATCTCCCCTTCTCTCTCTCTCTCTCTCTCTCTCTCTCTCTCTCTCTCTCTCTCCATCTCTCCACCAAAAATTGTCTCGCACGCGCGTGTGAATGTGGCTGCAACTCGAGCAAATAAATGTGTCTATTGAGGAACATTCCTCGTGTGACTATTTTACCTCAGCAGACCTCTCTCTACCGCTGCTCACCGGTTACCCTGAACGGGATTGGATGACCTCTTCTTCCCCCTGCATCCGTTCATACATACTTGCATGCATACACACCCACCCACCCAGCCACACTCTATCTGATGTACAGATATTGATTGTTCCTACACTAAATTGTGATTTATTATTCCTTGACGTCTTCTGCAACCCAGTTCATCCACCTGTCCTCTCAGTACATCCTGCTTTTTCTTCATCTTCTCGACTCTCGGTCTTCTCGTCATCTCTCTTTCTTTCACCTCCAAAACCCTCACTACTTTACACCCAATTTTCTCTCTACCTGTTGCTTTCTATATTCACCCCGGCATTCCCTCATTACACATAGGCCTCTGCTACCTCGCTTTTCGGGGAGACCGGCTACGGAGCCGATCTACTTTGTGACCGACAGCCTCAACTTTTGCGGAGTCCTCCGGACCCGTCGGATGTCAGCTGGCCGCCAGAAGAAGGGGAGAAAAAAAAATTTCCCCGTTCAGAGACACCCAGCCCAAACATGCATGCATGAAGCAGTCTTGTGTGTACTGTATGCGTGTGCGTGTGCGTGCGTGCCGTCTATGTGCGTTGCGTGCCTGATTCGGAACATTTGTTTTGCTTTTAATTTCATTCCTTTTTTTCTCTTTTTCTTTTCTTTTTCTATTTTATTTTAATGTGAACACCTCGGGGCAGGACATGCTGGCGGATGGTTGAGACCGCGAGCCCCTGGACTGGTCCTTCCTCTCCTCCTCGTTCCTTTCTCTCCGACTCGGTGCTCGATCTCCTCCTTGCCTTCTTCACTACTCTCACTCTCACCACTACCACCACCCCGACCATCACCCCTACTAGCGACGGCGGAGGCGGTGGCATAATGAATTCGGCATCGGGGTCGAGACAGTACGGTCTGTCCCGACAGTCGTCGGCCACCCATGCAGGTCAAGCAAGACCTGGTCTGTCGAGACAGGGCTCGTCCTTCTCATCATCATCATCACCATATCGTATGGCCAGCTGCCCGCCCTCTTCTTCTGTTTCTTCTTAGTACCAATCATCATCACCCATTCATTCCTACCCACCCCCTCGTCTTGATGCATGCCCGCGGTCCTACTGCCTTGTGCGCGCGCGAGAGACAAGCACGCAGAGAGAAAAGTACACACACAGACACACACCAAGTGAAAGAGAGAAAAACCGAGAAAAAAAACCCCCCCCCAAACCCCTTGCGCTTCTTGGCTGACATGAAAGCTACACACAGATCCGACCGACCGTGGTGCCTTTGGCCCGGTCGGCTACCAGTCCAAGGTTCAGGTGATCGACCGGTACAAAGTCATCGGCTTCATTAGCTCTGGGACGTATGGCCGTGTATACAAGGCTGTTGGCCGGCAGGGCCAGGCTGGGGAATTCGCCATCAAGAAGTTTAAGCCGGACAAGGAGGGCGAGGTGGTGACATACACGGGCATCTCGCAGTCGGCTGTGCGCGAGATGGCCTTGTGCAGCGAGCTGTCGCACGCCAGCGTCATCAAGCTACACGAGATCATCCTCGAGGACAAGTGCATCTACATGGTCTTCGAGTATGCCGAGCACGACCTGCTGCAGATCATCCATCACCACACCCAGCAGCCGCGCCACCCCGTCCCGCCCGCCACCATCAAGAGCATCATGTTTCAGCTCTTCAACGGCTGCCAGTATCTCCACTCAAACTGGGTCCTGCACCGCGACCTCAAGCCCGCCAACATCATGGTTACCTCCGCCGGCGAGGTCAAGATCGGCGACCTCGGCCTGGCCCGCATGTTCCAGAAGCCCCTACACAGCCTGTACAGTGGCGACAAGGTCGTCGTTACCATCTGGTACCGGGCCCCGGAGCTGCTGCTGGGCTCCCGCCACTACACCCCCGCCATCGACATGTGGGCCCTCGGATGTATCTTTGCCGAGCTGCTGAGCCTGCGGCCCATCTTTAAGGGAGAAGAGGCCAAGATGGACAGTAAAAAGACCGTGCCCTTCCAGCGGAACCAGATGCAGAAGATTGTCGACATCATGGGCATGCCCACCAAGGAGAGGTGGCCGCTCCTGGTGCACATGCCCGAGTATCAGGCCCTGCAGCAGCTGACGCCGCCGCCAGTGCCACACCACGGCGGCCACCACGGGCGCGGGCAACATCACCACAGCAGTAGCAGTCACCACCACCATCACCACTCCTCCTCCTCCTCTCCCTCCCACCAGCAACAGCCCTCCTCGAGCCACCTGGAGAAGTGGTACTACAGCATTCTCAACACGAGCACCAACACGTCGCAGCCCACCCCCAACGGTGGGCCCAGCTCCCTGGTCAGCCTGGGCCCGGAAGGGTACAAGCTGCTCGCGGGCCTGCTCGAGTACGACCCTGAGAAGAGGTTGACCGCAGCCCAGGCGCTGCAGCACCCCTTCTTCACCACGGGGCCCGACCGTCCCAGCACCAACTGCTTCGAGGGCCTGAAGATGGAGTATCCGCACCGCCGCGTCAGCCAGGACGACAACGACATCCGTACGAGCAGCCTGCCAGGCACAAAGAGGAGCGGCCTACCCGATGACTCGCTCCGGCCGGGAAAGAGGGTCAAGGAAGGCTAAAGGGTTGTCCATGGACAAATTGCTCGGGTCTGCAGAGCGACCTTCTCCATCGCACGGCCGTAGATTTCTTCTTCTTTTGGGGGGGAGAAAGGAGGCGAGTGTGGACTAGGCCAGGCCATGGGTTTTATGCATCAAGATACAAAGCGTGGCGTTCATGGGAAATAATCAAGACGAAAAGTGTTTTGTTTGTGTGTAGACAATCAAAGGCACTACATGCGCATATACAAATTCAACCTTCTCATCCTTTCCTATGTGGTTTCATAGTATTAAGATTGAAAATGAACCCGGCCCCCCCGAACGTCTGTCTAGGAGGTTAACACAACACCCCCCCGGGTGAAGATCCCACCTTCGGCTGTCTAGACAAGTAAGAGAGTCCGTCCGTGCGAGCGGGACTGATCTCACATCGCTTCTTTTGTGTCAACTCATCCTGGCCCAAATGACCTGTAATATAGGTTTGTGCGTTGTAGAGACTTTGCTCAGTGTGTCAGCTAGAACCTAATCAGTCTACTGGAGGAACCTGGGTGCGAACAGCGAGCACCACCACCTCTCCGTCTCTAGTAACAAAGGATATCACACCGGGGGGAGTAAGACTTCAGCAGCAGCAGCAGCAGCAGCAGTAGCGTTGGAGCAACGGGATCTTGTCTGTTTAATAGGTCCTGAATTCTCGCCTTGGGTATCCCGCCAGAACAACAACAACAACAACAACAAAAAAAAAAAAAAAAGAAGACGAAAATATGGAAGATGGTGAGAATTACATGAATGTACAGAAGAGAATTAACGGTTTTGGGGGGTTGGATCGTCAAACGTAGGGCCATGATATAAGAAACCAGAAAGGAAAAAGGAAAAGAATCAGGAAGGGCGAGAAACGAGAACCTTTCAACACAGGCCCTGTTGCTTGTGTGGTGAAACGCCCGCTGTCGCCTGCTGTCAGACCTGGATGCCCTCATTGCATACAGCGAGGATTCAGCATCGACTTGCCGGAATTGGGGACTATAATCGCTCCCCGTCACTCCCATCAGAGAGAAAACCCCCGCATGTGCTCCCTCCTGGTATTGATCACGGCTGGGTCCTCAACCCCGACCTAGCACGATATGTAGATGACTGGCAATGGTGACCAAAGGGACCAAGGACCGCCAGCATGTCCCCACAGCAACTTGTGAAGCGCCTCACACGATCCCTAGAGCTCCTACTTCTTGGCCGGGGCAGCGGGGGTCTTGACGTTGTTGGACAGCCAGGCAAGGCCTTCGAGCAGACCTTCGCCAGTCGTTGCGCAGCTGGGCACGACGAACCATATCTTATCCTTGAGCTGGTTGAGCTTGAGGGCCTCGGTCACCTCCTGTGGCTTCATGGCTGTGCAAAGGGGGGGAAAAGAACGAATCAGCATGTCAACTTGATGTGTGTGTGTCTGTGTGCGTGTGTGTTTACGCGCCGACGATGAGGTGGTTACAAGTGAACACCAGGGGAAAGAGAGTTTGTTTTGGCAGAGGGAAACTCACCATTGTCGAGGTCCTGCTTGTTAGCAAAAACCAACAGCAGGCTGTCCTTCATCTCCCTGTCGTTGATGATGCGGTGCAGTTCCTGCCTGGCCTCCTCCATGCGTGCGCGGTCGGACGAGTCAATGACGAAGATAAGACCCTGTGTGCCTGTTGGATTGCGAGCGACGAGTCGTCAAAGTCAGCCACCAGTCCCACGCGAACAGAGAGCCCCGAGACCAAGCCAATGGCCGCCCCGGGGGGGGGGGGGAATGAGGTGCACCGTCCTTACCGCTGAAGTAATGTCTCCACAAGGGCCTGATCTTGTCTTGGCCGCCGACGTCCCAGACATTGAATTTGACGTTCTTGTAGGTGACGGTCTCGACGTTGAAGCCGACGGTGGGGATGGTGGTGACGTCCTGACCCAGCTTGAGCTTGTAGAGGATAGTGGTCTTGCCGGCAGCATCGAGGCCGAGCATGAGCAGGCGCATCTCCTTGGATCCGAAGATCCTGCCCATCATCTTGGAAAGTTGACCTCCCATTGTAGCGGCGGTCTGCTTTTGGGGGGTCTGAAAAGTGTTCTGTGTGTGTGTGTGTGTGTGTGTGTGTGTGTGTATACGGAGAGATTGGGCGGGGAAGGGGGGGGGAAGAAGGATGCGTGATCCTGGGGCGTATCGAAGTCGAGCGACTGTTGCAATAGGTGGTGGAGGTGACAGGGCGAGTCAGGCCAGATTAGGCTGTGTCAGTGCGCGTCAGGACGCAACAGCAACAGCAGCAGCAGCAGCAGTGAGTGGTTGCTTGGCTGCTTCACAGGTTCGAAGCAGGGCAACGCAATACAGGACGGCAAATATCGCAAGTGTCGTGGGTGTAGGCCGGGGGGGGGGGGCTCGTGGGCGTCGAGAGGTCGGCGTTTGGTCGCTGAGAATTGGACAGAGGGTCAATTAGTACTGTGTACGGTTGTGTGTGTACGTAAGTGCGTGTGTGCGTGTGTACGCGCGCTGTTTAGAAGCAGGCAGGGTGGACGTGAAGATGGGTTGTGATGCAGAGAAACGCGGTCAGGGACCAGAGACGACGACCAGACCAGGTCAGAAGGTAAGTAGGTAAATAGGTAGGTCCCTTTTCAGAGGCCACTAGGTCAGGCACCCAGCAAGGGGGGGGGGGGGTAAATGGCATATATTTCCTGCAGGGGTCTTTCGATTTAAAAAAGATGGAGGTAGTTGCAAGGGGGGGGTGTGTTGTGGAACAGAAGAGGGCGGCTGCTGAATTTGGACTCGCTGGTGAAGAAGGTTGATGGGGGACAGGACCGTGGAGAGTAGCGATGGGATTATTTACACGCTGCTGCCTGTGATTGTTTACATACCTATTAGATCGATGATGGGGCAACCGAATCCGAATCCAGAGAGAGAAGGAAGAAGAAGGGAGAGAAGAGAGGTACGACAGGGAAGAAGGAAGGACAGTCAGTGAGTGAGTGGGTGGGTGGGTTTAGGAAAACCCCCCCAAAAAAAGAGAGAATGAGAGTGTGGTGTTTATTCGATTCAGAGAAAAAGAGAGGGAGAGAAAAGAGAAAAACACGGAGATTAGGGTCTGCAGCACGGATCAAGTGCCCTGGCGGGGAGGGGAAGAAAGAGAGAGGAGGATCAGATTTCTAGATTTCGGTTCGAGGTTTGTTGAGATTGATCTGAGTTATCATCAACCTTAGCACGGCTACTATAGGTCCGGTACGGGACGGCAATTACAGTGGACGGGTTGTGCTGTGGTTTAGCACCGTTTACTGCTTCAGGCCCTGACGTGCCCAGTGGACCGCCCAACTAAATTTACACATCACCAACCCCCTGGATCGGCCACGGCTCTTCATATTTCCTTCTCTCCCCTTTTTTTGCTCCCCTCCCCCTACGTCCTTGACCCTAGGGCCCTTCCCCCCCCCTGGACCCCTTCTGTCCCACTCACCAGCACTGCCCGGCTCGGCTCTTTCCCGCACGCCAGCAGGGCTTGCCGCGGGCCTTGCATGAGCAAGCACTAAAACATTGCATTGACAACAAAAACAACGAACCCCCCCCCCCGAAGACCCCCAACCCCCCCTGAAGTTATTGCCCTGGTATACCCCTCCCCCCCTAAGCGCATCGTATCGCCTGTGCCACCACCACAAATTGTCAACGCATAACCTTTTTGAAGCATGCTTATTGATGGAATGAATTCAACACAAATTTAGTATTGTTCGTCATGGCGTTGTGGCGTTCAGATGTGGTTCAAGCACAACTAGTAATGCTCAACAACCTCGTCAAGCATGCAAGAATACGTGCATATTGTATATATATATATAAAATCTTATACATATTCGCATCGCAGCAATAGCAAATCTGCCGTATACAACTTAAGGCAACATCCCATCAGTCTCGGTAGTCGACGACAAACCTGCGCTCCACAACCTGCTGCGTCCCTGACTGCTCTTCGCCTTCGAAGCGGAGGCTTACATTCCCCGTCGTGCTGTCCATCCCCGTCACTTCGGCCTTGTAGAACGTAGTGCTGTCGGGATAGAGTGCTAACACCATCTTGCCCTTGTCCAGCCTCGGCAGCTCCGTGCTGGGCGACGGGATGGGGATCATGGCCGACGCGCTCATCTTGTACTCCTTCCTGGCGGGCGACGGCACGTCAGGGTCCTCGTCCTTGACCAGGTACCGGCGCGTCTTGCCGTCCCCCATCACCTTCTTCACCTTGCCCAGGTACCAGTCCTGCGTGTCGCTGGGCTGCGCCGGCTTGGGCTTGAACGCCACGTCCTGGTTCTCTGAGAAGACCACCCTGGCGCGCATGGCCGATGAGCCCACCACCCCGTGGGCCTGCTGCGGCTCGACGCTGTCGGCCTTGGACGGCGTGTCGCGGTCGCGGTCGCCACCACCGCCACCGCTGCCGTGCGCCGGGGGCACGCTGTCCCTATTGCCGGACCGGTCGCTCGACGGGCCAGTATTCCTCCCCGCCAGCTTTCGGGCGTGGCCGCCGATGGGGCTGGGGTGGGGGCTGTCTGCGGCCCCGTCAAAGTCATACAGGTCTTGTTTGCTGCTGTCCTTGTCGCCTTCTCTGTCCACCGCCGCCGCCGCCGCCGCCGCCGCCGCTGCCGCCGCCTCACGCTCGCGGTCGCGGTCTCGATCGCGGTCACGCTCACGCTCACGATCACGGTCGCGCTCCCGTTGTTCGCGCTCCCGCTCCCTCTCCCGGTCTCGATCCCGCTCCTTCTCCTGCTCCGCCTCACCTTCTCTCTCCCTCTCCCTCTCCCTGTCCCTCTCCTTCTCCCTCTCCCGCTCCCTCTCCACCCGCTCGCGCTCCCTATCCCTCTCCTTCTCCCGCTCGCGCTCCCTCTCCCGCTCCCGCTGCTCCCGAGAGAGCTGGCTCTCCCTCTGGGCGCGCTCGCGGCCCTTCTCGAGCTTGCCGGCGCGGCTGGAACTCCGGCCGGTGCCGGCGTGAAAGCTCGAGGAGCGGGCGGCCGTTCCGATGGAGGGTTTGGCGTCCTCCTCCTTGGCGGCCTGGATGCCCTTGACGATGCCTAGGGACTCGTTGATCTCGGCCATCCTCTTAACGGTGGCATCGTTGATCTTAACACCGGCCCTGTACAGGGTGTCGAGCTGCTGCATGAGCTCTGAGGTGCGCACGCTGTCGGCGGGGTTCTTGGAGTCCTTGATCTTGGCGATCTGGCTCTCGAGGGCGGCGATCTGGCGGATGTTGTCATTGCTGGCGTTGATATCGGCAATGACGGACTTGATGTCGTTCTGGGTGTTCTTCCATAACTCGACCTCCTCGCCGTCATTACGGCCCTTCCTACGGCCGGACATGGCGCTGTCCCTCCAGCTCTCAGTATTCTTGAGGTTCTGTAGCTCCCTGTTCAAAGACGACGTCTTAGCAGATATTCACCATTAATCATATATGGAGTCAAGAAGATTGTTGATTTTTTAATGGGGGGGTAGTGGGGGGGGGGATATGATTGGTGATATTATCGGTGATGTTATCAAGGTTATGGGAGGACAGCGTTCTGGGGGAGGAGGGAGAGAGAGAGAGAGAGAGAGAGAGAGATGAGTTGGGAACCAGTATCGAAAGGGGGGGGGATCATCAGCCAGCGCAGTCCCTGGCAGGCCTCACCCTCATTCATTCTCATCGCTCTTGACATGCTCAACCGCCTCTCTCTGTGTGTCTCTCTTGCCCTCCCTCTTCCCCTCTTTCTTCTCCCATCTCTTCTTCTTCTTCTCCTTCTTTTCCTGCAGTCAATCCACCCGTGACGAGGATGGCTAAGCAGCGACAAGGCGAGGCGTACCTTCAGTTCAAAATCCAGCTGCCAGACCTTGCGTGTGTTTTCGGATGGAGCGCAGCTTTGCAGTGCAGAGCAGAGCAGAGCAGAGCAGCAAAGTGAGAGCAAGAAGAAACACTATAAGCCAAGTGCTGCCTGTAAATGTAAGGATGAGTGGTGGTGACGGGATAAGATTACAGATGAGATCAGGTGGAGGGAGATGTGTTAAAAAAATAAAATAAAAAGAGAGAGAGAGAGAGAGAGAGAGAGAGGCCTTGACTATTTGGCTTCTGATGGTGGAGCGACGGCGTTGGCCTGGCGCTTTGGGGAGAGTTTTGATGATGATGCTGAGATTTTTTGGTCTCTCGCTTTAGTTTTTTTCTCCCCCTCCTTTCTTTGTTCTCTTCTGCCCCCCCCTCTTTTGAAAGGCGTTGATGTCACAAGCACATGCACGGCACGATATGGTACGGCACGGCACGGCGCGGCACGCACGGCACCAACACGGCGCGGCTTGGGAGACAGACAAAGCAGAATGGAGCAGATCCGGTTGTGTGTTGTGTGTTTTGGGGTTGGAGGCTGGTGTTGAGAGAGAGAGAATGTGTGTGTGTGTGTGTGTGTGTGTGTGTGTGTGTGTGTGTGTGTGTGTGTGTGTGTGAGGCTGAGGAGCGAGTTGAAGGATCAAAAGAGCCAGCCAACCAGCCAGCCAGGATCGTGACCGAGACCGAGGCCAAGGCCAGCCGACCAAGATCAAGATCAAGACCCAAGGACTTAGGGAGGACCAGGACCAAGGATGGGTACTGTACTGTAAACGGATGGCGTAACCAACCTGGACTGCGAATTCGAGCGCGAGTGAGTCAAGTGCGGCCGCGAGGCATGAGGCGGCGGCGAGGCCTCGGTTGACTTGGGCGTGGAACTGGGACTTTGGTTGTGACCGGGGCGTCCTTCATTGCGCCTAGGAGGTTGCCATGTCATCCTCAAAGACTTTTTGGTCCGGCCGCGTCGTCGCAAAGTCGTGCACCACAGCCAGAGAGTACGGGTGTACCAAGTAAGGGAGAGGGGGGGGAGGGAGGCCGCCGTTTAAGGGAGGAGTTGGGGGGGGAAGGGGTGGGTGGTGGAGGGGTCGATCGAGGCTAAGGCTAAGAGGGAGTTGCTGGTTAGAGGGGGGTGAGAAGAGAGGCTCAGTGGCGGTAACAGGCTCTCATTGGGTGCTGAAAATCAGGTAGTTGATCCTGGGAGAGATTGGCTGGTGGTAACGCGTAGGGGTTGGGGGGGGCAGGCGCGGGCGCGGGAGATGAGAAGCACGGGATGGGATACCCAAAGGCGGGTGTAGACCGGGTGCTATGGAATGTACCGCAAGGGAAGCGAAACAACGGTAGCAAGTAACGTCGCATGTGTGTGGCAGAGCCAGCAGAACCAGATTTGGCCAGGATTGAACCTTATTATATATGCAACGTTTTCTATGAGTATGCAGAATAGAGAAGAAGTATGGAGAGAGCTGTTTTATTTAAATTTTGGAAGAGAGGGGGGGGGGGAAGAGCTGGCCAGACTGCCAGGTAGGTGGTGGGTACAGTGGGTGTGGGTAGGGGGGGTGTTTGCCACGTCTCTCTCTGAAAAACTGGCAGCTCTGTGCTGGGTTAGGGGACTTGGTAGTGCTGGTTGGCCTGTGGTCCCTCCTCCAATGGCCCCCCTGGCCCCCTGCTGGACCCCCCCTGGCAAGTCAGTGGGCACCTCTACAGTGATTTAGTGGTAGCAAGTAGCTATATGCATCTGACCCCATAACTTTCCACCCCACCTGGTGTTGCTTGCTATGCTCTCTCTCCATGACGACGTACAACAACAACAACAACAACAACAACAACAACAGTAACAACAACACCGCTGCTGCTGCTGCCACCACCACCACAGACCAAACAGACACACCATCTACATATTTTCACCCCAAAAATATCCTGTCCTCAACCACACACTGCAGATAAATATCATGCAGGTGCCCTTAATCAGACTCCAGTGTGGAGTCAACTCGTATGACTGGGGCAAGAAGGGCTCCGAATCAGCAGCTGCCAGGTTCGCAGCAGCAACACCAGCCCAGGACTTCACTGTCAATGATGCCCAGCCTTATGCCGAGGTGTGTGTTGTTGGGCCCCCTCTTCTTGTGTCTCTATGGTTGTCTCTGACCGTAAATGACCCTGCCAGCTCTGGATGGGCACACACCCCTCCAACCCCTCCAGAGATGTCCAGACCGGCCGCACCCTCCTCGACCTAGTCAGCGACAACCAGTCCCTCCTCTCCCCCTCCACCATTGCCCGCTATGGCAAGAAGCTGCCCTTCCTCTTCAAGATCCTCTCCATCGCCAAAGCCCTGTCGATCCAGGCCCACCCCAACAAAGGCCTTGCTGAGCAGCTCCACGCAAGGGATCCCAAGAACTACCCAGATGACAACCACAAGCCCGAGATGGCCATTGCCCTTACCCACTTCGAGGGCCTGTGTGGCTTCAGGCCCCCTGAGGAGATAGCGCACTTGCTCCAGTCCGTCGAGGCCCTACGTGACTTTGTCGGCCCCGACACGGCCGATGCCTTTGTCAAGACCGTCAGCTCGCACCAGGGCGACGACTCTGAGGCTGCCAAGGGCGACAACAAGGCGGCGCTGAAGAGCCTTTTTGGGGCCCTGATGTCCAGACCGCAGTCCGCGCTCGACACGGCAGCCGCGGCCCTCCTTGACGAGGCATCCAGAGACGCGGACCGTTTTGCGGGGGGCGGTGCTGGTCCCAACAGTGGCGAGGTCCTGGCCAGTCTCATCACCCGCCTCCACGGCCAGTTCGGCCCCGACTACGGCCTCTTCGTGATGTTCCTCTGCAATCTCGTCACCATGGCCCCTGGTGAGGCCATGTTCCTCAGGGCCGATGATATCCACGCGTACATCTCGGGCGATATTGTCGAGTGCATGGCCGCCAGCGACAACGTCGTCCGCGCCGGCTTCACTCCCAAGTTCAAGGACGTCGACACCCTCGTGTCCATGCTGACCTACAACTACGCACCCATCGACGAGCAGAAGATGCACCCCACGGGCTACCCCTACGCCACCCTCAACCGCGCCGCCTACAGCTCCGGCAGCGAGGCCTTGCTCTACGACCCCCCTATCGACGAGTTCAGCGTGGTGCGGACCGTCCTAAAGTCAGACGGTGCCAAGGCCACCTTTGATCCGCTGGATGGCCCAAGCATTGTCATCTGCACTGGCGGCGCGGGCAGGATTTCGGTCGGCCCGACAGTTCAGGAGGTCAAGGAGGGGTACGTCTTCTTCGTCGGCTCCACCGCCGAGCTGGTTCTGGAGGCCACAGGCTCGGGTGACGATGACTTTGTGACGTTCAAGGCCTTCTGTGAGGTCGACGACCATAGCAATGGGGCCTAGATGGGCCATTTGTCGTGTGCCGAGGTGTCCAGCCGGGTGGCACTCTCTTTTTTGCAAGATACCCTATGAACGTGATGAATACAAAAATGAGGTGTGTACCCGGTCACTGTCAACGCTACCTATCTCCTTGCCCTTGATCCGAAGGCTAGGAAGAAGTGGTAGAAGGATCCTCCAGATCTGAAATCCGCGATCGAGGTAGGACCTGACATTATAGGAACCGGCTCAAGCTCCTCAAGGCCCTCTGCTGGAGGATGGATGACATGAGATTGACAGGCCAATAGTATCGAGACATATTTGTCACTATTAGCTCTTCACAGTCTCGAAGATCACCTTGCTAGTATTGGCATGAAAATAAAAAAGCACTTTTCACTTCTACACAATCAAAGAGGCCAAGGAGGCAAATAGCATTGGATATTACAGTGTTCGTGTTGACAAAAGAGTTACCTACAAATCATCCCACACGAACGAGGCTCCCTAGCGGGAACAGCCCGATGAGGTGAAGAAGAAGAAGTAAGGAGGGAGGGTGTAAAGCAGCCAACGGAAATAATCTCATCCATAAACAAATCAAAAAACCCGTGTCTCGTACTCTTTCCAACATCATTTTCATACCAAGTGTAATGTTGTAACCAACGAACTCTTCATGACCTCTCCTCGTCTAGACACACCGGTTGAATTTGGGTTTCTCCAACTTTTTTTCTTCTCTTTTCTTTTATGGTCCTCCTCTTGTCTTTTCTTCTCCGGTCTCTTCTCTTCTCCCTCTTCTCCTCTCCCTCTTCTTTTCTTGCCTTTCCATCTCTTCTAAATAACATCGGCGCAATGACGACTCTGTAAAATAAAATTTCCATTTTTCTCTTCCGGTTTCTTTCCCAGACTGACTCCCCGGGCATCTCTCTCCTATCCAGAGCCTAAGCCAACCCTCCCGCCTCTAACTCCTCCTCACATGATCAAGAATTAGGTTTTGCTTAACAGCAAACCTCCCAAATGGGAAGAGGAAGGAAGTACATAGTACTAGCTCCTACATTGTGTAGATGCGCATGAGCTTTTCTAGCTGAGCTTTGATGCAATGACGATGTATGAAATGAACAACATCAAGCAGGCACCTGCCGTGTTGTAAGGGGAAAGAAAACCCAACCCCGACCCCCCCCCTTGTTCTCAAAACAACAAAAAAAAACCAAAAAAACCCACCTAAAACCAGACAGCGGTTCCGCACATGAGATTGAGAGGACAGGAAAATAGGAACATGTATCCATGAGTGAGTGGCGGCCAGGGGGGTGGAGGAGTGCAATGCGTGCTAGCCATGTTACAGCCAGCGATCCCGGCCGTTGTTTGTCTGCAGGAGTGGAGGAGGGTACTCTCCCTGTTATGAGAGCACGGAAATCAGCGCCAAGTGGTATGAGCAAGCTAAAGGATGCATACTGTACGTACAATCCTTCCTGGCTGGCTGGCTAGGCCAGCTAGCTTAGCTTCTCGTGCCACTCATGTTGCACTGCAGGTGTCAATCAGCCAGTCTGGACATGTGTATGAACATGGCAGACCTCATCTCGGGCAGTTTCATCTCTCCTTTCTGTTCTTGAGTACCAGGTGCATTAGGGGATGCGAAGACCGTCTCGACAAACCCGCCGTTGAGGACATCATTGCTTCTTGAAGGTGCAGGAAGCCGTGTGTATATCAGGTCCTTCGGTACGTCAGATGTAACTGGCGAGCTCAGTGGCTGCCATGCTGTACAACATGCGGTGGTTGGTTCCAGATGCCCGTTTCCGTTTGATTGTGGCTGTATTCACCAAGTACTGGTCGGATTCACGGACGGCCAGTCATTTCCATCCTGTCAAGTGTCCCCTAGCCTCGAGGCACTCTTCCGTCTGAGAATCGAGGGTGTTCGAGGATGCATCGTATTTTCGTGTTCATACCCCCTCCGGTGGCTTCTTCTGCTGCTGCGTTGATGGAGGATTGGGACGAGGGTCTTGCGCATCCGAAACCTGCATAGGTACAGCTGACGGACAGCAGAATCTCATTGAGAGGACGATTGTGACCAATTGCCTTCGCATCATCTTTGTTCAGAGAACACGAAATTATTTGTCCTGGATCCCTGGCGAGTTGTCCCAATGTGCTGTTCCGGACAGCGAACCTGCCTGCAAAATACACCTTGCACGCCGGAGCGAGTAGGAGTCGCTGCTGACTGTCTCTGAAACCCCACAACAAGGGGAGAATGAGAAATGAAGGAAAGAAAAGTTAAAAAAAAAACAACGGACATGTCATCCTGAGGCGACCTCTAAGAAAAGAAATCATGGGTGAGTTGTGTGACTGTGTGCATCAATGTGCGTACTTGCGATCCGGCCGATTCTGATACAGCAGAGTCCAAGTAATCCTGCTGGCGACTTCCTTCCTCCATCGTTGATTTTTCAGCACCGTGGCCTAGATACCTCGATATGATCCTCTCTCGCTGAATTTCGGACACTTGAAGAGCAACATAAGCAAGTGGCTTGCCAGAGAGTCTTGTCTCCCTCCTTACTTTATCTTTTGTAAATGTCGGGGAAACATAAAGAACATCGTGACCTCAGTGACTGGCTGCAGATGATCCTGGGAGGGCGCCCCCCAGTCCCAGCTTAACGACGGGAGGTGACGCTGACCCGGTGGCTGTCTGTAACCGTTGTTGTGCCACTAAGAGGACCACCAATAAGGCCACTGCTGCTACCACTGCTGCGGCCTGACGACACTTCTCCGTAGGCTGTGCCACTCGTGACAGCTTGTTGCTGCTGCTGCTGCTGCTGCTGCTGCTGCGAGAGATGGTGGCTTGCATGGCGTGGAGAGGCATGGTGTGACATTGTGTGGTGTTGATGATGGTGTGTATGATGAGGAGCAGAAGCAGCACCAGTACCAACATGACTGTGGGTGTGTCCATGGGAAGGGGAGTGATGTTGTTGGTATGCTCCAGACGCGCGAGGTGTCAACGCACTACCATCACTCTCAACGTAGCCTACGCTGCTCGGGCTACTCTCCGTCGCCGATCGAGACGTGAGGCTATGTACAGACCCAGATGATGCCCGTGGCATACTTGGCGACTCTATAGCGGGGCTGGCCGCACCATACGTGTACCCAGAAAGGTCCACAGCTGAGCCCTGCGTCGCTGCGCTGCGGTCCGACGGACCAAAGATTGTCTCGCTCCCTCCCGACGAGACTGCTGCATATGCAACCGCTGGGTTGCTACCGTTCTGCTGCTGCTGCTGCTGCTGCTGCTGCGAGGACCTCGTCGCTGTCGCATACTCGTATGCAGAGCTGGCATAACCAACCGTGGCGGCTGTCACATCGGATGAAAGAGGCGCAACGGGTGTGGTCTGGCAAATGGTCTCACCAGGCACAGTAGTAGAGCCATGACCAGGCCTGGAGACGCCGTAGCCGGACAGAAGACCGTCACCACGGTAGCTGCTGTTTCCAGAGCTATTACTCAGTGTCTGCGAGACAGGTGTTGGGAGGAGTCTCTCACTGCCAGCGGACGGGAGCGAAGCAGCGATACCAGAGAAGGAGTAGGCAGACGAATCTCCAGGCACAGACACCGCTGGGCGAGGGGCGAGGGCGGTAGTGCTTGGCCCGGCACCGTAGGCGTATCCTGCGTCCGAGTCCAGACAGACGCCGTTGCCGCCATGGCCGCCGCCCCTCTGTCGGGGGCCGGTAGCAGCAGTAGTAGCAGCAGCAGGCCATTGTCCATAGCTCGAAACCATGTGGACAGGATCGCTGTTGAGCACCTGGTAGGGCGGGCAGCTCAGCGCATAGTCAACGCTCGCGTCCGAACCGTAGGCGTCCGCCCACTCAGGTCCGATCGGGGAATACCCATTGCCCCGGTACGAAGCTGCTGCTGCTGGCAGTGCCCCCGTCGCAGGGCCCAAGAGGTGCTGCATGTCCTGTGGATACTGGGTCATGGCAGTGCTCATGTGCGCCATGGAGGCTGCCGCCGCCCCGCGCTGCGCAAGCGATCGAGAGATGTCCATGTTGTAATCATATCTGCAGTCATCCCGCATGGGTGCCTCTTGCGATTGGACCTGTGCATCATGAATCATGTCAGATCGACTGCAGCCGCCAAGCAGGGGAAGAAGAAGTTCCTGGTGGTGCGTGCAGCTTGTGCTGTTCGAGAGCTCGCCCGGCTGGGGTAGCAAGGTTGATCGTACCCGTAGAAAGAGGCATTGCTCGGTCCCTGAGTTTTTGCAGTTGTCACATGGCTGTCCGCCACCCGAGTCTCCGCTGCAGCGGATCTTGCGCTTGCGGCATCGTCCACACTGTTAGGCCAAGAGTCAGTGACTATTTTTGTGTGTACATGTTGTGATTGTTCGTGGCCTTTTGACTTCTCCTCCATAGCCCAACGGCTGGTATCTGGCCGAGACGTGGAGTTTCGTACACCTCTGCTGATAAGCACCTCGCCGAGCACAACAGGCTCGTAAGCCAGGAGGCAGTAGTAGTAGTGGTGGTGGTGGTAGTAGCCCCAGCACTATCCTAGCTCATGTGTAGGTGGCAAGACAAGTGTGCTCTGGTGCAGAATGGAAGAGATAGGTGTGTATGCGTGTCTGTGTTTGGAGTGACGGGGGAACGATGAGAAGAAGGCTTACAGCAACAGCAATGCGCTTCCGTGGCGGCGTCGCTTCCTCAGTCTGTGCATCCGTCATGGTGATGACCTGGGCGTCGTGTGATGGAAGCTGGTACCGCCGTTCCGGATAGGAGACGTAAGGGGCACATGAGCGGCCAGATGGATATCTCACTCCATTCTTGCCGTGCGGGTGAGGAGGAGGATAGTATGGGCGGGAAACCATGGTGATATAAAGGTTGACCTTCTCAACTGGAGAGGGAAGGGGCGTCCGCGTTGTTGTTCAGCTTGGTAGAATGGGAAGGCGAGAAGGACCTGTGGATCGTAATGAAGGGAAAGAGGCAAGACTTGGGAAAGTGCCAGTCGACTATCAGTCCTTTTTGGACCAGATGGGGTCACGTCACTCCGATCTCCTGGGAACCAGGCTTGGCTGAACGACGGCTGAGTCGAGGTAGGTTCGCCTTCAAGAGACTTTTTCTTTTCTTTTTCCCCTTTCCCCCTTTTCTTCTTCCTTTCTTTCAGGGGTCGTATGGCAGAAAAAGGCAATCGAAAGCGAGGCCGGACGCGCGACGGGATGCAAGATGCAAGGCCACAACTTCGAGTTAACGAGACAAGGGGTCTAGCAGCAGAGAGACGAGGGGCGGCGGGCGAAGACAGACAGACAGGGCCGGCACTGGAAGCGCAGCAGGGTTTCTCGAGGCGAGACAAGAAAAGAAGCCCTGGCAGAGAGAGTAACCACGGAAGACGTGCGAGGCCCGAAGAGACGGCCGATCTCAATTCGAACCCGGTGGCTAGGTACTAGGGAGAGAAGGGGGACAGAGAGAGAGAGAGTCACTCTCTAGCGGGCTGATGAATCGGTCCAGTTGCTGAGTGTTTGTTTGGGTGCTTGCACGTGTCTGATCTGCCCTGGCTTGACCGGGCTGATTCGATGGTACAGCCTGTGTTTCCTGCGGCTCTGTCTAGTGATAAATTTGCAACGGTAATGATTCCTGGCATGCAAAACAGGGCGTCGGATGTACGAAGGCCCACCGCAAGCACACACACCAGAGAGAGTATAGCCTGTTGTGGAGTAGGTGTTGCGTGAGCTGATGAATATGTCCGTGTGTGTTCCGTGTTGGGGGAGGCTGGAGTGTTGGTGTGTAAGTGTGAACCAGATCCAGTCTCGTTTGATCCGCTCTTCTGAATGGGTGACACGAGGGAAACCTATCACGCTGCGTTTGCTGTTGGTCTTCCCAAGTCAACCTCTCAAGGCGATCTCGGAAACGATGAGCTCCTGGTCTCTCGTTTTCTGGAAAAGTTTATTTTTCGTCCCAGGCCTGGGGGACTTGAACAAACTCCTTGTTCCGTGGGACGTGGTTAATCGAGAGAGGGGCTTCAGTAGTAGTAGTCAAGAGATGCAACACCAGGAGGACATGCGATGTTGGTGAGTCGTTGCACGTCTGAGAACCTGGTCACAATGTCCAACGTGACTGATGAGGAGAGCAGCAACAAGTCTGAAAGGGAAGATGGGCACATGGGACAGAAAATAGTGAGAAGGAGAAGAGAAGGTTGACGGAGGACGGCTTTCAGATGGTTTGAGGAGGGGGATGAAAAATCACGAAAGCAAATCAGTCCCTCCACTTAAATAATTATTTTCTTCTTCTGCCTATGTGCAAACGCTCTGCAGTAATAATGAACGAACCTGGTCTACCTAGAAGGGAAAGGTATCTAGGTATTTTGACTAACGGAGGAGGCGTTTATCAGAGTTGGCACACCCAGGATTAGGTAATGGCTTAAGCGATGGGGAGGGAAAGGAAAGGAAGAGAAAAGAAAAAGACAACAAAAAGAAAGTACAGGAGTGACTTCTGCCTGCAGATGCGGCCTGTGGGGTATGCACACCCCTGCGTCCGATTTCCTATAACCTGATTCCAGGTCAAGTGTGAAATACGTCTCGTCTGGCGGGTCCATGAAGTTACACAGCATCTGTCAGTGAGACGTGCGGATGCACTTCTTGGGAGGCGGTATCGTGACATGACCGCGCCTTCAAGGTAGCTAGCGGATACCTGCATTCGGCCTACTGCTGCGTTGGCCCCTTTGCGTGGCAAGGATCACTTGTACCCAAGCTCGTTCAGTCTGATCAGTGCAGATATATACGTATTCTTGATGTATGGTACGGTAAGACTCTTTACAAACGGTCCTCCGTTGTCAACGACAACGACATAGTGCCAATGACGTGCGTGCAAAGGCAAGACAGGGCCCACGCATATGTGGGATTATGGGCGAGTGATCCGCTCCAGAGCTCATCACCATGTTGATATCGTGAGATGATGAATGATTCTTGGTGCGTTGGAGAGATTTGAAACAGGCTTCCTCGGCTGGTACATCTCGGGACAGAGAGCCCCGTATAAAAGTGCCATATTGCTGTATGAGCCCGAAACTAATGTACTTCTACAAGCTCTTGATAACTTGAGAATCTTTTCTTCTTTTTCTGGCGGAGCAAATTTGCATTAACACTTGGACGCAGGGGAGAAGAACCGTTGCGAAATGAAGGGGAAGAAGAAAAACCATGAAGAGAATAAAAATCAAAACACCACCATATAGACATGAAATGATGGGGGCGAAATGCCTTCATGCTGCCACCCGTGTATTGAAAACGTAGGACTGAGAAGTAAACACCGGCGGAGTCCAAGGCAAAGTGATTGAGTACCAGATTGTATCCACTCGGAGGCAAAGTTCTGGCCGCAAATTGACGAATGTCAACGACTTACTTATCCAGTCGCGTGGCGTTTCTTTGTCAGTTGTCTCCACCCCCCACCCAACCCCCCTCTTCTCGTCCGCCTCAACATATTGCTGTGCATGCGCTCAGACATATCAATGCATGAGAATGATGCAGTGCATCTGTGATACGAAGTTCGTGGCTATCTCTTGGTGTATGTGTGTGTGTGTGAGTGTGTGTGGTCCACAAATTTTGGTGTGCCACCACAGCATATACAATGTTCCTCAACCCGGGTCAACTTTATCATAGGCCTCACCGCAATTTGAGGTGGTAACGGGGGGACAGCTGACGGCTCACACAGCTCATCGGAGATTTAGAGGAAACGAGGGAAAATCGAACATAGGAGAAAGAAAGAGGGAAAAAAAAGGGAAAAAAAGGTACAAGATACGCAATGAGAACGGAAGCAAACTTTGGCACACAGACTAGAGCCATTGAGGGGGGAGGGACCATACTCTTTCTACTCTACTGGCCTGTAGCCTGTTTGCGTGTGCACCGTGGGGCGACAAACGAGGTGAAGGTGAGACACGCGTCACCTGAAGATGCTCGTCTCTGGAAGATCAACATATCCTGGGTCTCGCCTACAGGCTCTGAAGATTATGGCCGAAAAATGGCGACAGAGACACATCGTAATAGGACCCATTCAGGCCCAGGGCCTCTTTCTCCGAACCGAAATATGGACGAAAGGGCTCGCACGATCGAGACCAGATGGCAGAGAAAGTCTATGTGGTAGCCTTGATACAACAGGTGTAGATGGAATCTTCAGAGCAGAGAGGTAGCTTCTAAATGGCCAATAGAGGGATTGAGCAAGTACGGAGCGGGGCCGAGTTGCCGGAGCTGGCTGTCTTCCCACTAGAAGAGATCCTCCGAATGGTAAACAGAGCGTTGTTTAGATGACTGTCGTTTGAACCTGCAAGTGATTCGCGCCAACCTGAAATAGAATCAAGCGGGGGGCACAAATGCTTTGAGGCTGGCCTTAGCTTCCCTCCCCCCTCCCCCCCATGCACATGCAGCAAACTTGCACGCATACTGTCGATCGATGTGACGGTGACGACAGGGGAGGAAACCCAAACGATGTTTGCCCGATGCTTCGACGCAGAAAAATTGACCTTCCTCAGGTATCCTGGTACCATGAGGAGAAAAAGTACATGGGTACTCCATCAGAAGCCATTTACGTATTCCCAATGACCAACAAGAAGATGACAGGGATACAGATGAGACGACCTGTACGTAACGCACAAGGTGTATAGCTGTGTCGAGCATGTCGCAGTCGGCCGCATAGCAAGGGGCCCAGCTGCTGCGATGTTCGTTTGCACGTTTATAGGATCTTGCCATGCTCGACTGTGGGAAATTGGAAGACAGCTGACGAAAAGCTTGTAGATATCCTGGGAAGCCGCATCTCATCTCGCATTAACGAGCACTGTACTTCACATTTTCACCCCGCCAACATGATGACCGTCACTGCTTGCCGTTATGATCAGTACGGCGGAAGACAGTGTGCTGGTAAAGAGCTGTCCACGGTTCCAAAATTCGGTGACACAACGGCTAGGCCGGGCCCAGTTTCTAGCCCTCTCGTCTCCTGCTGACGTGGCACCGGAAAGAGACCTTGAGATCAAGGGCATCTCAGCAATGTACATGGTAGGTGGGCCTTGCAGCAATCCGAACCCCATCCAAAGCCGATGAGCGAGAGCAGAGTGTGCAGAAATCAGCCACTTGAGGCTGTGATCAGCTAGGGCTGGTCTTTGTAGCCAGCGGCCGACATGCGCTGCATCGTGAGGTGGTGTGTTAATTAACCTTAAGCATCGGCTTCATCGACCCTATAGGCTCAGCCACGGTTTCAAATTTCGCGAGCCGTCCCTTCAACAGGCTGTTGTGTGGTGTACATATGCAGGTCCTAGTTGACAGGGGGCATGTGTCCGGCCAGAGACTGGTCCGTACAGCAACGTCGGCAGCAGTCATGCATCGCTAGAGAAGCATTCCGCGTGCTTCGTTTTTCGTTGGCCGCAGCTTGGTTCTCGACGCTAGTGATGCTTCTGCGTTGATCTATGCAGTATGTCAGTCTCCTCCTCTAATCTAAAGATCCGGGACATTGCAGACACTGACTGGCTGCTGCTCAAAGAGCATGGACAGCCCAGGGGATCGTGATGGGAGAACTGGCACTAGTTTTGCACCGAAAAACCATTAATCTCGAAGATGAGTTGGGCGAGACCCTCTAGTCGGGATTTTCTGTGTGCGTATATATGTGTCTGTCTCCAACTCATCGGAGCTCGCCTGTCAGCGCCAGGTTGACAATAGGGCGTAATAGAATGAGCAGCCGGGACGGGACGAGCTGGACGGTGACCCCCATGGTCCACCGCCACCAAATGCAACGCCTCACTGTGAGGGCGTCAACATGTGACACACCAAGGTATGTCAGGCAGTAGCTATGCCAACCTTTGTGGATCCCTGCTGAAAGAGAGATTTGAGATGGTGAAAAATCTATTCTGGTCGGTCAACGTCCCGCACAAATATTGGGACGACGTGTAGCCGGGCACTGCGAACTTTTAGGAGCCCCGCTCGTGGACGAAAAGGTACCGGTCTGAGACATAGGATGTAGTGATCTTCCTTCCTTGTCTGGGTCAAGTGTCGTATCGGGGACTTGTGGTGTTGACCCTCTGTGCAACGTCCTCGAAAGCGCCTGACTGCGACCTCCCTGCCCCCCCCCCTTCTTTCTCAGTCTGGTCCTGTATCATCAGGAAATTGTTGAGTTAGCCTAGACCTCCATGCCCACTCAGAGCCCACTCAGGCTTGGGGCAGGTCTTGGAGGGTCGAGAGCTGTGCTCTCGGGATAAGTGACGGCTAGCTGCAGCTTCCACAGTATGCAACGCGCTGCTATTCTCGAGGGCTAATCCGTGGGCGGATGGAATCAACCCATGCTGTACGACGATGCAAATTCTTTTAGGCCGCCTTCATTTTCGATGCCGGCCTTTGATTCCGCAGCGGAATTCACGCCATCACCGCTCAAGAGAACGGGGAGCTGTCGGAGAGCTAATTTTTGTCTGCAGAAATTTTGAGCACGGTTCTTGCTCTAAGAATCTGTGTCTTGTTTTGACGAGATGGACATGATGGGGGGCCCCGGCTGTCCTGTCGTTTCGAGGGCTGTTGCTCGTTTTTCCAGAATCCGCCTATAGCCACTCGCCGCGAGCACCAGCAGCCTGCTTGCGCACGGTTCTCAATGGACTGAGAAAATCTGACAGAATTCCCATGATATACATCTGAGTCTTGATGGGCATGGATGGAGATGAAACTTAGACCACTGGCGCCTCCTCTCTGAAGCAGGAGAGAAGCGATTGGACAGGCTCGGATGGAGTGTTCAGTCCATACTATCTTGTGGCCTTACCCTGCATATGTGGAAGCTCCGGGTTATGAAGATATGGATTGCATCATTCGTGCTCACTTGGTCATACAAGACAGGTGGTCAGGCTACTGGAAATGGGTGCAGGTCGATCTGTCTTTTGCCTGTTAGATCTAATTTCCTGAAAGGGTGGGACCCCTCTTGCATCGTCTTCTATCAGTCTAAGCTGCACTCCAGATCGACAGCGAGGTCTACGAGAGGCTCTCGTGCCAACCGCTGTCTGCTTCTTATCAAGCATTGCAGGCATTCAGCCGCTTCTTGCAAGCCAAAGTTTGCTGAACGGCATCTCATCTCCATCCACGGTTAAAAAGAATCTGTCTACGTTGCCTGACTGTGATAGGGCCGGATTCTTGACTGGTATCCCGAACTGTGCAGATGTGTAAATGCGTGGACAGCAAAGATAATTTGCCGGTGAGCTTCGAGTCTCTGTCTGGTGTGTAGAGCGAGACTGTAGCTGCACAACTCTTAAATTTGCCATGCCGTACCAAAGAAATTCTTGACATGCCCGTGAGGAAATCGGATATCCGGTCGTGGGGAACCCACATCAGGCTGCAGGCAACCAGATGGATATGATAGGTCACTGCGGCAGTTGACCAGGGAGAGCAACGCAAATGCAACCCTAGTCGTTTTGGGCGAAGCTTCACGTCCCAGACCAGTCAGCTACATACCTCATCGCTTCTCGAAGGTCCTGGCACCATCGGATATGCAACAGGCCATGAGTGGTGGCAGGTCGTTGCTGGGCAGTGGAGTCTTGGTGCTCTGGACGTGACATTGGTCAGACGTATAAATTTCCGAGGTACAAGTCACTGACCCCACACGGGGGCGTAGGACTCCATGGCAGGTTGTTTCATAGGATGCATTTTCGTTGTCGTCTGTCCTCCCCAGTAGCCGGTGTGATGTGGTGGATGCAGATGGGAACCGGCCTCATCGAAGACCCTGAAAAACGTGACCTGGGGGGGAGAGACAAAACCACAGTGACCAAGATGTGGACAGTGAGAGTTTCCGCGGAATAGGGAGATCTCAGGCCAACGCAGGCGAGAATTGGTGGTAGTTGCGGGGCCCATGGAAGGCGATGCAGAATATGGTGGTAAACTCAGACAAGCGGTCCTGAGAGCTGGGTCCAACAATTGACGGACTACTTCTTGATTCTGGAAATGGTGAATCTCTGCTCACGTTTTCCCCTCAAACAACACTGCAGCGGCTGAACAGTTTCCCGTGAGACCTTTGAACCCCACGAGAATGGCTGGGCGCTGCGTTGGGCGGGGAGATCGTAGAACCGCATAGTGTCTCTCAACTGAACACCATGCTGAGCGACGACCGCAACAATCAGCCCTGGCATTTCACTCTGGGGTTGGTCCACCAAGCGCTCAGGTACTCTGCGACTCATGAAGAGGATGAGGGCCACAGCAGGCGCCACACCTAAATTCCCTGGAGCCTTCTGTCTCACAGGTTGCAGGCCCACCGACAAGGTAGCCCGTATTGTCCTGTCATTCGAGGGCTATCCCTAAGCAGCTGGCTCTGCTCTCATCTGAAGGGTCTGGTCGTGTGCACCATGAGACATGCAGCCACATGTGTAGCAGCAAGATTTAGCGACTCGACCCAGATCGCGCAGAGGTGAGAGACCGGCAATTACTTGCTCGTGAACCGTGAGATGTGTCAAGGGAGCCGCTTCGTCTGTCTTGACGGCGAGAGTATATTCCGTGGTTGCGAGCCAAGCAGCCAGTCAGCATCGAGCGGCCGTAACCTCAGACAGGTCGCGCAAAGAAAAAAATCTGCCCAAGGGCAAGGGATCCCCAACAAAGATTGACGCCCTTGTCCTTCGCCGAGGAAAAAGAAAGAAAAAAGAAAGAAGAAAAGCTCTAGGTTTGAGTGAAGAGCTGATGGTGACCAGATCCAAGGGTTTAATCTCAGCACGGTACGCATCAGTCATGGAAGGGGTGGGGGAAACCTCGTAGATCTGAAGGAACAGATGATCGGTCGAGTACGTTTGTGATTTTTACTGTCTTTGGAGTTGGACTCCAGCTGGGGTACCATGCATGATACGGACAGGCGATCCAGAAATCACGGGTTGCTCCAGGGCGGTCCAGCTATACGTGCTCGCTTTTAGGCCCGTGATGAGACGACCCTGGTACGGCTGCTTCGTAAGTCATGTATTTCAGGTTGCTATGAATTGATTTTCATGATTAAATGTGTGGTCTGAGTCAAGATTCAAAAGAGCGAACTCACGCGTAGGACCGCAGGTGGCTGGTCGATGCAAGACGCTCGTATCGGGAAGAAGCAGGGGACGGACGTGACAACCCCAGTCTGGGTGTTTCTCATCTCCTCCGCGAGTCTCTATAGCTGTCTCCGCGGCGTCTGTCTCGGAGGTCTTGATCTCTTCTCGACTCGTGGCGGCGGCCCTTCCAGGGGCTCCTGCTTCGATCGCGTCTCGAAAAGCCCAGGTCTTTGTCGCTTCTGGACTCTGAGTGGCGAGAATCCCGAGGGCTCCGGCTTCGATCGGTTCTCGAGAAAGCCTGGTCTTGTCTGGAGACAGTCTGACGCTGGCTGGAACCAGGAGCCCCTGTGGGCTTGCGGTCTTCGTCTGTGATAGCCCTGCTCTCCATCTCCTCATCGCCGTGTACCATACGGTAGCGATCGCCCTCCTGAGGGATGTCATCTTCCTCGCGGTACTTGCGCCACTTCTCCAGCTCCTTGACACCACCCCAGCCGCCTCTGTTCCTGTTAGAGGCGTGTTGCCGTCTCTTGGTGTTGGTCTCTGTCCTCCACATCTCGCTCAGCCGGCTCACGCTCTGGGAGAAATCGACATGGATGCGCCGGTCGTCGATTAGGACCCCCTGCATCTTAAAGTAGGCGGCCTCACACGCGCCCTTGTCCTCAAACTCGATGAAGGCGTACTGCAGGCTGTCGCCCGTCTTGCGATCACGAATGATCTCACAGGAGAGGATCTTGCCAAACCGGCTGAAGATGAGCTCCAGATCGGAGTCGATGGTGACAGGATTCAGCTTGCAGACGAAGAGAACATTTTCTGGAGGCTTGACCTCGGCAAATGGTAGGTCACCCATCATCTCCAGGGTCAGGGCCTGTGCGCGTGCTTCCCTCTCGCGGCGGGCCCTTTCCGCATTCTCGGCAGCCTCCTCGTCCATCTCTTGATCAAGCTTCTCAGCCTCGCCGTCGGCAATGCGGACGGTGGCAAGCTGGGCCTTGGTGGGGACAGGCGAGGAGCTGGGCTCGCGCAGGCTAGCGGGGTCGGGATAGGGATCGTCGAGGACAACAGTGTGCTTGATGCGGATATCGGCTAAGGGATAGCCCTTCTCGTCGACTATGGCATCGTTGATCTTCTCGAGGACGTCGAACCCCTCGACGACCTTGCCAAAGATGGCAGCCTTCCCATCGAGGTAGTCGGTTTCATCAGCCAGGGTGATGAGGAACTGGCTCGCGGCCAGCCTGGTCTCTCCGCCATCTGTGGGGTTGGGAGTGGTGGCCATGCTGACGGTACCACGCTCGAGATGTTTGAGCTTGGGGTGGAACAAGGCGGGAAAGGTACGGTCTGCCGGATCAGAGGATAGGAGCCCCCAGACAGAGGAACCGCCATCGGATAGCGAAGACAAGGGACCGAGCGGGTCGCCGGTCTGAAAGGAGAAGTTCTTCTGGACGGAGTGGACGGGGGCGAAATTATAATATTTGAGCTTGCAGAGCTTCAGAAAGTTCTCGCAGAGCTTGGGGGCGTAGTCGACGAGCAGATCCACGACGATATCACCGGCGCTCGTCTCGAGGAGGACCGACATGGTGAAGAAGGCTGGGTGCAGTCGCACTCCAACCTGCAGCACCACAGCGCTATTGGTGTATGGAGGCCAAACGCGATGGCGATGCGCTGTGCAGTGGTGTAGGATGCGAATGGGCTTCCGCTGGCAGCAATGGTAGTAGGAACGTGGAGGTGGAAATAGACGAAGGTACGGCAGCGCAAATGTGGTTGTAGGCTAATGTTCTATTAGAGGTCAACAACCTAAGACTCTAGGTAAGAACGACCCTTGGAAATCGTAAATGACGTCGGGCATCGGCTGATGTAATAATCCGTGGTAAGAGCGCCCCCCCCCCAAAAAACTTTCCCTCTAAATCTTCTTTTTCCTTCCTTTAGTTATTATTATTATTATTATTTTCTTTTCTTGCCCATCTTCCCCCATCTTTTTACTCACTCTTCCTCTGCCTTTCTGTGATAACCTAAGCATAGATCTTAGGGGCAGAATAGATGCAAAGAAAAGGGAAAAAAGATGAAGTGAGCAAGACTTGAAGTAACAAGCAGTATTTGTCAAGATCACACATATATGCCCACGACTTTATCCTCCTATAGAAGTATGTATAGAAAGCCAGATCTACGTTTACAATGACTTCGTAGGTTTAGTTTTTCTTCTTGGTGCCAACCCTCACCCTACACTCCAAGTACTGTCGAGAAATTGCCAGTAGAAATGATCTCGAGGTTTCGGGCTGTTCAGATTGATCAAGGAGAAGAAGTACTTTCAGACTCAAAAAGCTATGAGCAGCATGTATGGCTGCAACTCCAGACGCCCACACATAAGAGTATGTTCAATTTTCATTCCCATGACGACCTCTTCCCTTCCTTCTCTTTTCTCCTCGAACCCCCCCCCCTCCCCCCCCAAAAAAAACAAAACCACCAAACAGGCCGAGAACGCCATGCCCAAGATGACAGACCACCTGTGAGTATGCCATTAATTTGCCATGCCATCCCTACCTAAAACTTCCTCTCCTATAAACGCCAGTTACTGCAATGATGGAAAACAAAGAAACCACTGTTCTTCTTCTGCCATTCTTCACTCGGCAGGGCAGCTCCTCCTCCGGCGCCCGACCCGTAACTCCTTCTCGACCTCCAGCAGGCGAGCCATGATCCATTGGCGGAGAGCCTGGTCACACCGCACCGTCTCGCAGTTCAGCAGCTCGGTGAGCGACCGCTTGATGCCCTCGTTGATATTGAACAGCCTGGCTTCTTCATTGGCCACCTCTGCGAGCACCATGGGGTCCACCGCCGCGGCCTCCAGCTCCATGGACGCCGTCATGTCCATGGCCCCGCCCCTGCGACGGCCTCGAGAGTGGATACGGGGCCGTGGTGCGCTGAACTGGGGCATGCTGGCCCTGCGCGCCGCTGAGTCGACCCTCTTGTGCCCAGGCCGGGTCGGGCTGAGCGCTGGTGATGTCGTGGTGTTGGTGGTGGTAGCGGAGGACATGGTGGCGGAGAGCTCGTCGAGGTGCCGGCGGATGGTCTCGTGCTCTTCTTGCAGAAGCAGATACCTCCGCAGGGTAAGCTCGCGGTTGTGCTGGGGCAGGCTGTCCTGCAGAGCCGGGGCGGCCGTGGGAAGCGTGAGGAATGGGCCCGTCGACATGACGAGGGCTGCGTTGGGTGTAGACTTGGAAGGCTTGTGATGTGGTGGTGTAGTACCTTGTTGACTTGTCTTGGGCTGTAGCGAAGGGATTGGCGGCGGGGCGCGTATGCTGATCGTCAAGGATCTGTAATGGGCTCTTGAGGTTGTCATCGGGAAGCCGGTGTTGGGACGTGTGAATGTGTATATGGAATCCCTACGAAGAATGTCGTAGACAAGAAGTGCAATGCGGGATATGGTGGGCGCTGTAGAGGAACAGCTGCGCGAGATTCGGTGGACGGTATTACGCTTTGGCACCCTAGAAGCCTAATGACTGCGCTTGTGTCTTATTGATGCTAGTGGTGATGGTGTCGATGTTGCTTGTTTCTTTTTGGAGTGTTTGAGGAGTTGAAAATGGTAGACACGCGCGGAGACGGGAGAGAGATAGAAAGATATGAGAGGAGAGAGAAAGAGGACCTTGTAACGTCTTTTGTTGGCCGTGGATGGGTGAGGTTGCATTCATAAAAAGATATGATGATGGTGGTGGTGGTGAGCCCCTGGATGTGACGGTATGTGTGCCACAGTATGGGAGACCGAGTGCACAAGTAATTTCCCATGGGAGATTAATACGAATGGTTGACCACGACCTTCAGCCAGCGTCGCCGCCCAGTAAAATGGCAACAGGACCGCAGACAATCTCAGGCTGGTCTTTTTTGGTGGCGTATCGAAATTTGTCCCGGAAAGAGGTCCAAAATCCGATGGCGAAATCCAAGTCTACCATGAGAAGCGGCGCCAGGGCCACCAAAGGAATCTGGAACACTGCCAGCTGGCTATGCAGAAGAGGAGGGCCCAGTAGTATGCCCGAATAAGGTGCAATTAAGAGGTGGAGGGGGGGGGGGCAAGCGGGGGCACGACACACTCCCTCGTCCCTCTTCCCTGGCGCGTGGGGCAAGATAGGGAGCTCCTTGCGGGCGGTGAGTCTATCTGTCGCAGTTGTTACAGAGCACGGTTATGGAGTATTTGTACAGACGCTCCAAGACGGCTCTTTCTTCTTTCTTGTTCGTCGTCCACTTGTTGTGGTAAAATCGGGGTTGACAAGAGCGTTTGGGGATGAAGCTGACTCGTGTCGTGGAGACTCAAAGTCCAGAAGGGGTGCGTGAGGTATTTATACAGCCTAGGGTCAATATTGGCGACAGATATCGTGATTGTTGCGTGGTCGTATGCCGGGAGCCGCCGATTCGTTCGCGAGGGTTTCATTCGCCCACCTGCTCCCGCATCCGGAACCTTATCTGAGGTCGCTGGATTCCAGTTGGGTGGTCTAGATTTGAAGCAGAAAAGGATCTCCGAGGTATCATTGGTGAAATGAATTGCTCCTAAGAAGAAAACGGCCAACAAGAAACAGCTGTTAGGAAAAGCATAAATCTTCCGCTGTGTAGGAGTTAGTCTAATCTAGGTGAGATTTTATTTAACCATAAATACCTCGCTCTTGTTTTTTTCCCCTCCCTGACAACCTGTGACGTCGCTGGTCAAGTACGTACTCTGTTGCTATGGTTTACTGTCTGCTTTGATAGAATGTTGAGGGTGCTATTGTATGTTCCCTGTAAGTAACCACGGAAGTATCCGAGTACCGATGGCTTCAATTTGCTACATGGCCATATACGAGATTTGGCTAAGATTTTCACCTGCTCTCACTTTCAATCTCGAGGAGGCAGGTGATCACAGTGTATGTACTATGGTATACGCGCCTGAGATAGGAACCATTGAGAGGAGGTGCTTACAAGTGAGACGAGAGAAAACAGGTTCCAGTCAGGCACCACCACCATCACGTCGATTTTACGTCATGTTACGAACCCCAAGACAGGACAAAGGATATGAGTGGGCGCAGAAGACGGCCTGGCCTGGCCAGCCTGGCGTAGCCTTTAAAAAGGACTCTTGAAATGTTTGCTTGTCTAGCTTGTCTAGCCCTCTGCTAGTAACTATGATATTGACTTCGACGATGACGAGGAGGAGCTGAACGAACCCGCCACCAGGCTGTGGAATGCTGAATGCTGAATGCTGAATGCTGTCTGTACATTGTAGTATGCGCCACAAGTCCGAGTGGCACCCTCCCCGTGTCCTGTTCCTGCGCAAGCTCATCAACTTGGTCCGACCCAGTGAAACAAACAAACAAAACCTGTCAGCCAGCCCAGATCTGCAGGTGAACCGCCGCCCGGAGCGAAGGCTACGTACGGGTTTCGACCCGATCGAGTGCTGATGCCGTCACCTCGACTCGATCGGCACTAGGTTTTGGGGAATGGATCGTCCCAGCTATGGCTTGCCAGCCCGTCAATCCGGGTCGATCATCGACATCGAAAAATAAGAGGCGTGTGGATTCCAGCGGGCATCAGATCAGTTCCATGAATTATGGATACAGGGGAAGAAGTACTCTATGGTACTTGTCGCTGTACTTAGAAACGGCCCACATCAGCCGGAGCCAGCCAGCTGTGGCAATACGTGATGCACTCCCTCGGACTGCGAATCCTTTCATGTTTAACTGAAACCTTCTCCCCGCGCGTCCCTACGTAGCACATGCCACATAATACTGAATTATCGTCCTCTGTTGGGTACACATTGTATATATGTCATACCATACTGAAGCACTTGGAAGCGGTCATGTTAACCTGATTCATCCATTTGCCCCCCTCCCCTGCGCCACACAGTCACTTACTGTGTAGGCACTCCAGGCACTCGGAGCACCTCAGGTAAACAACATTCCGTCTACTGTAGGTCTTTAGTGTCAAGCAGGTCCCTGGTTAATCCCCTGTTCTACTTAACTGATCGCAGCCTACTTAGGTTTTATTTACGACCGTTTTCGCGCTTACCTGGTCACAATTTTTTTTGGTCACCCCAACTTGATCCTGCTTTCATCCAGGTCCTCATCGGGGCGGCACGGCGCTATAATTACTCTTTCGAAGACTGGATATGGCGTTGTGTCACCACCCCCTGTATTCAACAACTGCACGCCACTTGCCCATCGAGAAAGCAGTCTGGGGAGGATGTTGGCAAATAGTAATGCTGACTTCCCACGCCGCTCTTCAGGTAAAGAATGCATTGACTGATCACGTCATAACTAATGAATGAATAACACTAACCAAATTCGTCACGAAGAGAAGAATGTTGTTGATTTGAGACTCTTCCAATGCAACTCTCTAGAAGCGACGCTGCATAGGAATGCGCATAATCCTTTCTGATTTGACTGCTTCAATTTTACGGCACCAGGCCTCTCGAACATGATGCTTCTCTGCTTGGCAAAGCGAACTATGCTTAGAGCGTCGATATGCTCCTTGCTCGGGTAATTATATTATCTTGTTGGTGTCAGTTCTTCGGATAGCACTTCTGAGTTTTTTTCTTCATGCTCGCCCGTATCATGTTAGTGTCAATGAGAACTCACGATGTTCAAAAGCGGCCTTCACTGACTCGGCCATCGCCGCATCTGGTGTTGTGTACATTTAAGTTTATAGAGAGCTATTGTCCAAGCCCTGTGATTGTATCTATCTACTTCTACATTGCCTATCTTATATAAGGTGATGGTTTAAGAGATAATGGGAAATGGTGAAAAGTCTCTTAAACAGTAAAAAGCCTTCATTTTCTACTACGTTTAACTAAATTTTCTGAGGCCTGCCGGACGATTCGCTGACCGCGACAATAATTGTTGGATAATTCTCGATATCTATCTAGTATTCTGTGGTTAGATAACATGTATGAAGTTTTCTTTAATACATAATAGGGTGTTGTATTAGACACTTTCATATTGTTTGTGGTTAGCAAAGCAGTGGCTCAGTCACCTAAATTACTACCTGAGACATGGATTTATTACGTGTTGAACGCCTCATAGATTAGATGAATACTTGCTCGTACTTGATTGTAGTTGGCGGCTTTGGGTTCACCCGGTAACGTGTTCTTCTGTTCAAGGCCCCAAGGTCTCGAGATTCTAAGGACCTGTGCCCCGCAGCCTTGGAGAAGGGAAAGAAGGTCGGGATTTTGGGCAAGTTTATTCTTGAGGAGAAAGCCTTCCAGAGAATACGAGCGAAATCACCTTTTCTCACCCCTTATTCAACAGGCTGTATTCCAAGTCGTCTCAAAAACTTGAGCTCAGTCTTGATTTACGGATCCTTATCGACAACGTTGTCTTCAGCCACCCCACGTAGTATATTCGACCATTCTGGATATACTTAAGTGTTGACCTCGATACTTATGAAGGCAAGTAGGCGCATATGTAAGAATATAAGAATGCAGGAATGAATGTTAATAACACTCGAGTGTCACCTACTATATGGTCTTTATTCTGCCCAAGTTATGCAGTGCTCAAACTATTAACTACTTAAGTACTATAGCATGCATATTTTCGTGTAACGGATAAATTAATATACGTCAGCAAGTACATTTTGTATCGATTGATATAAATCGATTCGTAGCTTTTCGAAAGAACCCAGATTTCAAACTCAAAACTTGATGTCTATGTCAATTTTGCTCCAGTTATTTTCTTGATCAATCAACACGGAGGGATGGTTTGACCGCTTACGCCGTAATTATTCCACAGCGGTGCGTGTTGGCGACGACGTGTTTGCGTGGCCCTTTGATCCAATCGGATGCTCCAACCTTGGCTTTGTCAGTCTGCATGCGTGGCTCCCCCCGCCGACACTACACCACATAAAAATCAGCTCTTGCTCTCCATTATCTCAGAAGTAAACCTGCAGCGCTTGAGCCTCAGCCCAGTACAAAGCCATATTAATACAGATACATCACAAGAGCCATGAGATTTTCGACGAGGTTCACACCGGAGGTACTCATCGAGGCTCCTCGTCGGGGCCCGGCCATCGCCAATCCGGATGGCACAAAAGCTCTCTATACATGCTCAACTCACACAATCGGGGGTGAGACCGTCAAAGAAATAAAAGTTCTTGACATACACACAGGGTCATCACAGCTTCTCACATCTAGCAACAAGGCATATTCCGCATCCTGGCTCGATGCGAGTTCGGTCACTTACCTCCAATCTGCAGAGAGGGGCAGCACGGAGCTGAGGTTTGCCACGCTCCAAGGCAATGAGAGAAATGGTGCCCTGGGTCAAGACTCAGCTGTCATCGCCACGTTCCCTGGCCCCGTCCGGAACCTGAAGCTGAGGGCATTGGACGATGACAGCGTGGCTTTTGCGTTGGTCGGCAGAGTCGACTCCAGTGGGCATTTGTTCAACGAAGAGACCGAGGAGAGAAAAAGCTCAGTGAGAGTGTACAACGATTTCAATGTTCGCTTTGTAAGCTGGGCATCATTTCTGCACATCATGATCTTGATTTCTCCATGCTTACTTTTCCATGTCAGTGGGACAAGTACCTCAAGCCGCAGAAATACACGATCTGGTACTCTCGCCTGGTCAGAACCTCAACATCGCTACGCTCTCAATGTGATGACGCACAACTGACTGCACCATGGAGAACGGACGGCTCATTGAGGAATCTCTTACCCCATAACCCAGAGATGGAGGCCCCGTCCGGCATGGATGACAGCACGGGCGACTCCATAAGCTCTTTTGACCTGGCCGAACAAGGAATTATCTTCACAGCTTGTGACCCGCATAATCGGAATCCTCTATACAAAGAAACGACCAAGGTCTACATTGTCCATCTCCACTCATGGTCAGCTCCTGATCCACCATCAGCACCCAAGGAGGTCCCGGTTTTTGGAGATAAGTCAAGAGGCATCTGTTCCAACCCTCGCTTCAGCGGAGACGGGCGGATGGTCGCATTTCTCAAGCGGCCCGTTCAGAGAAATCAAGACAACAGACTGTATCTCGCAGAACTCGAACAAGGCCCCGACGACGGGACACAAGCGGCACGCTCTGGAAATGCCATCGACGTCTGGAACATGGTTACAGGGACCAAGTGGGAACTGGTGCCGTCTAGCTTCGAGTTTTCCGGCGACGGGCACTCTTTGTTTCTCACTGCGCAAGATCACGGCCAAGTCACGCTGTATCGGCTGAGCCTGCAGCCTAACGCAGTGCCACAGATAGTGCTCAGCAACGGGTCCGTGTCGAGATTTCAGTCATTGGCCGAAGGATCCCCGGAGAAGCTGCTCGTGACGACATCTACCTTTGTAGAAACTTCGCTGTATCAGATCGTCGACGGGTCTGGCAGGTCTGAGGTTCAAGTCATATCGTCAGCTTCGCAGAACGGAGCCAAACTAGGTCTATCCCCTGAGCAAGTTGAAGAAATCTACTTTCAGGGCGCGGGTGACTACTTCGTGCAGGCGTGGGTCGTCAAGCCTCGAAATTTCGACACGTCCAAGAAGTATCCCCTCTGCCTACACGTTCATGGCGGTCCTGAGGGCGCTTGGAATAATGCATGGAGCACCAGGGTATACCTCAGACCCGCGACTTTCAATGGCTCATATTCACCTCATGGGGAGAAAACTCTAGCTAACTGATTCACTCTGCAGTGGAATCCGGCGGTCTGGGCTGAGCAGGGATACATCGTAGTCGCCCCGAACATCACAGGCTCAGTTGGGTTTGGGCTTGAACACACTGAAAGTGAGTCTTTTTCCTGGACCATGGTGATCCAACCATTTGCTACGTAGATGATTCTATCCCTGACTCATACCAATTGGCAGGAATATACGGCTCATGGGGAGGAATTCCGTACGAGGACCTTGAGAAGTGTGTGGAGCATATCAGCGACATGCCCAATCTTGATCTCGACAACGCCGTCGCGGCAGGTGGGAGTACGTGCTTCTTGAACGGAACTGTATATTGATCCTCGTCATGACATGATTACCTGGCACAACCTGCCCAAGATATTGTTTGCATTGGTTGCAATTCCCGCTGACGGGCAATTCTGAATCTAGGCTATGGCGGATACATGATGCTGTGGCTTCAGGGCCAGAGTTTAGGGCGAAAAGTGAGTGTTGAATTGTCCATCTGAACGAACGGTCAAGTGTGAAACTAACACAGATATACAACTCTCTCAAGTTTAAAGCTCTTGTCTGCCACGATGGCATCTTCCACCTTCCAAGCTTCCTCCTTGAGTGTGACGCGAACTCTGGCGCAGAGGACTTCAGGGGCACTCCTTATATCTGGAATAACATCGCGGAGCTGGAAAAATGGAACCCTGCGCGTCCAGACCTCTTGAGGAAGTGGAAAACGCCAATACTCATCGTGCACTCTGACCTGGACTTTCGCGTTCCCGTCACCGAGGGAATAGCTGCATTCAACACTTGCCAGGCGCTCGGTATCCCAAGCCGCTTCATCAACTTTCCCGACGAGAATCACTTTGTTTTGAAGGAGGAGAATTCTCTTCAGTGGCACCGGGAAATATTTGCGTGGATCAATCGCTATTCTGGAGTTTCCAACGGAACAGCCAGTTGCGCAAAGTAATTAGGATTTCCCCCAGGCAGACACCTGGCAGGTTTGTACAGTCTACCAGCTGCAAAACAACAAATTCGACAACTCTCCCTGAGCTACGAGGATGAAATCTTGCCATCCGAGCCTGATGTTAATTCATTACCGATGTTCTCGAAACCGCATCGCGACTTAACACATTGCAATCTCTGCATCATGAGGTCATCACGAAACTCTGTCTTGCCGACACATGTCACACCGTCCATCGATCTTGTCCAAGTAATTACAAAATCGGCTCTAGATCGTCCGTGATCCCGCAGCTATGCATTCAGGGGTCTATGAAGACACCTTTTATGGTTGTTTTGCCGGTCATAATTAGACAATCATGATGTGGTTTCGAGTAGATTTTCACTTACAGGGTGCAAGTCTGGGCAAGGCTCCAGGAAGGGGGGGGGGGAGAGAGGATGGGAATCCATGGTCAGAATATATCATAACCATGGTAGCGTATGGTGGAAAAGTTGACGGTAATTTACTTCGGACTACAAAGCCTCCTACATACATCTTTTGATGTCCTGTGTCCTACTATGATACCGCTTTCGTTTGTAGATCTGTAGATCCGGGCAAGATTCCATCTATATTAGTGGATCGATCCATGGTGAAGGTTTCCGCCGTGGTATTTCCGCTATATACAATTATGGTAGTATTGGTTTCTGGCCCTCTCCAAGAACACGTTTGGTTTCTCGAAACATCGAAAGGCAGCAGATCTTCCGATGCACAAGGGAGCCAGCTACTGTGAGTTAGTCTCGTGTAGTTCCGCTTCGTACTATAGTGAGGATCAGGGTGTCTCCAGTGTGCGGGAATGAAAATAGGGCGTGTTTCATGTGGATTGCATAAACGAGCAGGACTTGACCCGCAATATTTATCCACCACAGCAACGCCATTCGTGGAGGTGGGCTCACCGTGCCATAAATCCTTCGCTTGGAAACAACATGCACCTGCATTCTACTCGCAACCGCGCTTACGAGGGCGGCTGAATTTCCTCTTTCAGTCCGGCATCGTAAATGAAGGGGCATCATTTCTCAACCCAGGGAGCCGCCCCTGAAAATTCACTACTAACTATGATACAAACCCCATGCCTGTTCTCGTGTGAACGTGACAGCCAGCCAGTGCAGCCAGCCAGTAAAAAAAATTTGAAGACAAGACATACCATACAAGCTCTCAGGTCAACAGATGAGGGTTGGGATGAACTACAGCAACAAGGTCAGCCAGAAAGTGCAACATCACTTCGGCTCGAACCGGAGCGAACATGGAATGGTAAGATAATCAAGTAATAGATGAATCACTATGGTAATACTTGGGCTTTTTTATGCAAGGAGGTAAAATCATACCATAGTACATACCTAGTAGCAGGAGAAAAGTATGTATCCACAAAACAGTTTACTGGTACCAGCCCTGGTATTCCGTGTTCATCCTGATCCGCAATACCTCCTTGCCTTTCTTGTTTATTGGGTGCCCCTGGCAATTCCTTACCACCCCCCCCCCCTTCGTAACCATGAAACGAAACACAACCTATTCAAAAAGGCTGGACAGCCGCAACGATGAGTGTCTCTCCTAACCTCGTCGAGATTTCTCAAGTCAGGTTTGCTTTAGAACAAGTCCTGTGTGGTTCATTCGTTTTTGTCACTCTTTAGCAGGCTGTGCACTGCCTTTCTTCCTTCATAACTGCTGTGCTTAAGTACACTCAGATCATTACCTCTCTCTTTTTTATTGAAATTTTTTTTTTTTTTAACAGCCGACCAAATATTCATTTTTCTTCTTCCATTCCATTTTTTTTTTAAAATAAAAAAATATACCAAAACCATGGCTCCTCGTCTTCTCACATCTGGCCTTCTGGCCACAATCAGCTACATCCTCCCGGTGTCGGCTCAGCTGTCTGGAACGGTTGGACCGACCACGACCACCTCGGCCAAGGCTGCCACCAAGGTGTGCAACATTATGGACTACGGTGGTGTGGCAAGCGCGACGACAGACAACAGCGACGCCATCACCTCGGCCTGGGCCGACTGTGCCTCTGGTGGTGAGGTCCTCATCCCGGCTGGTGACTATGGCCTGGAAACCTGGGTCACCTTGAGCGGAGGCTCGGGCGTGTCTATCAACCTGGAGGGCATCATCTACCGCACGGGTACCGCTGACGGGAACATGATTGGGATTGAGGACAGCACCGACATTGAGATCTACTCTGCCACGTCGGCGGGTGCCATCCAGGGCTATGGCTATGAGTTCCACAAGGACGGAGAGTACGGTGCTCGTCTCATGCGGTGCACCAAGTGTGTCGATTTCAGCATCCACGATATCATCCTCGTGGATGCCCCCCAGTTCCATCTCTCCCTGGACACCTGCAGCAATGGCGAGGTGTACAATATGATCATCCACGGAGGATACGAGGGCGGTTTGGACGGAATTGATGTCTGGGGCAGCAACATCTGGATCCACGATATCGAGGTCTCGAACAAGGATGAGTGTGAGTAAAGAGTATTTCCTTTTTTAATTCTTCTTCCTGTTGAGATGGGGGACCACATTGTTGCTAACCTGAACTTTCTTTCTCTCATCAAAGGCGTTACGGTCAAGGACCCGTCCAACAACCTCCTCATCGAACAGGTGCACTGCAACTGGTCTGGAGGCTGCGCCATGGGCTCTCTCGCCTCTGACATTGACATCTCCGACATTGAGTACAACTACATCTACACACACGACTCGAACCAGATGTACATGATCAAGTCCAACGGCGGCAGCGGAACCGTCAAGAACCTCGCCTTCAACAACTTCATGGGTCACTCCAACGCCTACACCCTGGACTTTGACACCGCCTGGAGCAGCATGGACGTCGTGGACGGTGACGGCATCGACTACTCCAACATTACCTTCAGCGGCTGGACCGGTACCTGCGCTGATGGCGAGGAGAGAGGCCCTGTCAAGGTCAACTGCCCCGAGGAGGTGCCCTGCGATGATATCACCATCGAGGACTTCAACGTCTGGACCGACAGCGGCAGTGAGGTCCTCTACGGCTGCCAGAACGCCTACGGCACTGGAGCCTGCCTGGTTTCCGGAGACGCCAATGCGGCCTACACGACCACCCAGACCGTGACGACCGTTTCTTCTTACTCGTACACAACCAGTGAGTGACGCCTCCAGCCCCCCCCCTTTCCCTAGTAAGCTTTGCCCAGGACAAAAGGCTGACTTCTCTCTCTCTCTCCGTCAGTGGACAATGAGCTCTCCACCGGTTACGACATCTCGTCTTCCATCCCCATCCCGAGCATGCCCGCCTCTTTCTACCCTGGCAGGGCACCCATCTCGGCCATCCTATCTGGGTCTGCCTCCGCAACCACGGCCGCCGCTGAGGCCGTTGCTGCCGCCTCGACCACCGGTGCTGCTGCGGCTGCCACCGGCGGTAGTGCCCGCGCCAGCTCAGGCGCTGCAGTGCCCACGTCCGCTGCCGCCAGCTCTGTCTCGGTCGCCAGCTACACCGCTGCGGTCACCTCTCCTGCCCAGGCGCAGCCGTCGTCTGGTAGCAACGGTAGACACGGCCAGGGCGGCTGGGGGGGCTTCTTCGGCAAGGGCAGCTTTGAGAAGGCTGGCCCTGGCAAGAGGTCGGCCAAATTCCGTTACTAAGAGATAGTCCGTATGACATGCCGCCAGGTAGGCGGTGGTATCAAGTAGGTGGATGGCCAACAGTCTTCCTGATGTTGGATGACCTTTTCTGTGGTGTATATACTACTTTTTTCTTTTTCTTCTTGTATAAGATACACGCTAGAATTAGCTAGCGATTGTAATTAAAAAAAGGCTTCGAAATCATCTCACCAACTGTATTGCTCAGCCCTTGGACATACGTGTGGTCAAAGAACTGGCAGACACTCATGAATGCACCATCATTGATATGTCAGCATTTTTGCACTTGGTCTTTTGCTCGAGGATCGTCGAACGCGATGAACAACACCCTATTGTAGTTGTTTTGCCGTCTTGCTTTGACCTTTCTCCTGGCGAGACCTGAGACTGAACATTTGAAGCTGGAACGGTAAAGAGAGGAAAAAGAGCAACAATAATCCATAGTTATCGAGGGAACGCAGCAAATGGGAGAGACCGTATTGAATAGGAAACAAAGGAGACAGGGCCCATTCTCAGAACTAGGAACACAATATATATCTGTTCTTCTGCTGGCAGCTGAAGTTGGTGTTGCACTGTAGTGTTCCAGGGGTGGTCGGGTGGTAGCACTGTAGTCCTGTAGTGTTATAGCGTTATAGCGCTACAGTGCTACTAAGCTGCTATGGTAGTGAGCATCGGAGCTGGAAGAACCCTACGGGCGCTAGCGGGTTGATAACGACCCCATCCCTGTCGAGTCTCTGCAAAGTAGGAGGAATCTCTGCAGGGGGGGGGGGCCTTTTAGAAAATTTCCAGCCCGCGAAGTCCACTTGCGAGAGTCGTCTATCGCAAGATTGCCTGTCGACCTGGCATCTTTTTTCTTCTTTTACATTCAAACCACACGCAAACGCACACACACCTACCTATCTCATCACTTACCAACCCCCAACAGACAGACTGGGGAATAGCCGTCTTTAAACAAAAAAAAGAAGAACCCAGATCACGAGCATTCTTGTTGGCTCGAGTGGCCAATCCCCGCAAAGGTCCACCAGCGCACCAACCGAGCCGAGCATTCTTCAGGCGCGTAACAACTCTTCCTCTCAAGATGGCGTCCGACAAGAAGGAGAAGAAGGAGAAGAAGCACAGCAGCGATGGAGTGACCAAGGTCAAGAAGGACAAGAAGGAGAAGAAGGCCGAGAAGGAGAAGCTGAAGCAGAAGGTCGCCGACACCCTCGACAGGCAGCTGCAGGCAGATGCCGCGGCCGCCACCGCTGCGGATGACCACGACGACCACCCGGGCTCCGACCTCGAGGATATCAAGAACCCTGATGTCCAGACCAACATGGTGTACTTTGCCGTGCCATTGGCTGATGTGAAGGGCCACAAGAAGATCTACAAGACTATCAAGAAGGGTATGTCTTTTTTCCTCTTTACCCCCCCCCCCCCTTCTCTCTTCTCTCTCTCCTCCCCCAATACGCGACTGTCTTCTTTTCGCCGACAAAAATGAAATGACACACCTCTTGCTGACGGTCCATCTACAGCGCGGAAAGCAGGCGCCCTCCAGCGCGGTGTCAAGGAGGTCAACAAGGCTCTTAGGAAGACCCCCCTCAAGACCCCCTCCAGCGCAGACCAGATCCCCGGCATCGCCATCATCGCAGGGGACATCTCCCCCGACGAGGTCATCATGCACCTGCCCATCTACTGCGAGGAGCACAACGTCCCCTATCTGTTCGTCAAGTCCAGGCTCGAGCTGGGCAGCGCCGCCAAGACGAAGCGGCCCACCTCCGTCGTCTTCATCCAGGAGAAGGGCAAGGAGAGCAAGGCTGCCAAGAAGGCCGAGGCCGAGGACGACGACGAGGACGACGGTGCTAGCTACGCCGACGCCTACAGGGAGCTGTTGAAGCTCGCCCAGAAGGAGTACACCAAGCAGATGAAGGACGTTCTCAGGGGTTGAGTTGAGATGAGGACACCCAGGCAGATCGGCCATGGGCCTGCTCGAACAGTATTCAACACACACACAAACACACAAACACACACAAAAGACAAATAAAAAGATGGGGAATCGGGAAAAACGGGATCTTATCCTAGGGGGGCGTTGGGGGGGGGGGCGTACGGATAAATTTCTGCATGAATCGTCGCGGGTTGGATGGACTTTTTGTTGTAAAACCGCCTGTTCGTTCAACTGGGAGGATACTGACAACAATTGGGAGTTGAAGAAAAAGAAAAAAAAAAAAAGTACGTGCATTTCACTGTAAAAGCCAGTGCCTCTTCTCTCTTTACACTGTCGATGCCCGCGGATGATATGAAAGACTACTAGTAGAGACACACAGTCTGGACGGACACATGTCATAACATATATCTGAAAGTACCCCTCGTATATTCGAGAAGGCGAATTCACCACGGAAACAAGTTATACAGGAGAAGGGCTGAAATCCGCATTCTGTACTGCCAACCACCCTATATTATTGTGTGTGAAAACTAATGCTACAAGCCCTCCTGACACGCCGAGACCTCCTTATCCCCCCCCCCCCCAGCTCCGTCCCTTGTTTCCCAACACACTTGCCTCCAACTATCAACTACATTCGAAGCTGAATTCTGTGTCGGACGAACTTCCCTTACTCAAAGGGGTTGGTTCGGGTGCCCCACCAGGTGAGGAAGCAGGCCAGACCCACGGTCTCAAAGACCTTGGCGACAACAGAGACACCGACGGTCTCGAGAGGTCGCTTCTCTTGGAAGATTTGTGAGATGTACTACGAAAGGGGGGGGGGGTTCTTAGCAGCTGCCACCCAAGGGAGATTCTTTTATACCAAAAGTTAGGGAGTGTAGGCTCACAGTTGGGGCAGAGGTGGCAAGGAAGATGAGTCCTCCGAGGTACGTAGCTCCCTTGTAGGAGAGAGTACCCGTGGCGTTGATGAGGGCACCGACCGCGTAGCTCTGTGCTAGGCTTCCGACGAATGTCGTGCCCAAGGCCTGAATGATGGCATCAGTCAGTCAGGACCCGAAAATGAACCGACACATCACGACCAAGAAAGAGAAAACATTTGCGGGAAAAGTTACGAACCACGCCAGTGCTAGTAGCCTCCTTGCTCTTAAAGAATTCTTCTGCAGAATCGGCACGCTTGGCCCGTCGGTATGATTCGCCGCTGTGTCAATGTCAGCACGCTCCGTCGTCTATAGGTATTGTCAAGAGCAGCCTTGCACCAGGAGGGGTGGGGCAGTGGGCCTGTGGTACCCTCCCTGCGGCTGCGGGTCATGTTCAAGCAAGGGTTTCGACATACAAGACTGGTGCGAGAACTGTTCAACGATGATATTTAGCAGTTGATCTTCACTTGACAGGCACACACACCTTGGGATGTATAGGTGTTAGAGCGTTGACGGGAACTCACCAGCAGTCTCAACGGTCTATGCGAACATCAGTCAGTCATGGTTCATCACTCGCAAGGAATTCTCAAGTCACAAATATGGGATGGGACAGAGATCATACCTGGTTGAAGACAAGACCCAGGGCAACGGCCGAGGGCTTGACGGGGGGCAGGTCTAAGGTACATCGTCAGCTGTTGCTGTCTGTAGCCCGCAGTGTCGTGCTGGGCAGGGGGCAGCGCATGACTTCAAGGGCATGCCAGAGCTTCCCTGAGCTGCCAAGGCTATCCCAAGGCCCTCAAGGGAGACCAGATGAAAGAAAGCCAGATGTGGTGGTGGTGAGAAGCTGTACTCACAGTGAAGAGACATGATGATGGCTAAGGTGTGGTAGAGTTGTGTGTGTATGTGTGTATTGGTATTGCGAAAGAGAGGACTTGTTGGTTGTGTCTATTAGGCAAGTATTGACAGGTAGGTGAGGTGGGAGGAGGAGGTAGGAGATACACACAACTGGTGGGCAAGATGCGGACTACTTAATAAAGGGCGGGAGAGGTGTGTCCCCCCCCCCTTTCCCTCCTCTTCAGCCCCAACCTCGACCAGCCTGTTTTGTCTTACGTGCTACAATCGTCACTTGGGTTTGGTCAAAGGGAAGCTATGAGGCAATGAGGGGGGCCTAGAGAAGGGCTAGCTGGGGGGTTTCGATCATTGTGTTCCATGTCCCTCGCCTCGGACAACTGGTTCTTCCATTTCGTCACTGGTTCTGGGCCCAAGGTCCTGGTCCTGGTCCTGGTTCCCGTTCCTGATCCGGACAGGCCTGTGACTGCCACCACCACAGGTAAGCCACAAGAACAAGTGCCTCTTTGGCATGTAATGCATGATGACGGGTTGTTGGGTAATGAATGTACTATGTACAGTGTGTAAGTGAAAAATAAGGTATGTAGTAAGTAGTAGTACTACCGCAAAAGAAGCAACCACACACTCTCTTCCCTGTCCCCCAAGGATTTGCCTACCCCACCTCGATGAGATTATTAGTTAATAATGATGATGGCAGACAAGAGCCTTTTTCAGGGCCATGTTTGAACATTACCCATGCAACGATGCAAGGGAATGCGGGGGAGGACCTCACGGGCCCAATGCTCCGGGTCAACAGAGCACAGTAGGTAGGAAGAACAAAAAAAAAAAAAAACTCATTAGGGAAATAATAGGTGGATGGTGGGCAAGGCGGAGCTCCATGCAGGGCCGGGTCAGCTGTGCCATGATGTCATCAGCGGGTGGGCCCCTGCGTTGCTGCAGCATTATCATACTACTACTGTTTTAGTGCTATGCTGCTATGGTATCATAGTGGTGGCAGTCCATAGTAGTAGCAGCATAGTACCGAACTAGTGGTGCTATGTACCACTATCCGTATACATACTACAGCAGGTGAGCAGGTACAGTGGCTTCCTAACTATGACAACCATTACACTGCTACTGTCTACAGTTAGTAAGTAATCAGGCCGGCCGCCTCAGGCCAACACCAGATCAATTGCGTCGGCTTAGGAAAATTGTTCGAGAAGGAGGCATGGGCCCAAAATTGAACAAGATGCATCCTTCTAGAGTTATCGTGCCTGTCGGCACGACGTGCAGTGTCTAATACGCTAATGATCCGAACAGCGCTCGCTCCGGCCCAGCTCAGCCCTGCAGAACAGAACATGACATGATTGATGACAGCCCGCCCGCCCGCCCGGAACGAATTCACATGCTTTTCTTATCACTTTAACAGGTCGCCTTTTCTTCCTCTTCTTTTTTTGTTTTTGTTTTTTTGGGTCTGCCTGCTCTCTTTCAGGCACCGACAGGACAATGTGGTGGATACACACACACACACACACACACACACACAAGAACATGCAAAGTGCAAATTGAGATACTATGAGACCATATGCTGCCCGTCTTCGCCCCCTCGGAGCGCAAGTAGGGCCCGCACGTCTGATACGTACTGGAGCCCCTCCAGGAAGGGAATTAAATGCTGCAGGTCGTTGTCCGTTGGGTCATTGATCCAGCCTTGTATGGGAATCGCATTGTCTGGACTGCGGTTTCAGCACATGGCATTTGTAAATTCCCAAAGAGAAGAGAGAGAGAGAGAGACTGAGGCGGCTGTCAATTGGCCAGAGTGCTTTTCTTACCTTGATGAAACATATAGCTGAGAGGGCTGTTGTCCAGAATCATCACCTTGCTGAGGTCAGGCTCCACGGAGCTGAGGTCCTTGATGAACGCGCCATGCCGGAACGTGCAGTGCTGTCGGTAGTACCTTGCTGAGAAGAATTTTCTCTCTGACTCGAGCCAGTCGATGACCGGATCCGCATACTCCTGTACCGAGGCCGTGAACACGACGAGATTGAACCATTTGCACACCTGAAGGGGGGAAGAGAGAGAGAGAGAGAGAGAAAGGGGAGATACTGTCAGAGCTTGTGGACACACGCACACGCACGCGCTGGAGGGACTGCGGGAACACGACTCACCCTCCGCAAGAAATCATCGCAGTGTGGTCGCTTGTGCACGTAGTAGAGTATAGGATGCTGAGGCCCGATGCTGGCTTGGCCTCCCACCCCGACGTATGTCGTGCTCAGTTTCACCTCGACCATGTGTCCCGTGCTCATCCTGCCGCCCTTGGACATGCTGTGGATTAGGGTCTCGTCTAGGTCTAGTATCAGCGTCTTCTGGGGCGGCTGTCCGTTGGTCTCGACATTGATGTATGAGGGCTGTCGCCGGGGGATCAGCGGCCTCGGAGGCGCCGGAGTTCTTGGGTACTTGGTGAGAGCCCCGGCTGGAGACGTCGGCGACTTGAGCTGCGCCGATATATCCTTCTGGTTCTGGCTGCCACCCGCGGTGCCACGAGAGCTTCCCGACTGGCCCTTCCTGTGCTTGCGCTGCCTTAGCGCCTCTTCATTGTGCAGCTTGATGCGTATAGACCTCCTGGACGGGTTGATCTCCTCCGACGGTGGTGGCGAGTGTTTTGTTGTGCGCGAGCCCCGACGCCCTGATCCCTTGCCGCTCCAGGCACTCCTGTCGAGCTCCGACTCCGACTCGCTGGACACACCAGAGGAGGAAGAGCCAGACGACATGACAGGATGCGCCGTCATGGCGGTGCTTCGGCCCGTATCGACGGTCTTCTCGTCTCGTGCTGCGCCGTCATCTCGCTTCTCGTCTGCGGCTGAGCTGTCCAGATCCTTTCGGTTTGCGCCGAAGAGCCTCCTCAGCGGGAGCAAGGGCGCGAGGTTGCCCTCGTCGTCGTAGAAACAGGCAATGAGGTAGAACCCGGGCGCGGCAAACGTGGAGAGCACCCAGCGGACTGAGTTCAGGAAGGCGCTGACAATTCGTCTGGGGATCAGGTGCCATGCAGACTGCCTGGCGCCCATATCCTTGGGCTCGCCGCGCTGGAGGAGGGGTGTGTGTTCGTCCGGACTTGCGCCGCTCCGCTCAGAGTCGTGGCTGTGTGGTGCCTGGTAGTACTGGTACGAATCGGCGGCGTGCGGGTCCTCCTGGTGCAAGTCTCCTTCGTAGGAGGTGGGCTGATCGTCATGGGAGGTTACGGAGATGCCCACGGACGCGAGGGAGTTGGATCGCGACGAGGCGGGAGCGGGGGCAGGGGACACGCGGGCGGAGACAAAGTTGAGGGAGTTCATGGTTCTGCAGAGGTCGGTCGAGCCATGAGAAATCGCCCTGGGGATAGCTGGGTTGTGGAAAGGGCGAGGGCGGATCGCGAGAGGAGGGAGGGGGAAAGAGGAGGAGGAGGAGGAGGAGGACGGCGGCGAGACGACGAGACGACTTGCCGACCAATCGCAAGACAAGACGCGCTGAAAAGACGGGCGCTGATAATGACAAGAAGATATGAAACGGTATGAAAAAACACAGTCGACCCGAAGAGACGAGCTGGTTGAGTGCAGCGCTGGACCGCCACTGCTGATGTGCTGGAAACGAAGTTGAGAATTACGACATCTAATAAGGCGGATGTGAGAATGAATGGATGATGAGTGATGTGCAATGGAATCAGATGGTCTTAGCCCGGCTGCCCGGCTTGCTTGGTTAGGACGCCAACGTTCTCAACGCACTCTCCAGCTACGGGGCCATCAGCAGGTACCATGTGGCAGGGCCGCAGGGGGTTATGGCATAGCCTAGAGCCTGAAGAAGTGACATGGGGGGGTTCCTTTGGGCGGGACGTGCTGGAGTGCTGGGATTCTTAGGCGCTATTTGTGGGCTCATAGGCCTAGGCCTGGCACAACCTGTGGACTATGAGACCTCGGCTGGGAAAAACCTCAACAATGTCTTTGCGTGGCCCATCATCTAGAGACTCCACTGCCAACCTTTTTTCTTCTGTTTTAATTCTTTCTTTTCTTTCTTTCTTATTCTTTCCTTGGGGGCTTCAATTCTTCCAAGTAGTTTGTCTGTCTTGACTGCCAAGGGAAAATATCCATCTGCCAAACTATAGTTTTGAAAAGAAAAGGCATCTTTGACCCATGACACTCTCTGATGCTGGCTACATGTGAATTCATAACAGACCATGGGCAGGTAACACTGACCTGACCTTGACGGGTGACCCCCCCCCCCCCAATGCAACTGTGGTAGGTGGCGCTGTGTGACACCTTGCGCCTCCGTACAGGGGGTAGTACAGAGGCTCCATACTTTAACCCCACAGCTGCCACGCCCGCCCGCGCCCGCAGTTGATCAAGCATCAAGTAGGTGTGTGCCTTATCATTTATCAGTAGTAGTATGTACTTAGACGGGCATATGATCTATGACCCCTTCTGTGCACTTTACATATCTCTCGAGGAAACCTTTTGAGGCCCAAACTCCTCTCCTTCGCACACACAAAAACCTACCAGCCTTATCTGACTTTGTCATCGTCTTTTCTGCTTTTACTAGTTTACCCTTACCTGCTCATCCTAGGAATTAACCCTGAATTATCATTGTCCAGAGCAGCCTCAACTCGGTCGGGTCCTCTCTCAAGGCAGACATGCTCCCCGCTTCTTTGACAGGTTGAACCACCTCCTCCTTCGACCACTCCCCCTCCCCTTTCTCCTCGTCCCTTCTCCTACGAGTCCGTCAACCTCGACTGCTTCCCTATGATAGGTCCCTACTGAGGTATGGTCCAACACACTCCGTCGACATGAAATACCGTGCAGACTACTTCCACTGCTCCCATCTCGACGGCGTTCCCGACCTCACCCTGATCCGCCCGTCTCCTGCTGCCTACACGGCAGATCCCCTTTCAACATGGCTGGCATCTTCCAGTCCTTTCGCACATCGGCTATGCCGAAGAGGCTACTCCGATATGCGATGGCCCGTTTTGATATCTTCGAGGACGATGCCCTCGATCTCGAGAATCTCGATCTAGGCTTTGGCCTCCGGAACACCCTCGAGTTCAAAGATGTTGGCCTCAAGGTAGACGTATGTCGTCCCACTCTAGCTACCTTGCCCCCTCTTTCATAGTATCTAGAAGGTCTTTTACAGATACTAACGGCGACCCTCTCTTTGGTCAGAAACTTACCAAGCAGCTCGCCCTCCCGCCGGAATATCGCATCAAGCAGGCAGAGGTATCTCGCCTTCAGGTCACCGTGCCCCTCGACCTCTACTCCAGCTCCATCGAGCTGACTGCCGTCGGCGTCCGTATCTGTCTCGAGATCTCATCTGTCGATATCCCGAAGAAACCTGCCCCTGAGAAGGAGGAGAAAAAGAAGAAGCAGGCGGGGGAGGAGGAGGGGGCTGCTGCTGCTCCAGACCTGGTCCCCACAGCAGCTGATCTGGCTCAGTCATTTCTAGACACGCAACCCGTCCAGGAGAAAAAGGCTCTGGAGGATGCGCTTGCTGCCGAAAGACACGACTTGGCCGCGTCGGTCGTCTCGAGCGAGGATGGTAGCGAGGACGATGTTACATTTGGAACGGGCCAAGGCCTCTCTCTGCCTGTGTTCTTGACCGACTTCTTGCAGGGTGTCGCCGATCGCACCCACATCACCATCCGGGACGTCGCATTTCACCTTGATGTTGAGGTGCCCGTGGAGCCTAAGAGCCTCGAGACAGAACTGGTCTCTCTCCGGCTCTGTCTTGACGAGCTGCACGTGGAAGGCCTGACGAAGCAGGCTAGGGATGACGGAAACTCCAAGATTGTGCCCAAGGAGGGCAAGCGTCATATCCTTCTCAGCGATATACGTGCTTCCCTCGTCTCGCATGCCGGTGCCTTTTCCAGCTTTGTGAGGTCGCCGTCTACCACATCCGCGGCGTCGCAATCTTCCGTGGCTGCTGGACTGGACTCATCGCAGCCGGCGGCACCAGTTCTAGTCCCAGATCTCTACAGCCCGCAGACCGAGGGCGAGAATGACGATCGTGCCCACAGCCCACGGCTCTTAGATGACAGCGAGGAGGCACTCCAGATACCGTACGAGATAGAAGAAGAGTGGGGAGGCTCTGGAGATGCTGAGCAGCTGGAACAAGAACCAGCTTCGTCCCTGTCCACGCCTAGGGCATCTATTTATCATGACTTCTCTGGAAATACCGGTCACCAGCCTGGTCTACCCGCACCTGGAGGTGACGATGCTCCCGAAGGACCCACGGCGTCGGTAATCCTGCAAACAGACCGTGACAATGATGTACTCGCAGGTTCAACATCGTCTGACTCTTCAAGTGATGACTCTGGAGCCCAAGCTTCCGAGGATCTCGTTCGGTCACATTACTTCAGTCATGAGGAGGCGGAGAGTATGTACATGAGTGCTTTCTCCTTGCCAGACTCTCAGAGACTGAGGGGCGGATCTATGCCAGGTGCTTGGGATTCGAACCCTGGATCACCTGACAACTCGCCCAAACATCATCCCCAGGACAAACATGCACTTCCGACCCAAGCGATGAGCTCTGCGGCTCAGGATGCGAGCACGCCGGGGTCTGCCGATGATGCTCTTCCTCGTGATTCAGGAACTCCTCCTAGTCTGGTCCAGAAGGCAGTGGCGGGCGAAGGGCGCACCGCAGAACAACCACAAACAGGCGCGGCCGTCCCGATCGAAGTCGCTTCTAATCTTAGCGAGGAAGGTTCGGCACAAGAGACCGGCAGTCGAAGCTCTAAGGGCCTCATAGTGCGAGAAGTCTTGTGTATGGACTCAATCTCGGTCTATGTTCCAACGGGTCACCAGCATCTCCACATTTCGAGTGAGGCCAGGACAGGAACTTTGGCAGAATCTGCCTTCCAAAATGTTCCAGGGGCCTTTTCCGTGCACTCGTCCGTACCACAGACGTCAGCTCACTTCAAAAGTCATGCGCAGGCCGTGGAGGACAATGCGAGGGACGATGCCGTCGAGATACATGTCGCGCCTATATCAATTCAGTTCGATGCTTCCATTGGCCTCTTACTGGCAATGGTAGCACCCAGACTACTCGAGGTCTCAAAGAGATCGCCAAAGCCTCCTGATCGAGCTGGGAGCCCTGCTGCGCAACAACCAACTGTCTCATCGATGCCTGACTTGAGATTATCTGTCGAGAAGATTTCCGTGTTTCTCATGGACAAGATGTTCGGCCATGCGGACGCAGGAGCGGGAAAGCAGGGCCCAGCCGCAGATTCCCGCTCTGAGACGCTGTTGAGAGCTGAATTTGGGGACCTGCGGGCGACCATTTCCGAGTCTGCTTCTTTAAAGGAGGCCGGTCTCACTCTGGGGGACTTCCACTTCGGCTACCCAGACGGCGACATCCTTAGCTTCGACCGAGAGGCGCAGATGTACATGTCTACGAGGGACAAATTTCCCGATCCTGGGGTCGATATTTCGGTGAAGATGACGACAAACGCAGAGGGCAGCCGAGGGGTTGTCAATACCCTGCCACTTCGAGTCCACATTGATCTCCAGCGCCTAGACGAGATGCTGAACTGGTTCGGTGGTCTGAGCAGCGTTTTGCAGATGGGCGCGTCGATGACCTCAAGTGGCCCACGCCCACAGAAGAAGCCCACGGCCAAGCCCAGCAAGCCACGGGGAGTACGTTTTGACATCCCGTCGCAGCTGGAGAGTACAGAACCGGAACCTGGGACGAAATGGGACGTTCGAATTGGTGGTCTAAAGTTTGATCTGGTGGGGAGAACATGCAGCATGCTCCTTCGAGCCAGTGCTGTGAAGGCCTCCAACCGAGGCACTGCACTCCGTGTTCACATCAGCAAGATTCACGCGTCGGGGCCTCACAACAAGGGATCCTCCGGTGGGACGCCCGTCAACATTACTGTGACGGGCTCCACCCTCGAGTTTCTGACAGCACCACGCGATGAGGATTTGGATCGACTTCTTGGGCTGATCATCCCTTCCAAAGACCAATACGACGATGGAGATGACGAGATCATGGTGGACACTCTGCTTCGACAACGGCGAAAAGGGTCAGTGGTGGCGCTCACCTTGGATGACGTGCAAGTACAGGCTGGTGTCCTCCATCAGCTCGATGCTGTTTCTGCTCTTGGAGAAGAAATTGCACGGCTTGGGGCTGTGACCAAGTATCTACCCGAGGATGATCGCCCTGGCCTACTTACTCTGGGAGTCATCTACAACATACAAGCTTCTGTGGATGTCGGGGGCAGGTTTGGTATGGTGAAGGCGCGCATGAAGGATCTCGAGCTGGCCCATATCACCTTCCCGTCTCTGGCCGCGTTCAGTATCGGATCCATCGAGGCCAGCAGGAACAACATCGAAGAGCTAGTCGGATCGGCCAAGGACCCTACCCAGGAACTCGCCGGGCGGTCACCTGTTCTCATGGTGCGGATGATTGGAGACCAAATGGAACCCGTCATCAGGGTCAGGATGAGGAATCTCACCTTTGAGTACCGTGTTCCGACCATCATGGATCTTTTGGGACTCTCCTCCGAGACGACGCCGCAAGAATTTGATGCTATGTTAGCGGCTTCTGTTGCGAATCTCGGGGAGAGGGCCCACCATGCGCTGGTAGGAAGTGAATTGGCACCGCGACAAAGTTCAGCGCCACCTCAGCCTGAGCAGACGAAGCCCACAGTCTTCAATGTGGCCTTTCGCGACTGTCTATTGGGTCTCAACCCGCTGGGCTTGACATCCAAACTTGCAATTTTGCTTATCGAGACCAACGTGGAGGCCAGCATGCCAACTGATGGTGATGTGTCCGTCGTGGCGAACCTGAAGAAGGCTGCGATTCTCCTGATCGACGACATCTCGGTCCTCGACGCTCCACCGAGACCGGGGCCGCCGAGACACCGAGGCTCAGATGCTCAAAGGCAGAAAGACATGCTATCGACCTTGTGCTCTAAGGGCTACGTGAATATCTGTCAGATCTCGTCTGCGAAGGCCACTGTCCAGGTCACGAATGACGCAGACGACGAGAGGCATATCGATGTCGAGCTCAGAGACGACCTGTTGGTGCTGGAGACTTGCGCGGATTCCACCCACACCTTGATAGTTCTGACAGGCGCCTTAAAACCACCCACTCCACCTAGCAGGGAGATCAAGTTCAAGACCGAGGTGATCCCGATGCAAGACATGCTGGCTTCTGTTACAGCTGATGCTTTCGGGAGGGCGGAGGGCAATTACGATTTTGATGATGACTTCACCCTTGCGCAAGAACTTGATGGAGGGGACGAGCTGTCCGAGGGTGAGCTGGTCGACGTGAGCCCTCTGGAGATCAGGTCACAGTCTCATTCGAACGACCCGGAAGTTTCTGAAAATCTCTTCGATGCGACGTCGTCCTCCATGTTCTCGGATCAGACCACAAAACAGGTCAAGAACACCGAAGAGCCAGAGTTTGGTATCCATTCTGAGATCGAGGTTCATGAAAATTTCTTCGCGATGGACCCACGGGCCCAGGGGAAGGGCCACCGCTGGAATTCCGCCAGGAACAAATACGACGAAGTACAAGAAGAAAAGATCCGTAAAAGCCCCCTCAAGGTACGTGTGCGTGATGTACACGTTATATGGAACTTATTTGACGGCTATGACTGGCAACACACCCGGGAATCGATAACAAAAACCGTCGAGGAGGTCGAAAACCAGGCCTTCGAACGGCGGACTCGACCCGGGCGAAGGTCTTTGGATGATCCAGACTTTGACGACGAAGATGTTGTGGGAGACTGTCTGTTCAACTCCATCTACGTTAGCATCCCGGCCAATCACGATCCTCGAGAGCTTGTTGGCGGCATCAATCATCAGTTAGACGATACCGAGTCGATAGCAGCGACAACTTTGACCACGGCGACAACGCGCGCAGGTGTCGGCCAGTTCCAATCGAGAGCCAAGAAACTGCGTCTGGGCAGGAGCCGACGGCATAAGATCACATTCGAGCTGGCGGGGGTCAATGTCGATCTCGTCCAGTACCCTCCAGGTTCCGGAGAGACGGATACTTCCATTGACGTGCGCGTCCACAGTCTGGATGTCTTCGACCATGTCCCTACCTCTACTTGGAAGAAGTTTGCTACATATAATCTGGACGCTGGCGAACGCGAGCTTGATACAAGCATGGTGCATATTGAACTGCTGCTTGTCAAACCGGTGCCCGACCTGGCAGCTATTGAACATGTTCTCAAAGTCACCGTCCTCCCCTTGCGCCTGCATGTTGATCAGGACGCACTCGACTTCATCACGCGGTTCTTCCAGTTCAAGGATGAATCGCAGGCCCCTGCGCATGCCTCTCCAAGTGATGAGGCCTTCATACAGCGTGCCGAGGTCATGGATATCCCAGTCGTGCTGGACTTCAAGCCCAAAAGGGTGGACTACGCTGGGCTCCGGGGCGGACGCTCTTCTGAGTTCATGAATTTTGTGATACTTGAGAGCGCACGTCTGACGCTGAAACATGTGATTCTGTATGGCGTGCCGGGCTGGGAGCGCCTGGGCAACACCCTCAACGACACCTGGACGCCAAACGTCAAGGAGGAGCAGCTCGCTGGCGTGCTGGCTGGCGTGGCTCCCGTCCGGCCTCTGGTGAATGTTGGGAGCGGCTTCCGTGATCTCATCGAGATTCCCATCAAGGAGTACAAGAAGGACGGTCGGATCGTGCGAAGCATCGGGAAAGGCGCTGCTGCTTTTGCGCGAACAACGGGCACTGAGATTGTCAAGCTGGGAGCCAAAGTTGCTGTCGGCACGCAATATGTCCTGCAGGGGGCGGAGGGTATGTTGGCCAATAATCCGGCGGAGGGCAGCAGCGCGGGCACGCGAGAGTACCAATCGGGCCTGGCGGGCTGGGAGGAAGAGGATGACGCGGAGCCAGAAGAGAAGAAGCAGATCTCTCTGTACGCAGACCAGCCCACAGGGGTCATCCAGGGGCTCCGACACGCATACAGCAGTCTTGCCCGAGATCTGAACGTCGCCCGAGATGCCATAATTGCAGTCCCGGCGGAGGTGATGGAAAGCCAGAATGCACATGGAGCGGCAAGAGCCGTGATGAGGAGGGCACCTACGATCATCTTCCGGCCCGCCATTGGAGCTACTCGAGCTGTTGGACAGGCGCTTATGGGAGCGACCAATGCTATGGACCCAGAGAACCTCAGGAGGGTGGACGATGTAAGTGGACGGGGGATCTACGAGTTCACAACACTGCGCGCACTCCTGCTGACCAGTCCCACAGAAATACAAGTCAGGTCCTGGAAGATGACGACATGGCCGAGACACTCTCGTTGATAAACGGAGCATGATGACGAGAAATGAAGGACACGAACAGTTATTGAAGGCCAAGGCGCATCATGGAAGCCGCACATTGCGCCAAGAGCAAGAGCCCGTTGCTTATTTTCTTTCCTTTTGTTTCTATCCCACTGCCTGGGTTGCAAGGAGCCGTGCCGAAAGTGCACTTCATCAGCATTGTATACACAAAACACACACCAGCAGGTTGCCGCTAGAACTTTATAATCTACAGCGGATTGCCGATGCAGCAGGGTAATTTGACGATGCATATTATCACTCCCTCTTTTCACACTCTTTTCTCGGGACAAGGGAGCGGGCAGTGCATCTAGACAAGGCGTTGGTGGACGGGACAAGAGTGTGCTTCACTACAGACTTACCACACCATCTCATTGCGAGGAGTCAACGGAACAGGATGATATGTCTTCATCAAATGGGAATTTCTTCGTCTCTCTCTCTCTCTTTTTTTTTTTTTTTGGTTTCTGGATATGGACATCACGGTGTCATAGGTGGTCCGGCGGTGAATCCCAGGACAATGAAATGGGCTCAAATCAAGACTTAAGCGGATCGACCTGACACTTGTGTGTGTTTCCAACGTTCTTGCGTGCGGGACACACACACAAGGTCCTCCATTTTTTTGAGGTGCCAAGGATTCTCGTGGTTTTTACTTTTTTGTTTTGTTTTGGTGAGATTTCTCATACATACACATAGATACATGCTGAGAGACCGATCAGAAACCATCTTCCTTGACGTCGGCCTTGCGATCTGCCTCTTTCCTCTCCTTATTGACATCGGCCCACCACCTGTGGGTCTCGTCCTTGCTGGTGCTGTTGCCGTCGGCGTCGAGCTCATCCCAAGGGTTAGGGGTCAGGATGTAGTGGATATTCTTGACCTTGTCGTCCCTCCAGATGGGCTTGTGGACATTGTCCCAGCGCAGGGTCTTGAGGGCGTTGTAGATGTAAGGCAGGGCGACCCAGCGGCCGCGGTACAGCTCGCTCAGCAGGGACTGGTCGGCAAACTCCATGGCGGCGGCGTTGTTGTCCATGTAGTCGACAATCTGCTGGAAGATCTCGACGGACGGGTTGACGACCTGCAGGCCTCCGTTCATGAAACCCAAGGGACCGACGGCCGGGTCGGCGCCGACGGTCTGGGCGGTGTCCGGGTCGGCGTGCTGGGAGGTGAAGGCGCAGTTCTCGGGGACCCAGTCCTTGGGGTAGTGGGGCTTCCTGAGCGGGTTGCAGACGCAGGCGTGGCCGGCGGCGAAGACGCGCTTGCTGTCGGGACCGCCCTTGGCAGCGACGGAGGGCTCGTCCAGGTCCATGGTCATGAGCTCGTCCATGTTCTGCAGGACGAGCATGTCCGAGTCGAGCTGGACGACGCGGTCGTACTGGGTCAGGCTGAAGGGGGTGAGCTTGCTCCAGCAGTCATAGAAGCGCGGGTCGTTGCTGTAGTCCTTGGTGGACTTGGTGGGCAGCAGGTACTTGATCTGCTGGTGGGGGATGCCCCTTGCGTCGAGGGCGGCGATGCCCTCGGGTGGGAACGAGTCCGTGTACAGGGCCACGAGGGGATAGGCGGACTTGTGCTTCTTGAGCGAGTAGTCCAGGGTGATAAGGCCAGAGAGATAGGCCGTGTTTGTGATGAGCGTCGTCCAGACTGTGTAGAGATGTGTCTTTGTCAGTAAAAGAAAGCTTTTTTTTTTTTTTTTTTTTTTTTAATTTTTTTTTTAATTTTTATTGGTTGGACAAAGAAGACAAAGAGAGCTCACCTCTGCTGGAGTCGACTGCCCTCTTGCCATCAGCCATGACTGGGAGAAAAAGAGAGAGAGGGAAAGAGAGAGAGAGAGAGAGAGAGAGTGTGTGTGTGTGGTGGGAGTGAGCTGTCCTCTGAAGACACCAGGTATATCGAGGCTGATGCACAAGATGGATGAATGATGATTGATGGTGAGTGTACTTTTTGAGTAAGTCAATAAGTGAGTAATACTACTGCAGTGCTAGGATGACGTGCCAGGTACACTAGAAAGAATGAGGACTAATTAGAGACACAAATGTTCACCACGTGGGAGGGTGATTAGATGAACATGAGAGATAGACAAAGAGAGAGAGATGGAGAAAGAGTTGAGGCAGAGATAGATATATATTTTAGATTTACCTATGTGTCTCATATATAAATATATAAACATATCTCTCTCTCTATATATAAAATCCTCCCTATACAGGTGTCATCGATTTGCTGTTGAAGTGGATTTGCAGTGGATCACCAAGACATTTTGAATCGTGCTAAACGTGTTTTGAGTACGCGGCACATTGAGTTGGCGCTGCTGTGGGCGCCGAGGTAGGGACATGGTGCGGCAGATTTCATGAGAGCATAAAACAAAGGCGGGACCCCCCCCCCCCCCATCCCCTCTCCTTTTCCAACAAAACCCATAACTGTATGCTTGAGATTTGTTTTACATGCTCTATGTTGTGAAAGGGGAGGGGGGGGCAAGATAAAGCAGAAATGATCTGAAAACGACTATGGTACTGTATATAGAGATAGATGAATCAAATAAAAGGAAAAGGGAGAGAGAAAGAAAAATGTCCATAAAATGTATATACTCAAGGACATATAATATGAGCTTGATCAGGGTATTTAGGTTGTCCTCTCTCTCCATCTCTCTCTTTCTCTCTCTCTCTCTCTTCTTTAATTTCAGATCATCATATCATAGAAAAGTAAGTACACACAGAAAGATATGCCCCGTTCCACACACACACACACACAAACTATTTTTGAGGATGCGACAACATTCAGATGAGGCTATCCTGTATCTAAAAGACCTCCACACATGGTGGGCCCTGAGCGTTTTGAACTCTCTTGAGACGGCGCTGCCAGGGTTTTCTTTTCTTCTGTCTTGGATCTGCAGGGTTTGTAACTCCCGCATGCAGCCCTGGTGTTTCTTGTTTGTTTCTACCGTCATAAGTACATTATAAACTTGCTCTCAACATCTTTCATGTGGCTTGGGCCAGGCCTGGTTTGCCAATCTCGCAGGGAACAGCTAGGTCCCTCGAGACCCCCCTCCCTCCTCTCCCCTCACCTCCTGACACAGTCCTTCTATGCATGTGCCTTCAGGACTGGACAAGATATCGACATACTTCTTCAGCAGCATGAATATTTGGGCATGAGATTGTAGGACTTGGGATGAAGATGAGAATGAGAATGGGAGAAGGAGTGGGGAAAGGGTGGTGGGGTCGAGTCAGAGCTCTTATCTTATCTGGTCAGGAGTGACTAAGCATGGGATCCCCCCCCCCTGCTATGTTTTGTTTAGGTTTGGCAGGAGCAGCAGTGAGTGCTGCTTTCCATCATTGGGAACATACTAAAGTAGTAGTAATTACTATTTACTCTATGTACCAAGGTACCAATTTTAATGGTCCTTTAGACAGACAACACCAAAGCTCTCTGTTGGACTCATAATATTTTCTTCTTTCACCTTGGGACTACCCTGACCCTCGCTCCCATCATCTGGGACAGTCGATTGCCGACATGCCCCTTGTCGACCCTGTCACCATGTCATCCTCTGCTTCCTCCCCCTCCTCTTCCAAGGCTCAGTCAGTCGCCGGGAAGACCACCGACCAGTCTCAATTGCAGCAGCCTGTTCGCCTGAAGGCGACGCTTTCAGCACAAACAGCACGCCATGTTTCCCCAGTCGTCCTTGCTGGCCTGTTCGCAGCTGGTTTTGGACATCTCGTCGCCTCTCCTGTGTCGACCATGGGGGCTGCCTTGCCTGTCGTCGCCCTCCTGCAGCTCCTCCATGCCACCATCTGCCTTCCGGTGGCTGGTTCTTCTGGGGCCACCAAGGCTAGGAAACAGCGCCCTGGCGACAAGAAGAAGGCCACCGAAGGCTCCGGCCCAAACCTGGTCATTGTGGGCTATCTATCCCTCCTCTCCCCGCCCCATCTTCTTCTTCTTCTTCTTCCTCTCCTAAACCATTTCCCTTCCAGCAGCCTCTTTTTACTAACCTTGGAGTACCTTTGGATGAAAACAGACTGCCCTGCTCGCTCTCCTACTCTCGGTCCTCCTGACGCCCATCCTCCATGCTACGATGATCCTCTTCGGCGCCCCTCTACTCACGCACGTCTCGCATACCTTCCTGTGCGCCGCACACCTGTCTCTCCTGACCTCCTTCCCGCTCTTTTACGTCCACGGTATCGACCCTACCGTGTGGACCTCTCTGGCTGGCTTCAAGGCTCCCCTGGATGAGTGCTATGGTGGCCTCCTGGGAGGATTCCTGGGCGCCTGGCTGGGTGCCGTGCCTATCCCTCTGGACTGGGATCGTGAGTGGCAAAAGTGGCCCGTCACCATCTTGGTTGGTATATACGCTGGCTATCTGCTTGGGCGCATACTGGGAGGCACACTGCTCTGGGGGAAAAAGTTCTGAGTTTAGAGCTTGTCGTCGTCATCGTTGTCGTTGTCGTTGTCGTCTACTACTTGCATACGTGAGCAAAACTATGGGAGGGGTCTTGACGCCCCATAGCCGAAAGAAATATGGGATACCTCTAATAGAAAAACAATCATGAAAGAAAAGAGAAAGAAAGAAGGGAAAAAAAACCCCCCCGGACGCCGTTCGTCGTCGGAGTATGCTACGCAGGCCAGAATATTCTTGTCCAAGCAACCGCAACCATCTCCAGTCCCTCTTTGCGCAATGTATATAATTTCTGTCTTCAAGTCCTGGCCAGGTGCCGCAGCTCCTCCCGAGTCTGCGCAGGGCCCCCAACGCGTTTGTAATATCCGAACACGGTCGTAAGAAGGCTCACCAGGACTGGGAAGAGAACAGCAAACAGGGTAGCCCGCACCGAGGCCACGACACCGCCGTGGTTCTCCTTGGTCTTGCCTCCTGCCGCCGCCGCCGCCTTCTCCTCCTTACGATACTGGTCGCACACCTCAAGGAACAGCTTCGGGTCGTCAGTCATGATACAGTCCAGCTTCTCGCGGATGGCCCAGCGCATCCAAGACACCTTGTTCACTGTCCACGCGTACAGAGGCCTCCCGTCCTCCTGGCAGTCCCGGATGAACCGCGGCCCACCCAGGCAGTACAGCGGCTCCTGGCGCATGTTCATGGCCACGTTGGGCACCTTCAGATACTCCCTCGCCAGGGGCAGCGTCACGCCGATCCAGGCGACGGCGAAACCAGGGAGCACCTCGTGGCACAGGCGGAGATGCTTGGCTGTCCAGCAGCCCAGGACGATCCGCCGCGTCCAGTCTGCAGAGGACGACGGCGACGGCGGCGGCGGCGATGCCTCACGGATGGTCTCGGCGATGCGCGGGATCATCTCCTCGGCGGGATCGTCGATCTTGATGTCCAGCAGCAGCCAAACGGCCTCGTTGCCCGGCTCGGCCAGGTACGCGAGCAGTTCTGACAGGCGCGGCATGGGCTGGCGCGGCTCACGCAGGGTGCGCAGTGTTTGCAGGTGGGCCCAGTCGCGGTCTCGGACTAGGCCCTCCTCGCCGTAGCAGCGCTTGAGATCTTTGTCCTGTGGGGAATTGGACAGGGTCAGTATGTGTGTGTGTGGAGAGAGAGAGAGAGAAGGAGAGAGCTCACATGTGAGATGACGACGACCTTGTCCTTGGTCAGGTGTAAATCAGTCTCGATGGCGTGGGCGCCGACCTCGACAGCACCTCGAAACGCTCCCATCGTGTTCTCTGGAAAGCTGGCCTTGTACCCTCGGTGTGCAACGGCCTGAGGCATTCCCTTGTGGTTGAGCGTCCACCACGCTGGCGGGATGCCATTATTTTCATCACCACTGGATGGTGACTTGTTTACATCCGTCGTCCCGTCTGACACTACTCGTTGTCGGAGGACCGAGTCCGCGTCGACAGCAGCCTCGCCCATGTTTGTTCGATATATTTATATATGTAAACGTCTTTTCGCAGTCCTCCAGTAGTCTTGGATGCTATGAATTGTCCTGCGGAATACAAGATCAGGTACGATGATGGCGAGGCTGGAGATGATGAAGAAGAAGAAGAAGAAGAAGAAGGTGGTGATGATGGCAGGGCTCTTGAGGAGAAGAGGGCAGGAGGGAGAAGAGAGAAAAGAGCGAGTGATTCAGAAGGACGAACAAGCCGAAGAAGAAGTTGACGATGATGATGCTACATTTCCGTTACGCCATGGTGGAGACATACAACACACCTGCGCTGCCTGCTGCGTTGTTTTGAACACAGTTTACAAGTAGAGTAGGATTCCAACGTCGGATGTTGAGCCCCGATTCCAAGGTTTCTTGGGACCTGATCTGCCCGACTGCTGCTGTGTGGGACGGCCCGCTCGGATGATTTTCAGTCCTTTCCTTTGAACTGGTTTGACCAGATGACAGGACAACCTTTTTTCTCTTCTTTCTTTCTTGACCTGGAGAGAAAGTCTAACTATTAGCTGGATACTTACAGATCAAAATTACATGGGATAGACATACATCCACTTTACCTAGATGGATATCTTGGGGGAATTGTATTGTATGTATTGTACGTCGTCCGCGACTTTGGGACTCGTATGATGAATCCTAAGTCATACTCCGAAGGATCCGAACTTGATTCTAAAACCCGCAAACTCCGTTCTGAGATAGACTCGCCGGAAAGCAATAGGTAGTCATGGCTGATTCTTGATATTTATTTATTGAGAAGAGGGTAGCGGGAGCAAGTAAGGCACGTACTGACAAGTCAGAAACGGCCGTCTCGCATCGTGTTCTATAGATTGATTTAATTGGTGAGACATTCAAAGGGGGAGGGTTGAAAGGGGAACTAAAAGAAGGGGGGGAAAAGAAGAAGAAAAAGAAAAGGAGCGCAGGCAGACCATAATCATATATTGAACTCGGACGGAACCATTCATATTCATTCATATTCATATTTTCGTGCAATGTAAAAGCTACATACACACTCAAAAAAAGGGAAAAGAATCAAATCATTCTTTCAGCATCAAAATTGCCGCCCATCCAATATAGCAATAAGTCCCAAAGACCCCCCCCCCCCAAAAAAAAGAGAAAAAAATAATAATCACATAAAAACACCAGCACAGAGACCAACCCACCCATACACGCCCTGATATCTGACATGTAGCCACAATATCAATTCTTTCCAAAGAAAAATAAAACCATGAGCAAATGAGATACCACAGCAAACTTGATAAATAGTATTTCCCAACGCTCTACAAGTGTCATTAAACGCCCCCCCCCCCAAACACCCCCATTCACAATCCAAAACTACCGTCTGTTGGCAGCCCTTCCAGCACGAACCCATCCGCCGGCATCATAGCTCCATGATGATGACGATGATGATGATGACCCACAGAGAAATCCCTAAAGTCGAGCGGCGCCATGTCGTCGCCCCCCGACACCGAGCTGAGGCTCTCCTCGCTCAGGCTCGAGCCGTGTGGCGCTCCACCAAAGTCGCCTAGGTTGAAGGTGGACAGGTCCAGCGCGTCGGGGGGCCAGTTGCTGCTACTGCCACCCTCCGCGGCAGAGCTGACGGGCGTCTCCAGTGTGACCTGAGGACCACCGTAGATGGCATCGTAGAGGTTGGCCTGGCCTGCGTCGATCTGCCCCAGTAGCGCCTCCCACTCCGATGCAGACATGCCACCTGATGTGGGCGCCTTTTGCGGTACCTGCACTGGGGTGTAGAAAGGCTGCTGGCCTGGCGCTGGCGCCGTTGTTGGAGATAGGCCACGCTGCTGCTGCTGCTGCTGCTGATTGTTGTTCTGGCTGACCCTGCTCTGTGATGGCGATGTTGGGTTGGGCTGCTGCTGCGGCACGCTATTCCCCCTCATTGGTAGGTAGTCCATGGGTAACTTCTGCTGTGAAGGCGCTGCGCGGGCCATCATCGCAGATTGTGGCACCGACAGTCGCTGGTCACGTCGCTGCATGAAGGACGCCGGGTTAGGCCGGCCGCTGTCCAGGGAGGCCCTTGAGGCCGGGCGTTGCGCTTGGGGTCGGTCTGCTCCGAGAACTGGCGAGGTCTTGAGCATGGCCAACCTCTTGAGTTTCTCCTGCTGCAACAGGAGGTCGGTCTCACTAACGCTGGGGTTTCGACCAAGCGAGTACTGCTGTGGCTGGTTCCTCGAGATGGAGTGCCTCTGTTTCGGTTTGGGCGCTGGTGGTGAGGCCTGTGGCAGTGTCGCCGCCACACTGACATCAGGACTTTGTCCGGGAGGTGTCGGTAGTGATTGTGGTAGTTCATCCACATTGACAACAAGACTCGCGATCCGCATGAAGTCCTGCGTGCTGTGTACCTTCGTCTTCCCGATAATGCTGAGGACGGCGTTGATCAGCCTGTCATTGTCTTTCATCATCTTGCTATCCTGCTTAAGCTCGAGACTCTGGTACAGGAGAGCCATGCCGCAAGACACCAGCAAATCAGTCTTATTGAGGCAGAAGGAGAATGACAGGCTCCTCTCTTCGAGCAGCTGTGCGATCTGGATCGTATGCTTGCTCGACTCGCTGATAGACATGACTGCCGGCGCTGCCTTGGGACCGAGGCTGGATCCCACAGCAGGTCTGTAGATGAGCGTACGGATATAATAGTATGCCACAGCCTGGGGGGAAAAAAGAGTCAGCTACATCTCTTTTTCTCTCTCTTTCTTTTTTGATAATTCGGATCACATGAAGAAGAAGCCACCATAGGGTGGAAAAAAAGAAAAGAAGACCTACTAGTAGGGGAGATCTGCTGCCGGTGATGTCGGTGGATGGTTTGTCTTGTTTGAACGTGAGCTTGAGGTGTTGTGGTAGGCTGTTGGACCAATCATCCAGTTCGCCTTCCAGGCTGGACAGCTGCTGCAGAGAGAGCTCATGGCTGGTCGCGGCAGGATAATTCTTCTCCAGGACCCTGGCGAGGATGCGGGACGCCCTGAACAGGGCCAGAGCGCCTGACAGGCGTGTGCTCTCGCCAGGCAGCGTCGGCAGGAATCCCTTTTCGGTGACGTACTCGTCGTCTATATCGTTGGGGTACTCGGCATATATGTCGTCTTCCTTGATCAGCTTGGGCAGGCCGAGGGTGGCGGCAGAAAAGCAGTCCAGCGTGTACAGGGCCCAGAAGACCTTTTTCCTGGTCTCGATGGTGAGAGCACCGAAGGAGAAGCGCTTTTGGGACTGATGGAGCCCGAGTCTGTGCGACAGGCCGACGGCAAGGCATTTATAGTGCTGGAGGCGCTTGTAATCGGCACGGATCTGGCAGTACGTCAAAGCCAGGACCAGGCACTGAAGAGTCTCCATCGTGTCGTCCATCAGGATGGCCTGGAGAGAGCGCTGCCACTGCTGCTCACAGGCAGCCACCTGCTCGAGATCGGGATTCTCGCTCGACAGAGCAGCCACGGCAAACACCAGGTACAGTTGTGCAAGTTTGTGGTGGCTCTTGACCTTCTCGGGATCTGCCACCCAGTCCTCATAGATGCGGAGGAACGTTGGCTTGTGCAGGATGGGAAAGAGGGGTGCCCATTCTTGGAAATAAATGTTGACGCATCGGTCTGAGAATAGGCGCGGAGGGCTCAGCATGACGATGCTGGCCTGCTGCGCGACGAGCGGACAGCAGCCCTGGATGTGTAGGAAAGACTCGGTGTTGAAGTCTGAGCAGGGCTTGCCAGCCTCCTGGAGCCTGCGCTTGAGAGCCTCGATGAAGCCCCGACCACTGGACGGGCCCATATAGTATGAGTCTGAGTTCTCCACCCCGAGCAGGAGCGGTGAGGCCTGAATGCGGAATGTGTCTTCTCTGGGCGGCGTAGCCTCTCTCCCGGGTCCGCTGTCCATCATCGGCGAGCTGCTCATGGGCGACATGGCTGAGGCGCTGGGCCCCTCGGACTGCCGGCGGTGGCTCTGGTTCCCATGCATCTTGGACAACATATCGATCTTCTCATCCTTCTCGTCCAGCAGATCTTTGAGGTCCCGGACCTCGGCCTCCAACACCCTGACCCTCTCTTCCAGGCTTTCTGTGTAGCCCCTCGGAAAGGCGCGGCGGCTGAGCTTGTCGCTGGTGCGGCACTCGAAGCCGACATTGGCACACTGGGTACAGGTCGGCCGGATCCCGTCGCATCGTATCTTCTTGCTCCTGCAACGGTCGCAGGCCTGGGCGATGCGGCTCTGTGAGCTGCTGCCCACCTTGATGACCTTCATGGGAAGGATTCCCGGCATGCTGGCGGCGAGGCGATGCTGCACGGGATAGTAGGACAAGGCACTCTCTTCGGTCGATCGTAATTTGAAGGTATGTAGGTGGCGACGGCGTATGGGTTTCTTTTCAGAAACTAGACTGATGACTTGTATCGACTTCGATTCGGATCTTGACCGAATTAAGCACAAACGAGACGAACCTCGACGGATGGACTGTCTCACCTAGAAAGTGCTCGCATTCGGTGTGGATTACGGCGATTTATCGAGTCATCTCAGGTCACACTCGCGTCTCCTCGCGCTTTCGTCCAGATGCTCGGCGTCGCGAACATGTGTAGTCGATGCGCAGAACTCTAGAAAATAGCCCCCGCAGTGACCACAGAGACGAGGTTTGCAGCAGACAAAAAGGCAATCTCAAAATTGGGAGAATGAAGAATCACACGTAGGTCGAGGATTGAGTCCTACGAAATGGAGGAAGAAAGTAGGAGGGTTTCGAAATCGGGTACGGTTAAAGAGGAACAAGTGGAGAGTTTAGGAGAAGAGAAGAGAGGGGGGGAGGCGAGGCGAGTCGAGTTGGGGCAGGGGATGGGCATGACGGTCCGGGACTAAAGCCCAAAATGTGGTCGACCAGACAGGAGATGGAGCAATCGGCTTCCACCCTCTCCAAGCATAGGCCACGCATTGGTGTATGGGAGTCCATGTCTCCACTCGTACTAATGTGTGCCACGAGGGAAATCTGGGGTCGAGGCCGGGGTTGGCTCTGGGGTCGGTGGATTCCGGGTGCTGAGAGATGAGGGCCCTGCAAGAACTCTTTTTGAAGGATCGATCGTACGGTATTGTTTGTGTGTGTGTCTGTACACACACCAAGGAAGAAGTACTTCTACTTGATAGAGAGCGAGCAAGACCACCGATCGTCGAGGACCTGTACATAACGACGACGACGCCATTTGTTGAGAACCCCCCCTCCGTCGTTGAAGGATTCAGTCCAAGGTTGACGACTAAGTCCGAGCGGCCCTGTACGATTGGTCGACGGGAGTGCGGGCGCAAGCCACTGGCTTGACTCATGATTGTCAAAATCGCCAGCGGCATTGCAGTAGCTCGACTAGGAAACCTTCAACGATGGGTGGGCGACCCGGATTGGACTTGGGCTTGGGCCTGGTCCTTGTCTCTGACCCCGTTCCCAATTCACTGGGATCCGTTTTACCCCGGAAACCCCAGGTTTTCTTCTTCTTGGCTTCCGGCTTGCGTTAGACCCAAGAACCAAAGGACAGTCCAGCAAGAGACATTTCTGTGCCGTGTCGCGTGGTACGGACGCTCTCCTTGAGCGATGGCGTCCCCGTTGTCCAAGAAAGAGAAGTTGAGAGTTGTAGCACCATACTGCAGTAGACGCATGCAGTAGCAGTATTATTGTAGTGTCACGCTCGTGAGACATTGAAGCTCCTCGCCTGACACCATCCAGAACCTCCAGAATCTCCAGAACCTCCTACTGCCAGCAGCTTGGCCGTATTCTGGCGCTCCTAGGCGTTCATGTTCACGATGGTTTTTGAGATCTCGTCGACTTGCCGTCGATGGTCAGGTGAATCAGTGAACGGCTTGGCGGCTTGGCGGGTTCATGTCCCGTGCATTGTTACAGCCTGTGTGTAATTCAGCAGTCTGGACCTCATTCAACAATTGCACCCGAGGGCGGCGTACCATGGTTTCGATAATTTCGATCAGCATGCAAGGTCTACCTTCTCAGGTGTGCCCTCTCTTGCTTCTCTGCATTTTCGCTCCTCAATAACCAGTAAGCAAGGCGAACTGAACCAAGGGATCCATCCCCTCGAGATTTGAAAGCCAAAAAGGTATAAGAAATGACAGACAACTTTCTCACTGGCCTTGGCGATTTTGATAGATGCAGAGTTGCTACGGGTGGAGATCGGTATGGACACCCTGAGGATCATCATCCACCGTGGTCGTCAGGTCTGTGAGTCGAACTTTTGATCTTCGAATTCGTATTGATCCTCTCAACATGGACGTAATAGCAAGCAGCGGTGCCGTGTCTGCGGTTCCGCCGACGGATCCGCGTTTAGCACTTCCTTATGCGGTCCCACTCCGGTCATCATCGCCTTGGGGGGGTGAAAGTATCGAAGTTTAAATGACCCGATTATCGGTCTCAGTGCTGAGTCCTTGATAACGATTTGGAGCTCCACCACGACTGGTTCGTGTCGCCAGATGCTGCTAGCCTTCTCATTGGCTCCAAGCCAGGAGCAGTGTTGACTACTTTTAGGGTGATTCCACTTTCTTCTCACTGGGTTGAAACACATCTCCCTGCCTCCAAGATGAGATTGAGAGTTGTACCGCTCAGCTGAAGTCATTTTCGGAAGGCTCCTCCTCTTGCGTGTCATTAGACTCCGGTCCAGTTTGCATCGACGCGAGGTATGTTGTGACGCTCTCTTCTGCCAGAAGTTTGTTCCGCTATAGAACGTGAGCACGTCAAAATCAGCTTCTGGACGAGAAAAGAAAAAGGAGAGAAACAATGACAGAATTGCATCAGTGCGATCAAGTTTGGCGGCAATAAACTCACCTGATCTTCCAGTACCGCTGATGTTCTCTCGAGGACGCTCTTCTCTATTCGCTTCAACGCGCGCGCATTGATGGCGTTGAAGCTGCTGATCTCATCGGCCATATCAGCTACTTCGCTCTCGCACAGCTGTTGCAACTGCTCCTCAAGCCGCTGGGAGATGACCATGTTCACCCGCAGTCTGAACACGTCTCGCAATGGATGGTCTGCGATGAGCGTCTCAAACGATGCGGCCTGTCCAGTAACATCACGGTCTTGCCAGAACATCCTCAACTCTCTGCCGCCATCGGATGACTGCAGAATCTTGAATTCCAGGCCATCCTCTTCATTGAGGCACATGAGAAAGACGAAAGGGCTAGTATACTCCATCTCCCCGTCGACCTCCTTGACCTGAATGGAGGGAGTGCCCGTGTAGATGTGGGCTTTCGCCCTGCCCAGCGGATCGTCTGGGAGGGGGTCCAGGGGCAAGGTGAGGCCGCAAGCTCCGGACGAAGCATCCAAGAAGCCATAAGAAAAGAGCATCTCGGCGGCTGATTTGTCTGAGCCATAGCTGATGGTGATTTCGTCTCCACTGTCGACCTGGCTACCAGGCCGGAGCAGCAGAACGACCTCATCTTGGGGCGTCTCCTCGTAGTATGCGTTGGCGTTGATTGAATGGTTGGCCATATCAATACATGGGACCATAGATGGCCCAGACCTGGACAGCTCCAGCACCCTAGATCGATACCAAGCGTCAAGGCGATACCAGTCCGTCAGTTGGATAGGGTTGCTGTGGTCCCAGAATGCATTCCTCCAGCATTCGATGTCGGACGACTTCTCACGAAGATCGTCAAACTCGCGCGTGAGTGCCAACATCTTGGCGTTCAGGGCGGGCTAAGGAGAGCAGAGGCAGTCAGAATTCATCAGACCTGAACAGCAGGCACCATGCATTCATTGGTGTACGCACTTCAAGGGATGTTCCTCGGAGGAGCGAGCGCTCTTCCTCGATCCACAGACTCGGCACCGGCACATGGTCATCTAGGATTTTGATATACTCCGTCCATGGAGTCGAGAGGGATCCCAGCTCATGAGCCTGGGAAGAGAGAACTAGCTGGGCCAACAGGAACAACAGCACATCGTGTCGTGGACTCTGCTCTGATGTCAGCCCATGTCCTTTGCTTTGACTTGATTAGATGCGACCTGCCTTGTGCCCGCAGGCATCTAAGAGCGCCCTAAAGTTCCTGTCTGCTTTGGTATACTCTTCGACAGCTCCTGCATTTAAGAGCAGATCACGAGGGATTGTGACGAGCGGAGACAGCCCAATACCAGCTGAATTTGCTTGGGCAACAAGCCCGTGGCCCTTGTCCTGAATGGCCGTCACCTCGACATGGGAAAATGTTGCATTATTGAGACTCATCCAGGCTGGAAGTGACTCTAGTGGCAGCTGCTCTCGAGGCATTATGGACAAGTGCTGTGGCAGAAAGAGGGCAGGGGCGAAAGAAATCAAGGGCTGTTGCAGGCATCATGGCTGAGAATTGTATTTGATCAGTGAAATCGATGAGGAGCACTGAGCATTTACAGCGTTGATGTCACTATTAGGACCCCTGTAGGACCCCGACTCCCCTATCTCCCTTATCACATAAGCAGCAGAGCCTAGTCATTCCTGGCCGTTAGAAGCTCAATCCACTAAGCCCTAGGGCCTGGACCCAAAGCCACAGTGGCCTGGTGGCCGCCAGGCACTGCCAGGACAGCATGTGCCAATCGATTCCTAGTTCGGAGCTACCCCTCCATGGAAGATGGGTTGTCTTGGTGGGGGAGACTTTTTGATTTTCTCTCCACCACGCCACCACCACGACCACCACCACGACCACCACGACGATTGCTTGCTACTACTACTATTACTACTACGACCACCACCACATAACCACTCCCAGTCACCAAAGAACGACAACCCCCCACCCCTTCCTTTCGACTGATTACTTACCCAGAATGCCTCGAGACCCTTTAATAGGTCTTGTCGGGAAGCCCAGTGCTGGCAAATCCTCCACCTTGAATTCGCTCACAGATGCCACATCAAAAGTTGGTCTGTCATGTCCTGATCTTTTAACCCTCCTGGTCTGAGGGATTGTGAGCTGATTGTAAGCGGCAGGAAACTTTCCGTATGCGCATATATTTTTCTTCTTTCTTTTTCCCCTTTTGATGATCAATCCTCCTCTGGGTCTCAACCTTCCCGACATGAAGCCCCCCCCCCCCCGGCTCCCCATCGTTGCCTTTACCCTCTCATCGTCCAGTCTCGACTGACAGCAAGTGTGTTGTTGATAAAATAGATTTACCACCATCGACCCGCAACGAGCCATAGGCTACCTCCAGATCGACTGTGCCTGCAAGCGTCACAATGTTTCCGACCGCTGCAGGCCGAACTACGGGTCCTGCGACAATGGCAAGCGCAGTGTCCCTATCGAACTCCTTGATGTCGCCGGTCTCGTCCCAGGCGCCCACCAGGGAAAGGGCCTCGGGAACAAATTCCTTGACGACCTCCGTCACGCCGACGCCCTGATCCATGTGGTGGATGTGAGCGGGACGACGGACGCGGAGGGGAAAAACACACGGGGTTATGACCCGAGCGTCGACATCGCCTGGCTGCGCAGCGAGATCGTGGCCTGGATACGGGGGAACCTGATGGAGCGCTGGGGAAGCATCCGGAGGAGACACGTCGCGGTCAAGGCGACGGCTGTCGAGACCCTCCAGAACCAGTTCTCGGGCTACGGAAGTACGGCCAAGGTCGTCGCGCGGACCCTCGACCGGCTGAGCCTCAAGGAGCCCCTGGAAAACTGGGACGACGAGACCATCGACCGAGTTGTGAACGCCTTCACGGACGAGAAATTCCCCACCGTCATCGCCCTCAACAAGATCGACCACCCGGATTCCGATGCCAACATCTCGCGGATCGCAAAGATGCAGGACCCCAACACAATCGTGCTGTGCAGCGCCATCTCCGAGATCTTCTTGCGAAAGCTCGCCAAGCAAGGGTACATCAGGTATACCGAAGGCAGCGAGTTTGTGGACACACGGGAGGATCTCATCGCCGACGGGGACCCAGACGGCGGGGGCTTGAAAGAGCTGGACGAGAAGAACCGGGCACGGATAGAGAACCTAAAGGACATGGTCCTCTACCGCTTCGGCTCAACGGGCGTGGTACAGGTGCTGGCAAAGGCTGCCGATATTCTGGGATTGGTGCCCGTATTCCCCGTGCGGAATACAACAACGTTTAGTTCCGGGGCAGCAGAGTCTAAGCATGTCTTTAGGGACTGTGTTTTGGTCAAGAAGAACAGCACCGTCGCCGACGTGGCAAGAAAGGTCATGGGCGATGCTCCGATTGCGTATATAGAAGGTGCTGGTGGCTTGAGGGTCTCTGAGGATGACATCGTGGCTGTGGGGAAGAACGATGTAAGTTCTGCTGCTGCCAGTTCTCGTCCTCCGTCAATATGTTGACTGACACTGTCCACAGATCTTATCGTTCAAGGTGGGAAGGGCCTAAGGAAGAAATTTCAAGCATCAGACCTGCTACGCAGATTCGCCATCATTCCTTGGCTATACACAATACTTTCTTGGTATAGCTCTTCCATCTTGAATCAGCCCTTAAGCGCTGGATCACTCCACTTTCGCCGGACCACCAGAAAAGGCCCCCTCGCAAGCATAGTGACGATGTCTCTATAAAGCACCATTTACGCCTCAGAATTGAGGGCCTCAAGTTCCACAAGATTTTGGCGCTCAGCCCCTGGCCAGGGAGGTGCTGCTGTGTGTGACATCATGGGCGGTAAGTTCCGACTTCGGCCAAATGGGACTTGCTCTCCGCCGTTGATCAGCGACCAGCAGCAGGAGATGAGGAAGGATTTCCCCCTTCAGTGTGCATAGTAGATCAATCCAGATAGGGAGACCAATTCATTTCAAGGGTGTAAAGGGTATCGTATCATTACTCAAACAAAGCTAAGTCTCCATAACCTGCATCACCGTCCGACTGGACCCATCAAGTGACAAAAGAAAAGGTGAATAAAGAGGGAGACCGCAATATGCTGTAAACCGAGATGCATCATCGTCGCATGGCAGCGAACTAGACGCCCACGCGTAATTCCCTCCAAACAGCCCGTCATTATAGAACAGACGATGCAGTACTCGTCATGTTCTGTCGTGGATTATCGCCGGTTCATTGGCCCCCCCTCCCCCCGAACCCCCCGGTTCAATGGTTTTTTTTTTTTTTTTTTGGGTGTCAAGGAGTTGGTAACGGATGCGGTCAGCGACAGCGTACGCGCCAAGCCCCGCTTAACGGCAGGGCTCAGTGGAACCCGGTGGCTGGGTCTTGTTGATCCGTCGGTGTGAGACAACCGGCAGAACTCCATTCGATAGCTTCAAAAAAAAAACATATTGGTCTCTGAGGGGTAGGGGCATTCGCCGATAGGCCCGGTCGAAAGATCTGAGCGGCTTGCGGGTGCGCCATCCAGGCGTTTAATACTTGAGAATGATGTAGCTGTTGGGAGAGAAGGAAATGGTCTTGTCAGCTCGTCATGTCCATCCATGAAAAGGCCTGCTACTACTACTAGGAGCTGAGGGGGGAGAACGTACAGGGCATGGATGATGCCAGGAATATAACCCAGGATAGTGAGCAGGATGTTGATGAGCAGGTCAGCACCGCATCCGCGCTCGAAGAAAACACCCAGAGGTGGGAGGATGACGGCAAGGATGATCTTGCAAATATCGCTATTTCACACATAAGTCTTCTGGTTAGATGCTTGATTATGAAGGAGGGGGGGGGGGACAGAGAGAGAAGTCGTGTGGAAGAGAGGAGAGATTCAGAGGGGTAGAGAGGGCGGGTTAAGATGGTATGTTTACCTGGCGGTGAAAGGCATGATTGCGATTTGACGGATTGGTCAACTGAACAATTGAGTTGAGGAGTTGGTTGGAATGGTCAATTGGTGTTGGACTGTAAGTTCGTCGAGCGTGTTTCTCGGTAGTAGGTTCAATGTATATGACAGGAATTGAAAATGCACGCACAGCGGGGCGGGACAAGGACTTAAATAGAAGAGGGACCTGATTGCATCAGCCATTGGGAAAAAAAGAAAAGCGGTGGTGACGGACGCAAACACCTGGACACCCACACCAGGCAGGCTCGGGGCAGGGTTGGGACTTGGCACAACCAAAAGACGTGCGTCATAGCCCATCGATCATTGGCTCCAAAGGGCCTGCCTGCCTGGCCTTGGTGGCTTGTTCGTCGCGTCGCTGCGCTGCACTGCCCAGTTTCGTCTTCCCGGATCGTGTACTATGTAAGGCTGCCGTTCAATTGCCATCTTGTAAAAATACAAATGAAAATGTAACCTCGAAACCTTGCCATTGTTGATTGGGGTCGATTGTACATAATGTTCTCATGTCATTGGCCCCCTCCCTCTTCGAAGTCGTTTCTACATACGGAGTTATGCCGCCGTGTACAACATCAGCCAGGACCTACATAGTACGGACTCTTTTTTTTATGCAGTGAAACCTTGCCTGGCGCCTACTACTATGCAGCCGTCCAGCCAGTTCCAAGGCAGAGCGCCACGCTTCTGGGCCGCCTCGTTTGAGACAAAAGCTGGATAGCGCTTTGTTCTGGACTGGCCAGTCGAGCCGCCGTCGAATCCTCTCCGGCCACCGCAGCTCTCGCTTTCGCTTTGCAGGCACTGCCACACGGCTGTAACTTTTTATCCTCATTTGGCTCATGTACTTAACGTCCCCTTGCTTCTCTAGAGGAACAATAATTGGGGTCTCGCTTCCAGCATCCTCCTCTACTATAGTACGCGATGAGCTCTGGATCCCGCGGAAAATCCCGTCGTTGCAGCAGGGCAAAAAGATGGTCAGTGGTCGCACCGCGATACACATCTGACTGCTGTTTCCATACGTCATCAGTTGTTTCGCGCCTGAGGGTATCCTCGTAAATTAGTGGAGTGCCGATCCTCCTCAGCGATGCTATGTGCCGACAGGCTGACAACAGGATCAGCCCAGGAACGACCCCACAATGACCCGCCAAGAGATGAGCATGCCAGAGGAGGGGCCACCGAAGGGGCGTCTTTGTGGCTCATGACTAGTGGCGCAGGCCTCCCACGTGTGTGGCGGTGTCGCGCACTTTGGCATACCCGATGCTGCTTTCTTTTACTGCAGGACAAAAAGCGATGAACAAAACCCCGCGAATGGCCGTCCATCGTTTTGGGAGGGGCAAACCCAGGAGACCTCAGGTGATGAAGTATGATGTTTAGGAGGCCTCTAGGTAATTTTTTGTGAGATCTGAAGATCCTGCACATCATGATCATGCAGTTCATGAGGGGTCGACAAACAAAAGTTGCCACTGCCAGCTGTCAGCAGCTGTGAGCCGGCCGAGGCAGCCTTGAGTCTTATCAGTCCGTAGCCAACCCTTATCGTGCTTAGACCCACTGCTCTGGTGGGTCAAGGCCAATTTGCAGACTCTCGCGAACCCGTCCAGCAGAAATTTTGACGCAGTTCGACATCGCGCAAAAACGACCAAATACTCTTCTCACTCCCGACCACCAACCACCACGCGGCGCAGGATATCCGACCTCTTTGCGTCCTCTTCTCCTCCCATCTCAAATACCAGAAAAAATGGCTCCCCAAACTGTATGTACTTGACACCGCTTTGCTGCTGGCCCAGTCTCCCCCCCCCGGCCGGGGCCGCAGAGATCATGGCGTGAAGCAGTAGGCTAAGGTCAACTTTTTTCAATTTCACAGAAGAAGGGCAAGTCTGGCAAGACTACCAAGAAGGTAAGCCTTTGATCATACCCCCCCCCCCCCCCCTCTCTATTTGCTACCGAAACTCCTTGGGAGTTTTGTGTGTCCTGTTCCTTACTGACGTTCGCGCCCTCCTTCCCCCCTCTTTCCTACAGTTCATCATCAACGCCTCGCAGCCTGCCAGCGACAAGATCTTCGATGTCTCCGCCTTCGAGAAGTTCCTGAACGAGAAGATCAAGGTTGAGGGTCGCGTCGGCAACCTGGGCGACACCATCCAGATCTCCCAGCAGGGCGACGGCAAGATCGAGATCATTGCCCACAACGAGCTGTCTGGTCGCTACCTCAAGTACCTGTAAGAATATATATATATGTCCATCCGCCTACAGACAGGACAGGACAGCACGCTGACGGGGCGATTGAATCTACAGGACCAAGAAGTTCCTCAAGAAGATGCAGCTCCGTGACTGGCTCCGCGTCGTCTCCACCTCCAAGGGTGTCTACGAGCTCAAGTTCTTCAACGTCGTCAACGACGAGGCCGATGAGGACGACGAGTAAGCGGTTCACCGTAACGGGTAGTTGCACTTCGGACACTTCTCTCAATGGAACTGCAAACGGCGTAACTTCTCGACGAAGAGGACGGGCCGCTGGTGGGATACAGAAGAAAGTGATCGAGCATGCCGGGCTGGGGAAGCTGTCAAAGCGGAACCGGTTCTTCGCATCATGGATAGCACATAAGAGAGGGTCCTTATCTAGCCTAGCTAGAAAGAGAAAGAAAAAATACCATCTATGTTGCCATCTATGATCTGTGCTGATTTGGAAAGAGATTGCCGTCCCGTCTGCTTATTTGAACAGTTCTGGGTATCAATGCGCCCGCATCTCTCTCCACATTGTTTGAATCAAGGCCCCCCTCGCCCATCTAAACTGATGTCCTTGAAAAATACCTGTTCCTCTCATGCTGTACAAGCCAATCACGGCAAGACCCTCATAACGCCTTCAAATGCAACAAGAGCCATCGCATTCGCCGGGAACGCCCTCAGAAAACACGGCAAGAAGCCTCGCCAGTAGCCCCTCCACCCGCTCTCCCTGTACACGGCAGCAGCAGCATCCCTCCACCGCGGAAACCGCCTGGTGCCGTCCCCCAACCCTCCGCCCAGGGGGTCCGTCATGATCCGCTGCTTGACTACATCGCTCGGGTAGCTGGTCAACCAGAAGATCTGGGCGCTCAGCCCGCCCGCCCAGAAGTTGATGACGGGCTTGCTTAGGTCGGTGGACCTGGTCAGCCAGCGCGAGAACAGGTCGTAGCTCCCCCACCAGAAGAAGAAGAAGGACCTGAACAGCAGGGTCGCCGACAGCCCGTGGTAGATGCCCCGTATGCCGTGCGCCCGCCAGATCTTGCCCACGCAGTCAATCGGCCCCCTGTACAGCCTCTCGCTCTTGTTGGCGGCGTACTGGATCTGCAGGCGCGCCTTGACGTGCTCGACGGGGGCGGCGATGAAGGAGACGGTCGCGCCGGCCATGATCCCAGCCAGGCCGTGGCCGTGGACGGGCAGGGACTTGTTCGGATCGTGGAGCGGGTGCAAGGGCGGGTTGAAGATGTTCTCGCGGAGGAGGCGGCGGTAGACGGTCAGACTCCCGAGCATGACCGAGTCCATGAACATCCACCCGACCAGGGGTGGTGTTGCGCCCTTGTAGAGGCCGTAGAGACCCTCATTGCGGACGGTCTGGAGCACGCACTGGAGCGGGCCCGAGAAGCGAGCGGCGTCGGTGGTCTGCAGGCGGACTTTGATCGTGTCGAAAGGATGACCCACTGTCCAGGTTGATCTATTGTTAGCAACGCTGACTGGCTGTTGAGCGCCAGTTCTTGTCTCTCAAAGTCCTGCTGGGAAGGTGCTAAAGCTGTGCTGTGCTGTGCTGTGCTGTGCTGTGCTGTGCTGTACTTACCGGATAGCTTCGCGATACCGGAGAAGACACCTGCAACGAAGCCTTTGTAGTTTTTGGTCTCGACCGCCACCGGCTTCTTCTCCGTTCCTGACGACATCTTGCCCTTACCAGCCTTGAGGCAGCAGATTGAAGCTGGGCTGGGTCGGGATCCAAGCAGTCACAGGAGCAGTAAATTTTAGAAAGGAGACAGAAAAATAAATAAATCTTGAACGCTGAAGACAACGGTGAGGTAATGGACAGAGATGAACTGGGGGGGTACGTACTTAGTGGGGCAGTTCTGATGATCCCTGTTACTACATTGTAGACAGACCCTTTCTAAGAGCTATCTCCTTCAGATCCGAGTTGTAAAATACATCATGCCTTCCTCTTGAGTTGCCAAGGGTTCCTCCTTCCTTTCCTCTTTTCCCTTTCTCCTCTTTTCCCTCTCTCCTTCTTTCTTGGGCAGCAATATTGCTGACATGGCGCCCCCATTTCCCAACCCCTAATGCACACAGCATACTTTCATGTCTCACTAGGAGACCAGCCCAGCCCCCATTGCTTGTATCACAGAGCTAGAGAACTCCTAAAGTCCTCACCAATCAAGAGGCTGCTGAGCTGGGTATCAGGTTCCGCAGTGACAGGTCGTAGACAACATCCTCCACCTTCTTGACATGGTACTTGACTGCATCCACCCTCTTGCGCAAGATGTCATTCTTGAGGTTGAGCAGCTGGAAGCCGGCATGGATGTCCTTGACAAAGTTGCTGATCTTGACAGCAAGCTCGCGGTCTCCCAGGGTGACAGAGTTGACAGCTAGACGGGACAGCTCGTCTGTCAGGGATGTGACAGCTAAGAGATACTCCTCAATGGTGATGTGGAAGGCATCTCGATCTTTCAGGTTCACAGGCACTATGATGAGGAGGTGTTAGCAGCTATGGAGACAAGCATAGTGGAAGGGGAAAATAGAGGAAGTCCATCTGAATTACCTTTGAAGAGCTCTCCAACCTCCTCAAGGGTGAGCAGTCGTCCAAGCTTGCCCTCAGGGACCAGGTCCCCGCCTAGCCAGCTGTCCAGCAGTACTGTGAGGACTGCGTCCTGAATCGTCCGAGACCACTTGACATTGTACCTGACATGAGATCAGGTCAGCAACCACACAGATCTCAGTTCAGGCTCCTATGATACCTCTTTGCCATCTGTGAGGGGGGGGGAGGGGGGGGCGAGGGGTGAAAGAGAGGACAGGTCTCATACTTGTAGTAAGGATGCTTGGACGCGGCAGTGCTAAGGGTCAAGATGTCTTCGAGCTCCGACTTGATGGAGACCTCGACCTGAGGCAGCAGAGCAGGGTCTGGTACACCATTCATTATCATCAGTAGAGTATCAATATGAGCCCCATAGTGGATGTGTTGTAGACTCACAGGCAGATCTGGGTGTTGAGTGGACTCGGGAGAGCAGACCCTGTGTGTATGACACGTCTCGTTCCAGCTTCTGGATGATCTGGGTCAGTTCATCTCGAGCCTGAGTGTCCTCATCAATCTTGGTCTTGAGATGCTCAAAGATCTGGGGATCAATCATGCCAGACATCTTGTCCAGGCCAAATCAGGCAAGTATGAGAGTTGACCAAGAGAGGATGGGTGGTGGTGGGTGGAGGAGGGGAGGTTGTCTGAGAAGTTAGTACTTAGGCAGGGGCTGTCGAGGGGAAAATTTGAGATCTCCAGCATAGGGCAGAGAGATGCGGGCAAGCCCAAGAGAGGAGACAGTGTTAAGTCACGACAGTGCTGGCCACACTAAAACAGCAGATGAAATTTTTTTTTTTTTTTGTTTGTTTGATACTTTTGACAGTAAGACAAATAGTCAGTGAGAGATGGCACCAATAATCACTCTCTTTTCTCATGCACAACAAGTGAGGGACACAGCATCTCAGAATGGGCAAATTACCCCTAACCCTGACATTCACCACCTTTGCCCTTCCGAGAAAATAAAAATAAAAATCAAAGAAACAAATTGATAAATAAATTAAAATAGAGAATTGATTGGACAAGGTTATTATAAAGGGCTATTACGAATTTACATTCTAGACATAATTAATTACCCTCAAATGGCAAGGGAATTACATGGTTTTCATGTTTTTTGGTCTTGAGTACTTACTTTATGCTGGCAATTTGAAGTGCAGTCCATTGCATTCTGGATAAGTAATAACTGCTAATAAGCCCTTAAGAACTACTTCTTGTCCATTACACATGAATGCCTCCAGAGGTCGCCAGATGGCTCAGCCAAGAAGAGACCCAAAAGAACCAATCTTAATCATTGTGACCAGTGGCAACGCCCCAGAAATATGCAGCCCATGCCCCGAGAATGAACACCAGCAAGGCAATGAAACAGCTTTTGCTGAAGAGCTTATTGCGCCTCCCACGCTCCCCCTCCTCAAACTTCTCCTTCAGTTCCACAATGACCTGGCCGTTCAGGATTCTCTTCTTTCTGGTCCACTGGAGCCTGCCAATGTCGGGTTTGATGAAACCCAGGGACAGGCTGACAAGGGCAACCAAGACAGATGCAGCCGTAAGGAAGACATAGACAATTACGACTCTGTCATAGCTGTTGTCATCTGCATCCTGGATGACACCAGTGATGATCCTCACAATGATGTTCATACTGTTGTTGACAGCAATCTTGACAGCATAGGCTGTGCCAAACACCTCGTGGTACCACATAGATGTGCGAATGGAATCAATGATGACAGTGGGACCCAAGGTTACTTTGAACAATTTTCCCAGTTAGCAGAAGTTCCATGCTATGTTATGCGACGATGAGATTTGGAACGACTCGGAAAAGGGCCTATACTCACATGCGACTGCGTAGACACCAAAACTTGCTGCTGTACCGCTGACGGTTGGACCCCAGGCTGCCAAACACATAGCAATAAGCATGCCACAACCGCATACCATCATAACGCTAAGACGATGGCCGAGTATATCGATGAAGATGCCGACCAACGGCACGAAGAAGAATCCCATGTACTGGGAGAGCGAAGAGTACCAGCCTGCGGTCACGGCCGAGACGTTGAAGCGCTGCTCGGCCAGCTCGGTGGCATTTTGGGAGAAGATGACGGCGGCCGAGGTCTGGAAGAGAGAGAACACGATGACGAGCCAGAACGGCCAGGGGAGCTCGAGCATCTTCTTGTAGTCAAACTTCTTGCTCTTCTCGGTGAGCTTCTCGCCGGTGGCCGGGTCGCGGAGGTTTCCGTAGCGCTTTTCAGACCACTTGTTGAAGAAGTAAAAGACGAGGGTCGCAACGTTGGTAAAGAGGTTCATGAAGACGGCCATCCAGTAGACCCACGCAAAATCGCCGAGGTTGGTCGCGATGATGTTGGCCGTGGCCTGGCCGACAAAGGACCCGATCTTGCCGATGCCGAGCTCAAAGCCAAGCGTCGAGGCAAATCCGTTGGAGGGCGCAAACCAGGAAGAAAATATCTTGTACTGGGCGACCTGGGTGGAGATGTCCCCGAGAGCCTGGACAATAGTCCCAAAGATCATGAACTTGTAGTTTCGAACTTGCGTAGCCGCCGCTATCAGGATGGCACCGACAGAGAAGATGGCATTGCCGTATAACATTGCGCCTGCGGATGAAGACTTGGGTTAGAAAGAAGAAGAAGGAAGAAGGATATATATAAAATAACATAAAAAGAAGAAAAGAAGAGGGAGGGAATTAATCCTACCGGCACCTCCTATTCTATCAGTTACCAAACCGCTGACCAAAATCAAGGCCGTCACCATGAAGTCCTCGCTGGCCTCGAGAACAGCATACTGGGTATTGTTGATGTCGAGTTCCTGATATTGATGTCTCGTCAGTGAAATGAATTTTGAGTGGCGGCAGTTGAGGTCAACCCCAATCATCACCAATCATCATTATTATTCTCACCTTCTTCAAAGTACTCTTCATAGCCCCTGTGACACCGCTGCTCCAGTGCGAACCAAACCCGATCGAGCTGACGAGAACGACCGCTATGATCTTCATGGTTAAGGGGATCTTGGAGCTACGGCTGTCAACCTGGGTGACATCTTGATCCAGTGTCTCGTCCCGCTCCGAGTCCATAGCCGTGACAGCCTCTTGGGCTGCCTTGCTTTCTTCAACCATGCTTGTCGACGACGTCCGAGATCTTTCCTGGAGAAGGCTGGTTACTGTACAATAAACGGCCACCGAAGGCTCCAGCGGGGGATCTGCGCAAGCTTTATACATAGACCCGTCGAGAAAAGATCCATTCTAGGTAGAAGAAGAAGAAAAAAAAAAAGCCGTGTAAATTCTGTGAGCCCAAGCCGTCCAAGACGCACCGGGTCCACCGCTCTCGGCAGCAGAGATTATCAGATTGTCCACAAGTGGCATGGTGATGGCTCAGGTTGCAACAAAGTGGACATGATGTGTGCGGGCCACTCCATTCCTAATCTTATCAATCACGATGTCTCGGACCACGACTCGGCAAAGTGGACAGTCGCCCAATTTTCGTTGATCAGTTGAGCTCGGCCGAGCTGCAAATTTTCTCTGCCAAGACTATAGCTAAACAAAACGTAAAAGTTATCTTGCTTGTCTCGAGTCTGGGCAGGAGAAAATTCTTGGAGAGTGGATTGCTGCTCCTCCTCCTACTTCGGTCTTGCGTGGGAACGTTGGACCTGACAAGGAAGAATGTGCCTCTCACATCTTGTCACAAAACTGTTGAGAACACCCATCCTACAAACGTGCCCTGGCCTGCAAATACCTGACGAGTAGTAAAGAACAAGCTTGTGGAATGACCACCCATATAAATTCCAAGGTCTTGATCACCCCTTTCTTCAAGCGAACAGTATATACCCCATTCAGTCTTTGATTCCTCCACTTATGGTTTGTTGACCGACTTCCGAGATTTTTCTTTACTCCTCCTTTAACCTAAGCATGTTTTCCTGTTCTTTTTATCATCCTTGCACCCTCCCACATCCTTGTTCCCTTTCTTTTTCCTCTTGTCTTGTCCACACTTTAGGATGGGGGACCCTAGAGCGCCACGTGTGCGCGCTTGCATCCGCCTCTCAGGTGATTCTTTTTCTTTCTTTTTTCTTTCCGAGAAGCAAGTTTGGCAAGGACCTAGGATGCACGAGGCAACCAATCAAGAGACTGCTCTGCCACCAATTTAGGAAAGTATTGCCTCTGCTCTGTAACCACATCGTACTTCAGCAGCCACTTCTTGGAATATTGCGTGGACTCTATGAGTCTCGAGTCATTCTATTATTTGAGAATACAGATATGACCGACTACAGCCGAGGTGAAGAGCAAACGGAAAGCCCTCCTGGGGGTAGGGACATCGCTTGTGGTCTCGAGCATACAGAGCAGTAGTTTTTGATCTATTGTAGGCAGAGAAAGGGATATTTTTGCTGTATCGAATCTGGGGTGTCATGACAACATAAGCAGGTCACTACTCGAGAAGAATGCACTGGCTCAAGGCCGCTAGGTTGATCCTCCTTCGGCGTAATTGGTTGTTTGGACTTCCTTTGAGACATTACAAAGGCACAACAACAAAAGCATTGCGCGCTGGAGATAGAGGACTTGAAAACAATACAATCACCATGCTAGCCCTTTCGGATTCATTGTTCTGGCTGTGCAGACTCGACCAAAGTCAACTGACAATGCTTAGTGTTACGATGCCGTCCGTTTTAATGTCTATAAAGATGCGCACACTCTCACACACCGAGCCACAGACGGACACACGATGCAATTCTATCAACCAGCCAACCAAATAATCAACTCAAACTTTCTCCCCGCCTTTGCTGAGAGACACTAGGCCAGAAGCACGGAGCTGGGATCCGGTCATCCACCACGATGCTTTCTTTCCTTGATCTCCGCAAGAAGTTCTTGTCGAACAGCCAACAGGCCAGGTCCAGCTTCGGCGTCGAACTGGAATTCCTCGTCGCGGTCCGATCGGATTCGGACAACAGGGCTCGTTCAGTTCCGGAGGAGCTCGCGGGCCAGTCCGGCGAGCCGATCCTGATTCCTAAAGAGAAAAATAACCGATGGGAGAGAGACATGTACTGTATCAGTCATGTGCAGGCAACGCTGGACAGTTGTCTGGGAGCTCTTTCCTCCAAGGCAAGAGTCTTTGTCCCCGATGAGCTCTCGACCCCCGAGGAGGTAGAGAATGATGACGACTCGCAACAAAAATACGAGTCCTGGAGTGCAAAGCCAGATGCCTCGATCGGTCTGCCAGATAAGATGCTCGCTTCTGGTGAGTATCTGGGGTACCAATGGGCAGGTGTTGAGGTGACATCTCCGGCTCTCTGGGATGAGAGTGAGGGCTTCGACGAAATCCGAAAAGTCTGCGAGATCCTAAAGACGCGATACTGGATCCTAACACCGCCAACGTGCGGCCTGCATGTCCACTATGGGCATGGTCAAGACCAGATCGCTGTCCAAGATCTACGCAACATCGCTGCGCTGCTCCTCGCTGCCGACCCTCTCTTGGTCCAGTTACACCCCGAGAGTCGCAAGCGAAACCGGTTCTGTGTGAGCAACCGCCTGTTCTCTGATGTTGCGCAGGGTCTGAGCGCCGAGACAGCCACCTCCATGGTGAGGCGTGATTCTCCGTCAGATGAGGAGACTCCGCAGAAAGTCATGCGGCCTCTTCAGGGCAGTAAGCTCTCGAGCCGGAGCAGCTGGAGGTCATTCCATCGCCTCATCCCGCAGGGAACACTGACCAGCTACCCTGTCGCCGAGCCAGGCTCCAAGCTCAAGTGTCCTGAGAATGCGGTCGCCAGACTTCATTCTCCGCGGAGCATTCTTGGGTGCGTAGAGGAACTCCTCTCAGCCACCCAGACTGAAGTTGTTGCACGGCTGATGAAAGCCCCTGCTAATACTTCCTCCAAACCGGCCTACAGCTTTACTAATTACGACCAGGAGCAGCCTTTCCCCAACAGCGACCGCGTCACTAAGAAGACGGTCGAGTTCCGACAGGCAGCCGGAACTGTCGACGCAGAGGAGATCATCGCCTTTGCGAAACTTGCCCTTGGACTATGTGAGTTCGCCCGTTTTTCGGACGTCAGCACTTTCTGGTCTGTCCTTCTGAAGTGTGCACAAGCGGATGGTAACACAACAGCCCAAGGCAAGGACAGGACCGCCTCGTACGATGTTTTCAACTTCCTAGCTGATATTGGGCTGTGTAAATTAATCAACCACCTGCAGAAGATCGTCATCAAGAAGTATCCTGCTGTGCAGGAGAGCTAGTCTAAGTAAGTTGCTAGGTGGTTGTTGGAGGAGGCCGGCTGGCCGGCTAGAGAAGGGGGAAGGGGAACACCGGATAATACTAGAAAAACTGATAATAGAATAGAGGTCAATTTGCATTATTATTAATTATTTACTAATAGGTGATAGTTTCCTTGGCCTCAATCTACCAATCAATATGAATAATATTTTTACTTTGGGCACTTAAATACCAACCTTGAGTTGAGCGGGGGGTACGGCAAAGTCTTCCGAAACCTAAAATCATTCTCGTTTCATAGACTCAGTGAGTGAGCTGATTTAATATGTAAATAGACAGGCTAAAGAGGGTGTGGGTCTGTACAACGCACAAATGTTTCCATCCCCGCGTCCAGTATATTAGAACGGGAATACATGACGAAGCAAGTATCACAACGCTGTCGTAAATCAAGCAAACAATGAATGGTATAGAGCCAGAGACTGAGCACAGGAACTTACCTACCTGTCTTTGAAGTTGGGGCTATCGATTCTGTTCCCAGCCAAACCAAGAAAGAAGAGACATTATTTATTGCTACTCTTTAACAACAAAACAGTACTGACAACATGGTTAATCTCACAGTACTCGCGTCTTTACAAGACTGCCTCAATGGTGTCTGTGCAGGTCGATCCAACTGCGTGGCATACGCCAATGACTCTGATCTTCTTTACCAGATCGAATGGGTCAAAGCCTACAATCTCGCCATTGATGTCACCCCAACAGCTGTGATCCGTCCCAACTCGACTCAAGAGGTCGCATCAACCGTGCAGTGCGCTGCCGACAACGGGATCAAGGTACAAGCCAGATCCGGAGGACATTCGTACGCGAACTTTGGTCTGGGAGACGGAGCTGTGGCGGTGGACATGACCAACTTGCAGGACTACAGCATGAACGAGACAACTTGGTATGCGACTATCGGCGCTGGCATGCATCTGAGCGACGTGGACCGGAACCTGCACAAGACGGGCCGCGCTTTTGCTCATGGGGTATGCCCTGGCGTGGGACTCGGTGGTCACGCCACTGTGGTAAGTTGGAGTTGCAAGATAAGAGCACAAAATGACCTCTACATTTAAAGCTGGCTAACAGGTTATGCAACATCAGGGCGGTCTCGGGCCGATGTCTAGAATGTGGGGGACTGCGCTTGATCACGTCGTGGAGGTTGAGATGGTCACTGCTAACGGGACCATTCTACGTGCGAATGAGCATCTCAACCCCGACATATTCTATGTGAGTCTTTAGAAGACATGGGAAGGGCCTTGGGGAATCATTGACTGAATGTAATCATTACTGCTCGAAGTGCTGACCGAGAAATAATTACATTAATTAGGGAGTCCGAGGGGCCGGCGCCAGCCTCGGGATCATCACGGAGTTCGTCATGAGAACACATCCTGAGCCAGAAGAAGTGGCGCAGTTCACATTCGACTTCACATTTGGTGTTGAGCCAAGCAAGCTGGCGGACTCGTACATCCAGTGGCAGAACCTCATCACGGACCCCAGTCTTGATCGTCGCTTCGGAAGCCAACTGGTCATCTCGCTAGCAGGGGCCACAATCACAGGCACATTCTATGGCTCAGCGGCCGAGTGGAACGCATCTGGAATCCTCTCAAGGCTTCCCCAGAATGGAACCGTCACGCTCACCGACTGGCTTGGTTCGGTGACAGCTTGGACCGAGCAGGAGGCGCTGTACCTGACCGACACGCCCTCCTACTTCTATTCTAAAAGCCTTGGTCTCCGTCGGCAGGACATCTTGTCCGAGTACTCGGCCAACAAGCTGTTTCAGTACCTAGAGTCGCAGCCTAAGGACACCCTCCTATGGTTTATCATCTTTGATTCTACAGGAGGTGCCGTGGCCGATGTCCCCATGAATGCCTCGGCATATGCACACCGCAACAAGATCATGTTCTACCAGTCCTATGCCGTCGATGTTGGCGCCCTTTCCAACGAGACATGGTCCTTTCTGACCAACTTTCATAACAACTTGGTTGAGATGCTGCCTTTGAATGCTACAGGGAGGGGAACGTACCCTGGATACGTGGATCTGAACATTTCGGGTGTGCCACAGGAACAATATTGGGAGGCGAATTTACCGGCCCTGGAGATGATCAAGTCAAAATGGGATCCAAATGATGTATTTCACAACCCGCAGAGTGTCCAGACTGCTAGGTTCTGATGGTTAAAGCTAGTTTACATGAGCATAAACATTTGATGGGCAAGGAGGGCTCCCTAAGTATGTAGAATGCTAAATCGGCAGGGCAGTAGTTTGAGACTCCTTCACAACCGCCAAGTGATAGGTTGTAGATAAGTCAGTCCAACAGTTGTCCTGTTCATTATCGAATCAAGGGTGTGCATGTATAAGATACAGTCCGCTGGCTGCAGCAGCCATTATAGCTTGACAAAGAACTGAACTGAGATAACGCGGAGAACCAAGAACAAATCCATCCCCTGCAAGCATCTCATTACTTTGTAGACTCGGCATCATGGAGCCCAACATATGCTTCCGTCTCGATATCTGCCCACAGTTTGATCACCTTTGCATCACAAAATGGCAAGATCTGCGTGGCTACCATGCCTGCGATGCCATGTTCTGGATCACACCACCAGAACAGATTTGCGAGCCCAGCCCAGTTCGCAGTCTTCGTGCTACGGCCGGTCGATCCACCATTGGAAAGCATGAAGGTGAGGCCCCAGCCTTGATGAGGGTCGCCAGAGACGGGGTAGAATTCAGGGATATTGTTTGTCAGATCTGGCTTCGCCGCGGGAATGTACTTGCGGCCGAAATTAGGAAAGTCTGGAATTTGGTTTTCGAACATCTCGGCGACCGTCGAGGGCTTGAGAATCTCGGCGCCTGTCGCAGGGGATGTGCCCTGGTTGAGAAGGGTAGCTAGGATTTCTGCGCTCCCAGTCAACACACAGTTCGTGAGAGAGCAACAAAGGCCTGGCGACGACGACGACGACAATAACCACAACATCATTGAAGAGCACTCGGAGTTATAAAATCAGAAAGAAAAAGAAGAAGAAAACCTTACTGCAATATTCCTGAGGCCTGGCAAATAGACCTGCACCACCGCTGTTGAAGCACTGCGAGCTGTCCTGGACGACCAGTGGTGACCGCATGAGGTGATCTCTTGGGTACAAAGATCCATCCGGGGACCGTTGTTGCATGAAAGCCAACTTCTCCTTCATCTTTGGTGGTGGAAACATGGACATATCTTTGATCCCCAGAGGCTCAAAGATATTCTTGATCATATAGTCGTTCAGGGTTAAGCCCGTGATCCTCTCAAGCGCAATTCCGGCCCAATCGACGCCGACCTATTAGTCAATTATTAATGATGAATTTTCAAACTTAGGCCTTGCATGTTCCCTGGGAAGTAGGAATCCAAACATGAAAAAAAGAAGGAAAAAGGAAAGGAAAGAAAGGAGAACGTACACCATATTCCCAGCCATCTCCAGGATGAAACAGCAGCGGCGAGATCATTTCTTCCTGTCTGCCATTGAATTCGTCTATCCCAGCCGGATAGCCCCAGTCTCTCAGTCTGTCGTTGAAGAATGAGTACCCAAACCCAGCCGTGTGGGTCAGGAGCATCCGCAGCGTGATACGCCTCTTCTTGTGCTCTAAAGCCCCATCCTTGCGCAGCACCTTGACTCTCTTGAGCTCAGGACACAGGTTCTCGATCTGTACGCCGTCGTCGAGCCTCAGCTGCCCCTTTTCGACGAGCTGCATGCAGGCGATGCCGGTCACCAATTTGGTGCAAGACGCGATCCAGAAGACAGTATCGAGCGTCATGTCCACTCTGCTGGCCGCCCCCCGTCGGCCAGCAGAGTGAGCAAACAGCTCCTTGCCATCCCTCCCCACGATGACCACGGTGGCACCCGGCAGCCCGTGGAGGGTGTCAGAACACGCGGCGTCGACGGTGGAGCGGAGCTTGTCGATCGTCTGTTGGCTGAAGGTAGACATGATTATTTAAGAGCTTTGTAGTGGGCTTCCGCGAAGATATAATCACTGTATCTCTCAGTTTCGGTGGTGTAAAGTAAAAAATAATGATCTGAGACCACGTATTGTCAGCCTAGAAGAAGTAGTTAACTAAAGTACTCAAGGAACAGAAGTAGCTCCAGCTTGGAGTGGACCATATGATGAACAGGGCCGGGAGTCTTGGAGCAAGAATAATACAATCACAAATAGTCACACATCACGAGAAGGATTTATTCTGTGCGGGGTAAATAACCCACCTTCCCAGAACTGTATACTTTTTATTTTTTTCTTCTTTGGATAGCCTAGTATCCGGACAAGAGGAAGTATAAGAGAGGCACAGAGAAAGGGAGAGAGGGAGAAAGAGGGGCCAGGAAGGGAGGAGAACTACAGTAATTTCTTGTGGGGTAACCTGGTGTCGCAAAAGCGATCGCCAGTGCGTTGACACTGACTATACCTTATATCTCTCCACACCTGGAGAGGCTGGAAAGCACAACAATGCATACACGGCATAATTAGCACGCCAAGGGATCAGCAGCTGCCGCTCAGCCCGATACCAAAAATTTCACCGTCTTTAGGACCCCTCATTACATTTAGTATTCTTCTCAATGCTCGCTTGTCCATATGGCTAGCTGGTCTCATTGTGCAACAAGTAATTAGCGAGTGTGACTGCCAAGGCATTTTCTCGAATTGTGTCCTCTGAGCATAACGCTGAAAATAAAAAGGTGGTGGCATGGACGGGAAAATCGGAGATTACGCGTGGATATGTCTTAGACCTAAGGAATAGTAGTAGTAGTAGGAGGAGGAGGAGGAGGAGGGGGAGGAGGAGGAGGAGGAGAAACAAGATGGAGAATGGTCACACTACCCAAGAGATGTGCCACACCATGGGCACCGGTTTGCTTGATTTGGTAGCCCGTTTGAAATCCGATTGGGCTTCGCAACGTAGGTGTTGCTTCACTCTCCGCATTGTGTGCTACCTAGGTAATTCTGCATGAGGAGACGGTTCGAGGCATGCGGAAGAACCTAGGTAATACAACTCTTGATGATGCAGTGTGCATATTGACCGGCAGCTAATTTCTTGTGATGGCAAACAAGCAATTTCATGGGGGCTCTCTATTTAGAGACTCTATTTAGAGAGGTTATCGTACAATCAAGAGATGAAGACGGGATGGTCCTCTCGTGGTAAAAGTTACACAGCAGTAGCCCATCGTGGGGGATCTGGAATTCAAGGTGCGTATACTATGATATGCAGTCATCACGCTGCATAACCTTGACCCCCACACGCTCTATTGGCTTGAATGTGAAGAAAATATGGAGTATGCAGATCTTAGCAGAGTCTGGGGAAGAGGAGTAAGACAGTGGAGGAATAGGCATGCATGATCCGTTCGTGCGAGCTCGTATGCGTTTCCAGGCAAAGAGAATACAAGTCTTGCAAAGGCCCAGGTGGTACAATATGTGGGGAAATTGCCGATTCCGGTATATGAGGGTAACTGGACTATTTAATCACCAACGGCTGCCAGATGCAGCTTGTATCGTTCCCCCAACTTTCTCTGCCTTTTGCCCACTTGTTCTCATAGTATCAACTTCTCTCATGAACTACGACTATCATTACAAGAAGCAAAACTGGAAGATATAGTCCACATACTGCTTTCTATATGAACCAGGCATCATCAGAATATATTATCTTGATATAATTCATCATGGGAGACCCATCAACTTCCACCGGTCCGACTTCCACGGAGGAGAAGAAATTCAAGACAAGTCTCACTGACTACTCTGTCCACCATGGAGAAAACACTGGACCATATGCAGACAACCTCGACATAGACGCCATCATCGTCGGAGGAGGATTCAGTGCGTATCTCCCAAACACGTTTCAAGCCCCAGTTTTATAATTTTTTTTTACTAACACAGCGGCTCTTCCTAGGTGGAGTCTTCATGCTCAAGACGCTCCGCGAGCGCGGGTTCAAGGCTACCCTCTTCGAGGCTGGGAATGATCTGGGCGGGACCTGGAGGTTCAACTGCTACCCCGGGGCGCGTGTTGACTCCGCCGTCCCATTGTATGAGTTCTCGTGGCCAGAAGTGTATGAGAAGTGGACTTGGACCACCAACTATCCCGACTACAAGGAGATCCGAGCCTACTTCGATCATGTGGACAAGGTCCTGGGCATCAAGAAGGACTGCTCCTTCCACACCGTCGTGATAGGAGCCAACTTTGACAAGGGGGCCGGGAAGTGGATCGTGGAGACGGCAGACGGACGCACAAGCAAGTGTAAATTCTTGATCCTCGGGTCTGGATTTGTAAGTGTTCCCTGTACACATCTTCCTTGGACCCTGGCCACCAATAATGAAACGGCGCCCGCATCTGCTGACCACCCATCATCGTCGTCTTCTCCCACATACAGGCTGCGAAGCGATACATTCCAGACTGGCCCGGCGTAGAGAAGTTCCAGGGCGTCCTGCACCACTCTTCCTTCTGGCCAGATGAGGAAGTCGACGTCAAGGGCAAGCGCTGCGCTGTCATCGGCACAGGCGCCTCGGGCGTGCAGATCAGCCAAGAGTTGGCTCCGATCGCCGGAAGCCTCACTGTCTTCCAGAGGACGCCGAATCTGACTCTGCCTATGGGTAAGAAACCCCTGACGGCCGAGGAGCAGAATGCCTCCAAGCAGTGGTACCGCCGGCTCTTTGAGATGCGCGAGAAGAGCTTCTCCGGGTTTCTATATGTGCGTAGCAGTCCTTCTTCCATCTTTTTTGTTTATTTATTTAATTTTAAAATACGAACTAACACTATGCAGGACTTTTACGAGAAGCAGACCTTCGACGACACGCCCGAGGAGCGGGAGGCATTCTACCAGATGCTGTGGGACACCGCTGGCTTCAACTTCTGGATGGCCAACTACAACGACATGCTGAAGAATGGCGAGGCCAACACAGAGGCGTATAACTTCTGGGCCAAGAAGGTCCGCGAGCGCATCACTGACCCCAAGAAGCGAGACATCCTGGCACCGCTCAAGATGCCACACTATTTTGGCGTCAAGAGGCCGTGTCTTGAGCAGTGCTACTACGAGGCGCTGGATCGGGAGACTGTGCAGGTCGTCGATGTCAGCAAGAACGCCATCAAGGCGTTTGACGAGACGGGAATCATCCTTGAAAATGGCACTCACTACGACCTAGATGTTATTGCCATCGCCACTGGATTTGTGAGCTGTCTTCCCCTCCCATAATTCCTCCGGTTCATCACCGTAGACACCCTCCCGCTTTTCTTCCATCTCTCTCTCTCTCTCTGACTGACTGTCTTGAAATACAGGATATCACGACTGGCGGCATGACCCAGATGGGTCTGAACAGCATCCGTTCGACCCAGTTGGAATCTGAATGGCAAGCGGCTGCCAATACATATCTGGGGATCACCGTGTCGGGATACCCAAACATGTTTCACATGTACGGCCCTCACGGCCCTACGCTCCTCTCCAACGGACCCACAACAGTCGAGGTCCAAGGCCGCTGGATCGCCGACGTCATTACCAAGATGCAGAGGCAGGGCATCAAGTACATTAATGCCACGCAGGAGGCAACCAAGGCCTGGAAGGCTCACATCAATGACTTGAGTGACCAGACGCTGTTCCCCACGACGCGAAGCACGTATAGTAAGTTGGATCCCCATCCATCTCTCTCAAGTGCCTCAGAGCATGAGTAACACGCTGACTGCCGTCGCACAGTGGGAGGATCCGTTCCTGGGAAGGCGTTCGAGCAGGTCAACTATGCGGGTGGGTTAGGAAAGTATAAAGATGAGATCAGGGACGCCCTCAAGACCTGGAAAGGCTTTGAGGTGGTCAAAGGCGGTGTGCATCTTGGCCTGCGGAGCGGTGTACAGGACAGTGTACAAAATGTTGTCGTACAGAATGTTGTACCGACTGGCGTGCAGCATGGCGCTGTCATGGTGTAGATTGGAAGATGTTCTGCTTAAGAGACATAGGAAACAACTCAGCGGGCGCATACGAGGATTAGTAGCTTCAGAAGACAAACAACCCCATGATTCAAACCATGAGTCGTTAGTAAACGTAGATATTCGGAGAGGTAGTCGTGAAAGTGTCGCTGTAATGAGCGTGTCTAACTGCTTGTGCAGCTGAAGAGTGGTATAGGAAGCGAGCAAGAGTCAATGGTGAGGGCGTCACAGGCGTGAGGGTTGGCCAAAGATTCCTTAGTCTAATTCTTTTGTCGTCCCTATCTCGTTGTCATTGATATACAAGGCAGTATACATCCGGCTGCGACGAGACCCGTGCTGTGGTTTGTCTCCTCCATCTGCCCTCACGAGCGAGCCCGTCTTCTCTCTCTCTCTCTCTCTCTTTCTTCTTTCTCATCCCATCACCTGAGGCAACGCCTACTCCTCGTCGCCGGCGAACTCGGCGACACCGGCCTTGGAGTTGAGGTAGTGGTTCCTGTCAATGACTTCTCGTCAGCACTCACTTCCGTCATAAAAGCCATCCTCATTCATCATCCATCGACGCTGTGCAATCTATCCTCTCTCGCACGGCACAAACTGACCTCTCGATAGCCCAGTCCACGATGTAGTAAGCGGCGATAAAAGGAGGAACGACGTAGAGGACCTGTGAGCTGAAGCGTCGCCACGTGTTGAAGACGGCAGCGTGGGCGGCGCCAGCGAAGGGGTTCTGTCGGTTGGGAGCCAGGCCGTAGGTGACGATGCCCTTTTGCTTCTGCACCGGGGTGCCTATGATGGGAGGTGATCCTGTCAGCATTCCCCTTGCTTTCAATCGCACAAACAACGTTTCTCTTCTAGAATTATAGCATCGACTGCCTGCTCTCGCCCTCGGGAGGGAGTCGAGCCATCACAAAATCGTTCGACACGGCCTCGGCTTCCGGGGTTGTGTCGTCGGCAGGTTGAGGGAGCGAAGGAGGCGAGAGAAAGAAGGCGTAACGCACCAAAGGAGCCCCAGCCATGGCCAAGGTACCTGTGAAGACGACAGTTAGCGAAAGACAAGCTTCCTTCAGGATAAAAGGCGCGCCATGTGACATCCGAAGGTTTCCGCAGGCCTGCTGCACTTACTTGTTGTACTTGCCAATCTCCTCGCTGCCGGAGAGCAGTCTCTGTGTAGGTCTCATATTGAGGATGTGATATCAATTGATGTTCCTAGAAAAGGGAGTGGGTTCAATCGAAGGCGGTCGGTTGAGGTCGGTGTCGTCGAGAGCTTCAAAGTTGTCTGCTTCGAGGCCGGTCGCTGTCGTCGTTGGAAATCGGAATCGTCTGGCAGGCGATTGGGTCTGAGATGAGCTAGCCATAATTGAACTAGTGCAGTCAAGCAAGCTTGGAAACGCAAGGAGCACGGGCCATCCATCTTTTGTGCTGCTGTTTGCACTGTACCGTACCTGCAAGAGCTACCCTACCCGTGCTTGCCGTGGTCCCATCCATAGTACGAGGGGTCTTTTTAGTCGAGCTCATCATCATCACTTCACGACCGACCAACCTCAGTCCAGTATCTACCACTCAAAGCTGAGCCACTCTTCCTTAAACTTTTCCTCTTGTTCTTTTCAGGACCTCTTTTCCACTTCCTTACCACCTGGGAACGGCATCTGCTAGGCCTTCTAGACGAGAAATCCTTTCTCTCTTGCGGGTGGCTTTGGCATCTGCTGCTCTTTTGTTTCTACTTCTACACACACAACACACACACACACACACACACACACACACACACACACACACACACACACACACACACACCTCTTTCAACGATGGCGCAAATAAATCCCAATGCTCTGCGGAACATCTACCGCTTTGCCATCCCCGCTGCCCTCGGCGCAAGCTTCGTCAGCAACTCCATATACGACGTGCGCGGCGGCTCGCGCGCCGTCATCTTCGACCGTCTCTCGGGAGTCAAGGAGGGCGTGATCAACGAGGGCACACACTTCCTCATCCCTTGGCTGCAGAAGAGCATTGTCTTCGATGTGCGCACCAAGCCTAGGAACATCGCCACCACTACTGGCTCCAAGGACCTGCAGATGGTCAGCCTGACCTTGAGGGTCCTGCACAGGCCTGAGGTGCAGGCCTTGCCCAAAATCTACCAGGTTCGTCTGTCCTTTTCTTTCTCTCTCTCTCTCTCCGCTCTCCCCGCTCTCTCCCTCCCCTTTCCTTCCACCATCCGTGGAACTAAGCTGACAAGGGTCTTTTTTTCTTTCTTCCAGAACCTCGGCCAGGACTACGACGAGCGCGTGCTCCCCTCCATCGGCAACGAGGTCCTCAAGTCCATCGTCGCCCAGTTCGACGCCGCCGAGCTCATCACCCAGCGTGAGGCCGTCTCTCAGCGCATCCGCACCGACCTGATGAAGCGCGCCGCCGAGTTCAACATCGCCCTCGAGGACGTATCCATCACCCACATGACCTTTGGCAAGGAGTTCACCAAGGCCGTCGAGCAGAAGCAGATCGCCCAGCAGGACGCCGAGCGCGCCCGCTTCATCGTCGAGAAGGCCGAACAGGAGCGCCAGGCCAACGTCATCCGCGCAGAGGGCGAGGCCGAGAGCGCCGACGCTATTGCCAAAGCTATCGCCAAGAGCGGCGACGGCCTGGTGCAGATCCGCAAGATCGAGGCCAGCAGGGATATCGCGAACACCCTGGCGAGCAACCCGAACGTTGCCTATCTGCCGGGCGGAAAGCAGGGGACAAATATTCTGTTGAATGCGGGCCGTGCATGAGGCGCAGGATGACAATAGAGGCGTGTTGGAAATGGAAAGATTTGGTCAGCATGAGACCATCTCGGGGCTATCAGCAAGAAAGGACAAAATAAAAATTAGAAACTAGGGAGCGAGCAAGGAAGTCATCACGAAAAAGAGGATGATGGGGAGGCGGAACCGCATGGGGAGGGGGCGGATGAGGGAGTCTTCTCTTGTCAGGGTTGCCAAAGCAGCCTGTGTAATCCATATATCATGACGAGGCTTGGGGGTGTAGGGGCACTCGTCGACTCCACTATTATGATGAATTAATGCCTAGAGGTAGCACACCAGACAGGATCTGCCAAGCAGAGAAAAAGTGATGTCCTGCCGTCTCGCCCCGGGCATCTTGCTCTATATGTCAGTCAGTGAGCATGGTGAACCCCACCCAAAAAGGAAGAAGAAAAAAAAAATCTCATGTCTACCTACCGCCTGTGGTCGCAGGGCAGTCCCGTAGCTTATAGCATTGATGCTGCGTAAGATGTACGGCGCTGTATGTGTAGAGAGAGAAAGAGAAAGAGAGAGGAGAGAAGAGTGACAGAATATTGTAATTGCCGCCAGCCGCAACCAGTTCTGGACGCTGTAGGATGAAGCAGTCCCCAAACTCCTTGACCTTATTATGCATGCATGTCCCCCCCCCCCCCCACCTCCGAGACGCCCCTATGCTATTCCTTATCCTAGACGCATCCCAGAAACACTTGCTGTGAGCAGCGGGAGGAAATAGTTATTGCCCAGCATCTGCCTGAGGCTCCCCTACGATTCGGCCTCGAGGGTTCCCTCGGTGAGCAGTGCACCTCCGTCGTCCATATCGACCGACTCCTCGCTGCTCCGCTCCTGTGGTAGGGTGGTTGCTGGTTTCCAGCCTGGGGCGCGGAGCACGCCGTCCTCCCACTTCCAGCCCTGAGACTTCATCAGGGTCCATTCCTTCTCCACCTTGTACCGAACCAGATCACCCGCAGCCCGGGCATCCTCGGCGCTGTCGTGGCCCTCACCCGTGTCGACCTGGATGCGCCGGTTGAGAAGGGTCTCCATGAGCAGCTTCAGGCTCGTCCGGACCGGCAGCCCCCGCTTGTGCGGGTACAGGAGGACTGTGTCGACGATCTTGGGATGGACCATGCGCATGGCGTTGAGGTCATTCTCCAGACCATGGCCGATCAGGATCGTATCGGGGCTGATGAACGAGTAGAGCAGGCTACGGGCCAGCTCCGGCGACGAGACCTTCTGCAGGACCTTCCGCTCGCCGGGCTGCTGTGGCGGCGGCGTCCAGTCCCGGGTCCATGGTACAGCACGGGCTAGATCTTCGGGCCAGACACCGCTGTACCTCGAGTTGAGATTCAGGATTTCGCCGTACGGCTGGACGAGGACATCGAGCAGCTCAGCACCATCGGGCCAGGAGGTGGCCGTCACCCGGATCAGCTCCATGCCGTGCACGGTGTAGCCCATCTCGCAGTCGAAGGCCACCGCCTCCTTCACGAAGGGGCTGTCGCTGGCGGGCGTCTCGGCATAGTTCCACAGGGACGCAAGCCGCTTCGGGTCGGTGGTCTTCCAGACATGGTTCTCACTGACGGTGCAGCCTGGAGACTCGCCCACGTCCTGGTTGCAACAGCGGTATTTCTTGACAACCCAGGTGGTAACCCCCTTCTGCCGCTCGGGGAGGTATCCCCTGCCGGGATGATGACTGCACTGTCCACCCGACGCGAGCTGGCCGGTCTCGATGTCGCGGCCAGGAAAGACCTGAAAACGAGCCGTGCACCGATCACACTGCTCCCAGCCCTGCGACCACTTCACGGCCTGCCTCGCCTCCTCGATCTGTTCGTCCGTGGGTGGTACGGGGACGTAGCCGTACTGCTCGAGGTTCTTGATGGGCGTGACGAGCCTCTGCTGGAGGACGACGACCTCCTGGGCTGTGGTCAGCCCTGTGTTGATGGTGACGGGCGCACCGATGCTGGGGTTTTTCTGGACCGTCTTCTTCTCGAGGGCCTGTTTGCGCTCGGCCACCCAGGCGTCAAGCTTCATCCTCTTGTACTTCATAACCTCCTGCCGCATAGCGTTATCGTAGACGGCAGCCCGCTGCGTGGCCAGCTCCTGCTCGCGGTCCAGCACCATCCAGATGAGTTCTTGGCCGGACAGGACGAGAGCCTTGAACTGGGGATCCTTAGCAGCCCCGTCGGAGACCTCGCCGTTGAGGCGGGTGTGGTCAGCATGCAGCAGGGACAGCAGCTTGTGGCGGACGCCGTGAGAGGCTGGAGCCGCGGTGAGGTGGCGGGGATTCAAGGACTCGGGCTTTCTCGCGGGTTTAGGTGTCTGCAAAGAAGAGGGGGCCGTGGTTTTGGATGTCGATTGGCCGGTTGCCAGTGCTTTCCGCGTGTCGCTTGGACCAGACCTGGCTGGGGAAGAAGCCGACAGACTGACTGGTGTTGACTTGCTGACGGCCGAGGCAGGTGTTGCATTTCGTCCTGAAGTAGGCGTACCAGGGGCAAGGGTGGTAGAGGACTTGAGTGGCGTCGAGGGAGTGAGTGTCTGGTTCCTCAGAGACGAGGGCGTCACAGCCATAGGTGACGCAGGTCGACGCGCGTGGTCAGTGACCGGGGGTGACAATGGATCGTAGAGATCAGACGCCTGGACTCGATCGACAGGTTTCAGATTGTCGTCGGTAGTACTTGTGATATGTGAGCCACTAACGGGCCTGTTGCCGACGCGTCCACCTTGGCCTTCGCCTTGGCCTTGGACCTCACCAGGCCGGTGGGTTGCCGTCTTCTGACGCTTACTGGGGGGAGCGGCATCTTGGTCGCTCGAAGGGCCATCCTCCTGTTCCTCGTCTGCAACACCGTCCAAAGATTGGTGGCGGCTTCCAATGTCGGAAGGTTGATTGTCGGCCCTGTGGCCAAAGAGACAGCCTGTGGTTGTGCATGTGCGGCCTCCAGCCTCCTTGGGGCACGGAAGATGCTTGAGGCCGTTGAACAAAGGAACGGCGCTTGCCATCGTAACGAGGGAGGACCGGCCAGTCGAGCGTGGGAGTCAATGACGGCGCCGCAGGAGGGCGGCTGCTGAGCTGCTGAAGAGGCTCAACTGCTCACCCCTCAGACGCGAAGAAGAGAAAGAAGAAGGTGCAGGACTCCTCAACACGCGAGGTAGTAGTAAACGCCCTGACCTGTGGCCAAATCGACGTGAAGAAAGGCCTGCCGACGACGACGTATAGACGCGCGGGGAGAGGAACCTCAGCGACGAAATCGACATTTACGAGAATATGAGATGGAAGGGAAGAAGGAGGGAGAAGACTCTAGCAACATGGAGAGAGAGAGAGAGAGAGAGAGAGAGAGCGAAAGTCGGAAAGGTCCTGTATTAACCCTTGTGTTTGCGTCAACAAAAAAAGACTGGGGTCATTGAACGGACGACTGTTGGTTGATATATGTCCTTTGTTTGGATTTGGTTCGGTTTGGGTTGTGGAAAAAGGTTTGGTTGATGTCGAAGTCAGAAAGAAACGGACACCCCTGTGAGGCTGAAGGGTACAGTGGGTCTCTGGGGGTGCCCAGGAACTTTCCACAGCAGAGAGGGCTGAACCGTGAGGGAGGCTAGAAGGCACGGTGGGACCCGCTGTAATCCGCTGTAATGCGCTTACATTGTTGTACGTACCATGCACTATTGCTAGTAGTGTGCTGCTATCATCGTCACTGTAATGTGATTTATATATCTACGGTTTGTAAAACACACACACTCTCTCTATATAAAGTAATTTGACTCCTACTATGTATATGACCAAAAGATAGATAGATACGCAGCGTATCGTTTATACCTTTGTAGTGTGGTAGTTGAAGGGCAGAGCTTCTTTGTTATTTTATTTTTAAGAGCTACTATAATCAAACTGGCCTCGAGATTTCCACCACCACTCAACCGGATCGAGAAGTGAAGTGAGTGGATATGAGAGGAAGGGTGGCCAAGTACTCCAAAGGCATTCTCATTTGATGTACATACATACTTATCGGTCACCGAAGTCCAACTGGGGGAAAAAAGCAAGAATACCTCCTTGACGCCATGCAGGGCGTTCCCCCTCTTATCTTGATGATCCAGATAGGCATAAAAGATGTTCCAGAAGTTTGAGGTTCTTATCTGTGGGGGCTTGTCACAGGTCGAGAGCTTCGAAATTATGTATTTATTTATCTGTCTGTCTGCCCTCCGCATTGTGTGCCTCGTTGGCAGTTGAAAAGGTTGTTTTTATCCAAAGACGACTCCTCCTTTTCCTGTTGTTGCCCACAAGTCAAATACGGACGCCCGGCCAACCACCGACAACAACAGCAGCAGCAGCAACAACAACAACACTAAAACTAGAAGATCACGCACACGAGACTGAGTGGCTTACTAATATATTGAAACAGACCCTTACATACACAGTCTCGAGGAAGCGAGGGAGAGAGGAGAAGGAGATTTCAAGTCAATTTCAATCTATCGCTTCTCCTTTAAACGGAACGGAAGGGGGGAATTGTGTGGCTGTGCAGTACGTGCATACGTGCATAATTGCATAGAAACAAACCCCTACAAGACTGTCTGACAGCATCTGCAGTGGTTGTTGTGGCTGATCAAGCAAGAAAGAAAAAAAGAAAAAAAAGGAGAGGATAACTTGAGCCACTGCCACTGCACTGCAGGGCACCGCCCGGACTTAGCGGTGGTTTGGCGGCAGCCCGTCTTTTTGCGGCTCGTCATCCCACCTGGCCCAAACCCAACAACCCACTACAAAAAACACCCAAGCTGCTGCCCTTCTCGATCCGATCCATCGACCGGTCCCTGATCAGCCATTACGACGAGATGGCTGATTATACCGGCGGTGAGATCGAGGCGGACCACCTCGTCGTTTTGGTCCATGGGGTATGTTGTTTTGTTCTCCTCTCCTGGTTGTTTCCTTCTTCTTCTTCCCGTGCTGGAATCATCTTCTGATCTGTTCTGATTCGATTCGATTCCCCGTCTCCTATCTTGCCCCTGCCCTGCACATGTGCACGCCACTCCACGCACCACTGATCTGTCTCTCCCTCCCTCTCTCCCCTATGGAACAGAACAGGTCGCTGACAAGGTCACCTCTTCTCTCTCTCTCTCTCTTCTTTTAGCTATGGGGAAACCCAAACCACATGGCGAGCATCGCCAAGGCCCTACGCGCGAAACATCCTGCCGATAAACTCTATATCCTCTGCGCCAAGAGGAACAGCGGTTCCTTCACCTATGACGGCGCCGAGCTCGGGGGTGAGAGGGTGTGCCTCGAGATCCAGGAGGAGCTGCAGGCGATTGAGCGGCGCGGGGGCAGGATCAGGAAGCTCTCCATCATCGGCTACAGCCACGGCGGTCTTGTCGCGCGCTATGCCATCGGCCTGCTGTACGCCAAGGGGACGCTGGACGAGCTCGAGTGTATGAACTTCACGGCCTTTGCCAGCCCCTTCCTCGGCGTCCGCACGCCGCTGCATGGCACCGCCAACCATCTCTGGAACGTCCTCGGCGCCCGCACCCTGTCCATGTCTGGCAGGCAGCTCTTCCTCATCGACGAGTTCCGCGACACTGGCCGCCCCTTGCTCGCCGTGCTGGCCGACCGCAACTCTATCTTCTACAAGGGGCTGGCCAGGTTCAAGCGGCGCACGCTGTACGCCAACATCGAGAACGACCGGAGCACCGTCTACTACACCTCCGCCATAGCCAAGACCGACCCCTACATAAACACGGACAGGGTGCGAGTCAACTACCTGAAGGGCTACGAGGATGTCATCCTCGACCCGGTGCACCCCGTCGAGCATATCCCGCCGCACGCCTGGAAGAAGGAGCCGTTTCCCGAGTGGGCTACCAAGTGGATACGGCGCGTGCCCCTGATCGTTGCGCTGGTCATCTTCGTGCCCATCGGCATCGTGGCCTTCCTCATCAACAGCGTCATCCAGACGGTACGGAGCTCCAAGCGCATCGCACTGCACGAGAAGGGCCTGGCGGGCATCAACATCGCCGACTACCGGCCGCCCACCCTCATCATCAACGAGATCCGGGAGGCCGTCGAGGATGTCTACGAGGGCCTGAATAGCTTCCAGCAGAATGAGTACCTCGGCCTGACCGACGACGACGACGAGGAGGAGGAGGAGGAGGGGTCCGAGGGCGAGGTCTCGGACCCCGAGAAGGAGGCCCACGAGCCTCTGCTGGAGAAGCAGGACGCTGAGAGGGCCCAGAGCAACGTGGCGACCAGGCGGGCCAGCGATGCGAACATCCTGCGGCTGGAGCGCAAGCAGAGCCAGCCGGGCCAGCCGACGCTGGCCCTCGCGCCCTGCCAGTTCGAGATGATCTCGGCCCTCGACAGCCTCGGCTGGCGCAAGTACCCGGTCTGGATCCATCGCAACCGCCACAGCCATGCTGCCATTATCGTGCGCATCGACAAGGAGTCACACAGCGAGGGATATGTGGTGCTGAGGCACTGGTTGACTGGGGAATTCTTGGTTTAGATGCATGCATGCATTCATGTATATGTATATGTAAATATAGCGAGAGAGATAGATAGATAGACAGATACTCCCTACCGGACATCGACCCCAAAGATCCTTTTTTAAAATAAATTAATATTTCTATGCTTGAACAACAACAGTTCCTGTTCTCTGAAACGCATTTTGTGGTGCCTTGCTTTGAACACGTCACACGTGTAGTAATACGTACGGACCTGGACAGATAAATGGCTTGTGGTCTGGTTATATTTAGAGAGAACCCACAAACGAGCACTGATACACTCTAAGTAAGATTGTCGTCAGTCAAGTCTTGTCTTGACTCGGGCTTCATCCGAACCAACCCTTTTTTCTTCTTCTTCTTCTTCTTCTTCTCTCTCTCGCTCTTCGATCGCTGTGTACTATAAGCAAGTATTCAAGTAAGTACATATTTAGCATATAGCAAAGAAAAGTCAACAATGAATGACGTGACCTTTTTGGTCTAGGCTATTCCCCCGGTCCCGGATAAGTCCGTCCGTCCGCCCAGCCAAGCAAGAGCAAAAGCTGTTGTCTGTTGTCGCCTTTTTAAACTCTTTTCTTCGCGTCTTCCATGACTCAAGGATTCCAAGAGAAAGGGGGGCCCGCCCGCATGCGTCCGTCTACGTTGGCAAGAACCACCCCGGGGTACTCACTGCCCCATTTGGGAGGCGAGCGCCGGCCCAACACGAACGATAAGGCCGGTGTGATTCGACAATGAAGGAAGGATATGACGATTAAAAAAAAAAAAAACGAGGAACTCTCGTGTTGCGAGAATTTTTTCAGTGCACAAGTTTGGGCTGGGTGGCAATTCAGAAAGGAAAAACCAAACAGAAAAAGCTACGATTCGTAATACTAATCACGAGGACGGAAAGGATGGTAGTAATGGGTTGTTCGTTCCCATGTTGGCTGTTTTGTAAGCAGTCACACGACCAACATCCGCCCAGTCCATACGTCCCCCCTCTTGAAAAGGCCCCCCCCCTCTATCTCTCTCATATCTATCTCTCTGCCCGAGGGGAAACAAGAAAACAATCAGATCACCAGCTCAAATATGCAGGACAAAAGACCGCCCTCCATGCCAACAAAAAATATCGCTCATAGGAACAACAAAGCAGGTATAAAAAAAAATCAAGTGAATTGGCAGAACCGGCTCCTCCTTCCACCAAAGGCGCCGATGCGTAGATAAGAGAGATTAGGGGTGGTATGATATACATAAGTAGAAGAGGGTTTGGATTTGCCATCCTCATCCGATCCCCCTCCCACGCAGCCAGTGCTGCTTGCCTCCTTGTGTGTGTAGGATCGATGTCGTTCAGGAGTATATGAGGTCTCGTCTCTCTCTTTTTCTCTCTCTCTCGAAAGCGAGTCCGAGGACCTGAGTAACTCCTTCAGAGACATGTTGAGGGATTGTCGGGGATCGTATAATGCGACGACCATTCGAGGTTCTGTCGCGTAAATCGTGTGTACTTGGGTGGACGACCACCTTTATATCCTGACGACCTGAGTGCGCTCCTTGAGGAGCTGGGCGGCGTTCTCCTGGAAGAGCTTGGTCTTGGTCTGAAACCGTCGAGACGTATAGGTTAGCACCTCTGTATCCATCTGATTCCGGGTTAGAACCGCTCGCTTTAGAACTTACCACATCGGCCATCTCGCAATTATGTTCCTCCATGAACCTGTGTGCGCTGCAGAAGAGCTTGCCGCAGTCGTCACACTTGCCGACGATAGGGTGGGCCAGCTTTCGGCACTCCTTGCCCTCGATCTTGGCTGGGCACCTGGGCTTGGCCATTTTGCTTGGTGGTTGGGTGTATGTGTGTAGGAGTGTGGTGGAACGGCTCGTATGAAGACGGCGACAGAGGGAAAGTCGGCCGAGGTATGTCGAGGAGGGATGGGGGAAGTATGTGGTTGGATTAGGAGGAGGAGGAGGAGGAGAAGACGAAGGAGAAGGGGGGTGGTAGTGGTGGTGAGAGTCGGAAAGAGGAGGATGTCTCTTAAGAGTGGGTTGAAGCTGAGGTAGTCACGAGGAGGAGGAGGAAGAAATAAGAAAGGAAGAGAGAGAGAGAGAGACACGGCAGACAAGGCTGGCGGAAAGCGGGAAATTGGCAATGTTATGTACTGTAGGCAAACATGCCACTTACGTGGTGACTCGATCCGAGGATAGCGACAGCAAGAGACGAAAGGGAAGATGCTGGAAAGGGCGGCAAATAGGGACCGACGTCAGGGGGGGTGTGTGTGTACAGTACATAGTACATAGTACAGGGCAGAAAGGCCGGGCAGGGGGAGGGAGGGACAGAGAGAAAGGGCAGGCCGGGCAGGGGTACTTTGTTCCGGGGACGTCAGATGGGCGACGATCTTGATTAGGTAGTAGTATGGTGTACTTTCTGGGGGTGGAGTGCAGGGGGAGGGGTGTGCAAGTACAGTAAGTACTATCTGGAGAGGTTGAGAGGATGTGTAGGAGTTGTGTGAGTTGTATGAGTGTGTGCTGGCTGGTGGTCGGTCGAGCCGGAGGTGTAGACTTTTGCTCACTTACTTGCAATTCCTCTAGTAAGTACTACGGTAATCTCTGTTCTCGTTTTCTCTCCCCTTGTCGAAAGAGGCTACTGTGTCCCAGTGATGAGGAAGGGGGACGTGGCGTCGGGACGGGGTGGGCGGTCTGGTGACGAGGCTGATGATAGCGAGAGGGACCAGGCGAGGCTCCGCTTTCGGTGGGTGGTGGCGAACCAAGCAATGACAAACAAGTTACAGGAGCCAAGAACTGACAAGGACTATTGAAAAAGAAGAAGATGATGATGATAATAATAATGTACCAACAAGCAAACAAGAAAGGGACAGGAAAAAAAAAAAGATGAAGAGGAGGTCCCTTGTCATTCGTACATACAGGGCTGCAAGGGCCTGACCGTAGGTTGCCAGCTTTGGTCCCCAGACACGACAGGTGTCCGTCTCAGTAAGTCAAGTCAGCCAGCCAGCCAGCCAACCAGCCAGTCAGTCAATCAATCAATCCATTGTTACAGTCTCAGTTCCCAAGGGCGAATTCCAGTTTCTTGGTTGCATCGTGTCGCGGCATGGGCGCGGGACTATTTACTCCCATTGATACCAATCACAATATATTCTGTCCTTCCTTTTGACTTGGTTGTATGAATCATTCATTTCTCCTCCTCTTCCTCCTGTCCATCATCTCGAGCGAAATCTAACAACTTCCGGGACGGGCGGCTGGCTCTCGGCTCGGCTGGGGCTTGGGCCTTGGGCTGGCTGGGCTGGCTGGGCTTGGTGGATATCGTTGATGACGCGAGTGCTTGGGAGCCTGGCCTCGGTTCTGGTGACCTTGTTGTAGTACGACAGGCGAAGAGAAAGAAAAAAAAAAAGCCTGGTTCCTTCCCTTGAAATGCCGGGAGCAGGGGACCCCCCCCACCCCTACTGTGTATGTTAGACCCTTGCTGGGGATCGGGATACCCCCCCGGCGTGTTCCCATCGTATAGGTACGTACTTTATGTAAGTACTCAAGGTAAAAGGCACGCTAGGGTAGCAGTGTAGCACTGCCCGTGGGTCCCGTGCGGCCATGTGGGTGCATCCGCTGTCGCCAAAAAGAAAGAACCACCCACCCTCCACCTCCATCAAATGGAATGCATTGGAGGGGGCATTCAGCCTCCCAAAGGATGTCATGTACAAAAAGTATAGGTATGTAACTCGAAGTATGTTGCTGTGGGAGGAATTGGATGACGGCTCAACCTTGAAGGAGAAGAACCACAAACCACAGACGACGAAACAAGACCAGACCAAAAAAGTGACCGCAATGCCCCATCTGACTCGTCAAAAGAAAGACAAGGCGTGGTCTCGAAGTTACTAATAAGAGAGGATAACACGATGAACAGGCCCAGGCCCAATCCCTCTCTACCATGGCATCGCATCTCAGGGTCGCAGAGGCCCAGCCCCAGCCCAGCCAACCAGCCGGGCATCTCTCCCCCCCCCCCATGTACTGTAGTACCGTAGTACCTAATAATTCATGCCCTAGCCTGCCTTGGCTACAAACCCCATGCATCCATTGCATCCATCTCATCCATCCATCCATCCATCCATCTGGTGGGACGGGAGAGAGGGCGGACAGCGTGGCATGGCTTGCTCTTGACTGACTGGCTGGGCTAGATTGGACAGATGGATGGAAAAGGGCATCACCGACATGGCGCGTGCAGAAACACAACACACATGGCGAACCCGACAGCAAGCCAACAATCATCCATCTATTGTTTTTGCGACACTCACTAGTGGAAAAGCCCCAGCAGATTTTGTGGAGGTAGTTACACCTCACCATGTGTGTTTGTGCGTGCATGTGTGCGTTGAACCAGCTGGCCATCAACTCATGCTACTACTGCGGCACACACGGTAGTTACGTACCATCATATTATATGAAGGATCGTTGCAAATGGGGAAGAGGAGGCTGACTCAACCACACACACACACAAGGCCCCGAACAAAAATGTTTGGGCGCGTGCGCAATATGTGGTAGTAGTACCATAAATTTTGAAACGTCGTCCTTGCTGACCTACTGACTGGTTGACTGGCTGGCTGACAAATACTCCGCGTCGAGGATAGGCGAAAAAGAGAGAGAGAAGAGGGAGGGGGAGGTCGGGGGAGAGAACTGATCCCTCATCGCACACATCAGTCCTCAATCCTCGCTGTCGCCCTTGACGATATCTCAACAATGCATTTGACAAAAGTCCACCGCATGACCAAAGACAGCAAGCAGGCAGGGGATCTTCAAGAACAAGGAATGGACCCTGAAAAACCCAGAGTCCCAGCCTAAAGATGCGACCAGCCGAAACCGCGACGAAGTCTTCTTTAATGGGCTTGATACGCTCGCACCCCTTCTTGGGACCCACGAGCGGCCCCACCGAATCGTGGAGAGGGACGGAGGTGTGTGAAGGAGAGGCGGAGAAGGGCCCGGGATCTGATTCTCTCTCTCTCTGTGTGTGTCGACTCTTTCTCGCTCGACTGCAGCAGCAATGTGTGCATCTGCAGGTGAAGTGTGCATAGGCGCATGCATGGGCTGCATACAAGGGCACCAGGCACCAAGCACCAACACCACTAACCACCATCTCTTCCGAATCCGTCCGTGACCGCTCGGGTACGACACGAATCACACGAGGACACGACGTTTGGTCTGGTCTCCTGGCTGACGGTGACCCGGTTGCTTGGCTTGCCCATTTCCACCCCCATTGATAAGCCCTTACTGTAACTGGCTGGAACGGACCATTCTCTCCCCCTCCCTTCTCTCTCTCTCTCTCTCTCGCTGTCAAGACTCAAGAGAATCGCAGAGCCTAAGGATAACAACGAGTACTGTAATTAGCTGCCAGGGAGGGAAGGGAGAGTCGCTCACTTTTTGCTACGCCGAGTTTCACCCGGGACCAAAACGCTCCACCCAAGAGACGATCCTATCTCGGGCCCTGATAAGCCAGCAGGAGAGTCACCTGCCACCTCGCCGCGCGGCCGCAGCACGTTGATCCGAACCGGCCCTTGCATGCAGCATATGGTGCTCTCATACTATGCATACATGGCAGAATCATGACAAGATCCAGAAGCTAGAAGGACCCCCCGGGCCGACTTCCTTAAGTTGTCACATTGTCCCGTCGATAGAGCTTACACTTCGCACGGCCATAGATAGCGCCGTGTCGCTACAGCAGTGGACGACGATACGTCGTGCGATGCGTCAACGACGACAGGCGTATCCGGTTGTTCATTCGTTCGTCCTTCCTCACTATATACAATATTCATCGTCATGCCAACGATCTGAAGAAGAAGCAGTGCCCTCCTTTTCGTACCGTACCACCCCGCTGCTGCGAAGGAGAACAGGAATCGAGCAGTCGAGGCCGTCAGCAGAACACGGCCCATCAGAACAACAATATTCTTAGACTACGATACACCCGCCGCTCCTGACCGCGTTCCCTACGTGCGAATATTCCAGCGATACGCTCGAGCTCCTCGCGTGCTGCTCTAAAGTTTGTGCTAGGATTGAACGAGTCCATAATGGATTGTAGTGAGGAGTCCAGCTGCCGAAGGCGGGACAGGCACGGATGCGGGCGCGGATTCTAAATACCGTGGAAAGAGGTCGAGGCCCTAACAAAGTCAGCCGAGAGAGACGTCTTACACACAATTGAGAGGGTTGTCTTTATTTAAGTCGTGTCACGATCCTCAAGAGACGGCAGTCGGGGCCCAAAGACGCTTGTTTGCGTGTGCAGAGATGCTCTCCCACATATCTTCACCTTCTCGTGCCCGGCGTCACTCTTGACAATTTGCCTCTTTGCTGCTGTCCTTGGACGACATGAGGCAAATATCCGCACAGGTGTTGAAACCGCGCCTGCAAGTCTCACTCTGCCCAAGCCCCTCTCTTCGGCTTTTCGAAAGAAGCGCCCATCCTGCTGGAGCTTCTCAGGTTGTAGCGAGCAGCCAACTTGCTGCAAGCTCGCTATTCACGATAGAAGAGGGTCTCGCGGACGATCAAGATATTTTCGGGCTTGTTGGCTGCTTTGAGTCTTTTTGATTTGGGCTATCAACAATTCGGCGCCCAAGGGACGATCCCAGTTGTTAGGCTACACAAAAAGCACAATGCATGTTCGAGCAGGCCATCTCTGGTGTGCTGCGGCCCCCTATCCAAGACTCTTTAGATAGCCAGTCTCTCCACCTTGTCCTTCAGAGCCCGAATCTGGCCCATCAGGTCAGAGGCCTCGTTGCTGGTAATGGCAGCGGCGATCACGGCGCGCGAGACACCGCAGGCTCGGCCGAGGGCGATCTTCGAGGGGACGTAGACCTGCGGGAGCTTGAAGTCAGCCTGCTGGCTCCAGTATGGGTGTGGTGGGCGGGTCGACAACTTCGGGGGTCAGGTGCGACTCACATAGGGGGTGTTCTTGTCTTCGGCCAGGAGGGGGATGTGCAGGAGGATGGCCAGAGGCGAGGTGTCGGCAGCGAGCACGACGACCTCAGCCGTTCCGCGGTTCAGCGCCTTGGTCGCCTCGTTGGCACCCTTCTTGAGCTGGCGGTAGTGGCTGGCCGACTGGATCAGGTCCAGGATTTCCTGTTTTACCCTTCTGTTAGTTGATGTCGTGTATAGCATCGACGAGGGGGGGTCTCAATCGGTTCTCGAGTGGTCACGTACCTGGGACAGGGCAGCATCGGCGATGGGCCACGCGGCAGACTCGTTCTGGTTAGACATGATGGCTCTGAGAAATGGATTGGGAGTTTATCAAAGGGAGAGAGGCGAAGAGGCACACAGCAGGGTTCCTTTCCGTAGATCGCCCTGTATTCTGGATCTAGATGGTGATGATGGGGAATGGGTGAGTTGAGTGTTGGGATTGGCCTTGCCCAAGGCTTGGGAAAAAAAGATTGGAAAGAGTTTAAAGTGGGGCTTGCCGATAAGCTGATAGGATCATTTAGTTGTTGCGTTTCCCGGCCCCAAGCTGCTGCTGACAAGCCGTTCCGCTCTGCTGGCCTGATGGGGGCTTTCTGTCATAGTGGGAGGTAGTGGTGCTGTTGCTGACCTGGCAGTGCCTGGGAGGTACTGAGCTGGCCTGCGTTCAGGCCTGGCTTCAGGGCCTGCCCAGCGCGCCCAGCGTTTCCACCCCCCCCTGCTGGAGGATTTGCCGCAGGACAAGGAGGCAGGCAAAACCTTGCCCTCCCAATCAAAGACGGATTCCAGCTGCAACCTGCAGCAGGCGACGCAACTCGCAACTCGTCACCATCATCCATCCACTCACTGGCCCCAAGCTAGCTGCTGCTTCTATTCCTCACCCACCCAAAACAAACACTCTCAACAACGCCCTTTCGCCTTTACGACTTGCAACGCGCTATCGCTACCACTCCATCCTCACACTCTCCTCCTACCTTCTCATTTACTTCTTTTTCATCTTCCACAACCGCCAAGATGCCTTCAGATCTGTGGTAAGTACTTGCTGCTGATGGGCGCCCCGAGCTCCCCTGCCGTCACTTGAAGCTTAGACCAGAGACATCACCTTCCTCGACCTGTCCCAAACACTTTGAAATCGACCTTAGATGACATCTCCAGCTAATCATGATGAACTCGCAGCCCCGTCTATGCGGTTAGTTTACTTCCTTGGGCGCCTTCCTGCCCACCGCCGTCGTTGCCATCCCCAAAAGCTTCCTCCGGCTCGAGACGAATTTATTCACGAGAGAACACCATCGAGGACGACGTGATGCTGACAACCTTCTAGCCCTTCTTCGGTGCCATGGGCTGCACGGCCGCAATTGTTTTCACATGTCTCGGCGCGTCATACGGTACCGCCAAGTCCGGCGTGGGTATCGCGGCGATGGGTGTCCTGCGACCTGACCTCATCGTGAAGAGTACGTCCCGGCAACAAGAGGCTGCCTTCCTCTCCAACGACGATGACTTGCTTACCGATAACCTCTAGACATTGTCCCCGTCATTATGGCCGGTATCATCGGTATCTATGGCCTCGTCGTCTCTGTCCTCATCTCCGATGGTCTCAAGCAGACCGACTATCCCCTGTTCACCGGCTTCATTCAGCTCGGTGCCGGTCTGGCCGTCGGCCTCGCCGGTCTGGCCGCCGGTTTCGCCATCGGCATCGTCGGTGATGCTGGTGTGCGCGGTACTGCCCAGCAGCCCAGGCTCTTTGTTGGCATGATTCTGATTCTCATTTTCGCTGAGGTCTTGGGTGAGTTATTTTTAGAAACAACAGCTGCATCCTCCTGCTCCCGTGTCATCTCGAGGAGCCGAGGTCAGACGTCGATGGGCAGAAGCTGACAGAATCCACCACTCAACAGGTCTGTACGGTCTCATTGTTGCGCTGCTCATGAACTCCAAGGCCTCCCTGAACGTCAGCTGCTAAGCGCTTCGCTGCCCACGCTTCGACCCGCCGACACGATCGTCCGAAGCGGACCGGCGACTGGAAACCTTGCGCAAGGTCCTCTTCGAAGCTCACAAGAACGACACAGTCGGCGGTAGCGCACAAGTCATGACGGACTCAGCTCGGGACTCTGGGTAAACGGGTCAGATGCTCTAGGGAAAACACCTGCATCCAGTCACGGGCGGTCCACTCCCCTGACCAGGATAAACGAAAGGGGGGCAAAGACGGAGGAGGACGGATGATGGGGAACGGTGCGTCTGGAGCATATACGTGTAAAATCTGTCACATTAGGCGGGCATCATCGGTTGGTTTTTTCTCGTCATAGATGTTGGAAGGCGGGAGGGAAGTGGTTGTGTGGGAGATGAAGATTGTAGTGTAGGATGGGAGTAATGCTGCGTTGATTCTGCGATTTCTGGGTTTCACGGCTGCATTCAGTACTGACAAGTGTGTTTTTGCATTGTACTTCATCCTCTCAAGAACTTTCTCCCTGTCTCGACATTTCGTTTTGGCATCCTCCGTGTGTATCGATGTCCCGCCCGACCTGACTGCTGCTGTCCTACAACATATATGCTTTCTGAGGCTACCACGTCCCTTAGGAGCTTAAATACTTTACTATTTTCCGCCTCCATGTCCCTCACTCATCACCGGCGTAGGCCCAGCATCTATCTATCTACCTCTCGTCTTACTCTTGACTATTGGCTCTCGACGTTTCCCAAAGCTCACGGAAACGATGAGACAAATGCTCAACAGTCAACAATATAGGATGCAGAACTTTTTATCAGTGCTCTTTTTCTTATGCAGAAATGTCCATTAATTAATTGGGTATGTGTCCCTTTTCACTGCTCGCGAAGTGCTACGTATATATATACATGCATACAAACACGCAGACGATGCAACGCGGGTGGTGATGCTGCGATCAAGCCATTAGGTCGCACTGGATCATTGTCCGCGCCCCTTCACCAAGTCCCACCAGACCCCCTTTCTGTCTTCTCACTCTCTCTCCTTCCTTTTCTTGTTTTCTTTTCTCCATCCCCTCCTTCTACCCTGGCGCCATCAAATAGTTTTCCAGTCATCGGACAAGGTTCCATCTAATATAGGAACAGAAAGACTGTTGCCAACGTAAAGGGATGCAAGAGTTAAAAGCAAGTACTTTTTGGGAACATATACAAGCTGAATCGAACCAGAAGTTATATCAAGTCATGTCCCGCTCCCCGCCTTCTCTGCATTCCTACTCTCCTGTAAACCTCCTCACCTTCCGAGGAGGCTATGAATATGGTCATGAGCCTGCTTAGATGACATACTGCAGCAAAGGAAGACGATGGTCAGCACATGTAACAGATTAAGTTCCTCTGTCCTTTTTATATATATTCATTATTCGAGATCCATAATGAATGAATGAAACTTACGGGGATGAACAGGTATGGGACCTGCCTCTCATACTCCTTCCACGCATCTCCATACTTCTCGCGACAGCGCTCAATGTCCCGAGAGGCACGGTGGGCGATCATGCCGACGAAGAAGATGGGGTAGAACCACGGGAAGGGGCTGTTGAAGCCGGTGATCAGACCCCAGCAGATGGCGAAGAAGGCATCGCACGTGTAGTGGACCTTGCGGGCGAGACCGTACCAGCCGTCCACGAGGATGGAGTCGCCTGTCTGCGTAGGGATCTTCTTGGGGTCCTTGAGGCACTGCCATGGAACCTGGGGGAAGGTCTTGCGCTTGGTGAGGGTGCCGCGCTCGGTGGCACGGAAGCTGTTCTTCTGGCCGTTGCAACTGTCCCAGACCCAGTAGGTGAAGATGTAGGCGGCGAATAGGAAGGTCAGGAAGACACGGTTCCAGCGGTACTCGGAAGGGTCGTGGCTGGCGAGGTAGATGGTGCAGTGGCAGTAAGACAGCGGCACGCCCGCCATGTTCCAGAAGATGAGCATGAACCCCCACTTCTCGTAGTACATGTCCCAGGTGGTGACGATCAGCTCCTCGCCCTTGCTGCAGGCGTTGGCGTACAGCCAGTGCGCCATGACGATAAAGCACACCTCACCCGACACATAGCCGTACTGCTCGTACTGCCGCACCGCGGTGCTGACGCTGAGCAGCAGCAGGATGTACCAGGGCAGCCGGACCTCGAAGAACATCTTGAAGTCCAGGATGCCAAACATGCGCGGGTTCAGCTCGGCGCCCATGAAAAAGTCGTAGATGGGGGAGCCAGTCATGCGGTGCTGGGCGCCACGCCAGAGGGCCGAGAAGTAGGCGATCAAGGAGACGAGGTAGCCAGAGAGAATGGCGACGGACAGCAGGGGCCCAAACTCATCAATGATGTTGGAGGCGTTGTAGATGCCCGAGAGGTGCAGGGCGGCCACGACGGCCAGGGTGATGTAGAGAGACACGAAGCCGGAGCAGTAGTACTTAAGCTGCTTGCCGCCCTCGAAGGGCAGGGGCTTTCCGTAGGCGTAGACTCCGGGCGCGAACAGGTACATGAGCATCTCGAAGACGAAGAAGGCCCAGTACATGATCCAGGCCTTGAGGGTGGGGAATGCGCCAGTGTAGACGAGGTGGCCGAGGTGCTGGAAGAAGTCGCCCCAGCTCTGCCCGGCTTCCCGCGTGGGCAAGCCCCCGTTGTAGTAGGTTGCGCCGATCCACATATACCACATCAACAGGGGAAAGCCAATCATCATGGCAGACACACCCAGGCTGCCGCCAAACTCGTATTTCCCCGAGTAATCGACCTTGTGGTCCATGCCGGGCTTCCAGCCGTCCACCACCTTGTCCTCGGCAGGAGTAGATGCACCGTTGGCGAGCGGCGCCTTGCTGCTGGCCGCAGTCTTGCGCCTCATAGGAGCGCCCTCCTCTTCAGGCTGACCATCCTGCTGGGCCGGGTTCTGGACAGGGGTGCTGCTCTCGTCGTTGTCGTCATCAATGTGCTCGACGAACTTGGGTGTGCCTCGTCGCCGGAGGGCGCGTGTGGCGCGTGAGGAGGTCGTCGTCTCGGCGGCGGAGCTGGACTCGGCGTCGGCATCAGAGCCTTCGAAGGACAATGAGGTTTGTCGTTTGGAGACGCGACGGCTCGGCGTCTCGATCATGCCCTCGAAGGGCTCCTTCTTCCTGTGTGGAGGGAAAGAGAGAGAGACATACACACACAACAGTCAGACAGAGGACACAATGCGTGCGCGATCTGGGTAGAGTGAGGTGAGGTAGTATTGCGAACTTACCGAGGAGTCTGGCGGAGAGAGTACCTCGACATTGTTTCTGTTGTCTGGTCGGAATGGTTCGCTTGGAGAAAGGGAAAACAACAAAAACAACACACTGGTTGAACCTGAGATTGATGTAGTAATTTAGCCAGACAATCTCAAACTACCGGGCAGCAGCTCTCGCCAGCACACAACGAACGACCTTGGGACTTGACGGGTCACTCGGATGCGTGGTTGTAACGTGGTACGGTAGCGAGTGGATGGTGGGCAGTATTCGAGCTCAGGTACCCGCAGGAGCGAAGAAGCAGAAGGTCCTTCCAAACAAATCAAATCTGCTCTCGGCTCCACCTCGGCTGTTGGCCGGGCAAGCAGGGATCCGCCAGTCATTGCTAGTGTTTAATTTACACCAACCAATCAATCTCCCTAGAGGCAAAGGAGAATCAAACAGAGATTAATTTCTTCCTTCTTTTCCCTAAAAAGAAAAGAGAAGAAAGAAGAAAGGCAAAAAAGAGGGGAAAAAGGGGAAAGGTAGAGAGAGAGAGAGAGAGAGAAGGTAAGGTGAAGAAGACAAAAAAAAAGAAGAGAGATATCCGCTTCAAAACTGGCATCAAAACGGCATCCTCTCTGACAGCACGCATCACTTTGTAGCAATATTTATTGATTCCCGGGCCATTCTCTCTCTCTCTCTCTCTCTCTCGTCTTTATTTTCCTCATTGTCCCCTGCTCTTATCACTAGCTGCTGAGAGTGTTGTTTGAACTTGATTCATCGATGGTCTCTAACCAGATCTTGTGTACTGGTGGCCCAGATGATGATTTCTTTTCTCAAACACAATCTGAGGTGCTGCGTCAGGAATTCTTGAGCGCCATGAGTGATGATCTTTTGCAGAGTCTCATTATTCCTGGAAGAACTGTCTTGCCATATAACACGTTCTTACTTGGAAGAAAGTCTAACATTTGGGGGGTTGGACCTGTTTCTCTGCCGAGTTCGTGTATTTCCTAATATGCGTTTCGTTGAAGCGTACCAGCTCGCACAAAACAAAAGCGCTGTGTGTTTGATAGCCCTCTAGATAGTACTCTGTGATGGAGCTCGACGGCCTGAGTCTACCATTCCCACCGGATATCAAGTCGACGGCTCTCCGTCCTGCTCACAAGGAGACGCACACACACACGATCATTGTAGTGAGGTCAACGCCACAGAGCAGATGACGCCCTCAAGTCTCGATTAATGAGTTCGGAACCAGCCTGTCCGACCGTGAGATCACCGGGTAGATGCCTCTCATGTATGACCCTCCTGCAATAGCAGCATGTGAACCAACCACCTTCAGCCCAGCCGCTTAGGTGCCTGCATGGCGGCACTATTATATTCCAAAACTTGCCTTTGAGTATTTGTCAACTTGATTTTCTCTCTCTCGGATATGATCGGAATGTTTGCCATCTCACGGGATTCTACTTCTGGGTTGCATGCTGATAATTCGCGGCTCATCCGACTTCAACTCCAGATTGTCCGGTTGATTAGGCATAGAACCCGCTGCGTCCTGCTGAGTTTTGATAGGACACAGATATTGAGCATCAAATCTATTCCTCAGTGCCAATATACAGCCTTTCTCCTACTCGTCCAAACAGGCGTTTGACATGTCGGTTTCCCTGGTTCTCATAGGCTTGGCATCGTATTCATCAATGTCGCACGCCGCACGCGTCGGCACTTTATTTTCCCAGTGAATGCTTCTTTTCCCTTCATACTTGGAAGGACGAAGGCCCTTCAAACATGCTGGTCGTCTCATTAATTCATAAGTAGTGGTCATTTTCTTGGCTCGTTGGCTCTTGTGTTGAACCCTCTTCTTTTCGTTTTCTTGTCTTCAACTCAGGCTATATTAGACACATTGCTTGCGGAATACACGCACGCTTCCACAAACTGTCTTTCATTCGGTCACTCTCTCATAACTCTTATTACTATCACTTACTGAGACCATGGCCTGGTCACGCGTCATTGCCCTCCTGGCCCTGAGCGTGCTGGGGACCTCGTCACCCACTCCACAGTTCGGTGGAGGCGGCACCGAATACACGATGCTCCGTTTCGTAAGCAGCTTCATACATGCATACATCCAACATCTCCATCCATAATATTCATAGTTTGAGGCAAATGAATACTGACTGTCCTGTTTTCTTTTAGGGCTGCGCACAGGTCGTCATCGACCGTCTCGACCCTCTTGTGTCTCCTGGATCAGTGCCATCGGGCCATGTTCATCAGATCGTTGGCGGCAATGCATTCAACGCCACTATGACGACGGGAGATGTTTCGGACGAGTATGTGAAGTCCTAAATCTAGACCTTTAGGAAATTCGATCAGTCCCCTGTGGAGGACTTGCACTAACACTGTCCGACGTTGATAGCACCACTTGCACTACCTGTGCCTTCTCACAGGATCGCAGTAATTACTGGTGCGTATTATTATCAGTCAGGAACATAATCTCAAAGTTGCTTTGATATATACTAACGAGGGCCAATATATAAATAGGACGGCCAACATGTATTTCAAGGCTGCCAACGGCTCTTACCATCGCGTCCCGCAGGGCGGAGCAGCCTATCAGTTCAACGACAACTTCAGCACGCAGATCGGAGGAGGCATCCTCGTCTACTACGTGTCATACCCCTCTCTCAATATCACTGCCTTCAAGCCTGGGTTCCGGATGCTCGTCGGTGACTATACCCGACGTACCAACCCAGGCAGCACACTGAAGTATCAAAACTGTTTTCGCTGCTACACGGGTCCCGATTATGGTGGCGATACCTCAGCACCATGCCAGGGAAGGTAATTTATGTGCCCAGAAGTAAATTATAAAGATCTGTCCTAAAGTTGTACTGATGGAAATTTTGATTATAGCAATGACTACCAAGGCCTCCCTCCGCAGGCTTGTCCAGGGGGCATTCGGTCAAATATCCTCTTTCCCACGTAAGTTTCTTTTGGCTCTTCACTACGTACGTATAACCTACCTGTCAATAATTGTGCTAATGGCCTTTACATAGCTGCTGGGACGGCGTCAACCTTGTAAGCAACTGCCCCATCTGCCTTGTCCGCAATCGTGCAACAACACTCCAGCACGCCGTTGCGCTGCTAAGGCGGACGTTCTGCTCAATGAGCCTTGTTGCCTCCGACACCTTGCCCATCCACGTTTTAGAGATGAAACCTGTGATCGTCATAACATTGCTTACTAAAAAAGTAAACAGGATTCAGCGAACCACCAAGATCACGTCGCGTATCCCACCTCGGGCCCGACCACCTTCATCGACCAGCCTGGCGATTGCCCGTCCACCCATCCTGTCCGCATCCCGCAGGTGATGCTCGAGGTGGTCTGGAACACAACCCAGTTCAACAACGAGTGGCCCACAGACGGCTCGCAGCCCTTCTACCTCAGCTACGGGGACAACACCGGCTACGGCCAGCATGCCGACTACGTCTTTGGCTGGCAGAACACCTCTCTCCAGGGCGCCATGGACGTGGCTGGCTGTATGGGCGCTACATGCTCGCAGGCGAACCTGCTCACGCAGGATATCAACACGGCTAAGGAGTGTACTGTGAAGAAGGAGGTCAATGAGGATGAGGACGGCTGTGAGTGGAATAAATACCCGCCGCCCACCGTATGTGCATCGTGAGTTGCTGACAGTTATTCAGGGATGTCGACCCTCCCAGGACAGAGCATGTAACGCTCGCGGTGTTTGATTTATTGTGTCACTCCTTTCAGAGACTACATGCATCAATTGTATGCGTGGGACCGCAAGAAGAGTCTGTTCCGTAGGTGGATTCTTGTGTTCGTGACCAGTGATCACTTTTCACGATTTTTGTTTTATTTTCTCTTTTTACAGGTACTTGTTGCCTTTTTCTCAATTTCTGTGGCGAGCTGTTTTCGTCTGATTCTCATCATTCGTTGCTGGAAAATTGATTGATGATTATACTCGAGTTTCTCATCGTCAGATACAATGAAATTACACTCACTTTTGACACTCAAGCACGATGTACAGCCCTCCTGGTAGAGTACCCATTCTAGTATATCAAATGCAAATCCTAAGTATGTAATCTCAACGGTTTGTAATCCAGTTAAAATCACGATTATACAGCAAAACTCAAATTATCTCTAGCCTACCATCCCTCGGAAACATCTTCCGTTATGTCTTTCTATCCTATAAATCATCTGGTAATTATGTTATACTAATAAATAGTCTTCAACAGCCTTGGTAAACTGGTCAGGGTCTTGCAATGGCGCAAAATGGCTCACATTCCTCAGTATGACCAGATTACTTCCCGCGATAGCCTTGTTCAAGCGCGAAGCAACATCCCGATTAACTGCCTCTTCGTATTCTGCGCCTGCGATGGTGACCTTATTGCCGTTGATCTCTGCAAGATCTGCGTCGGTCCACTGTGGAAGGGTTGCTTCCAACGTCCCCACCTTTGTCGCAAATTCGGTGAAGTTGGCAGTTGGCTGCAGCGTGCTGTATTCTGTTTGGCAACGCGAAACAAATTCGCTATATATTGCGGTGTCGGTGAATGTCGCATTCGTATCCTCGGGCACAGAGAAGCCTCCAAAGACAAACGCCCGCTCAATATGTGCTTCGATCGTGCTGTTTAGCAATGCCGCCAGCGTTGTGGCAGCCCCGTCCGACCAGCCGACGACGTTGTACTTGCTGATACCCTTCTGGCTGAGCAACTGAAAGGTATCCTGTGCGAACATGTCGAACGTAAATACGTCAGCGGAATTGAATGTGCTTCGCCCGTGGCCTCTGCGGTCGACAGCAATAACATAGTGACCACCCTCAATTAGGCGAGATATGACGGCGCCGAAATACGCCGAGTAGCCTAAGCCCCCATGGATCATGACGATAGGAGTACCACCGGCTTCCTCATTGTACTGTTGCATCCATAGCTGAACGCCATCGACTGACGTCTTCACTTCCGTGATTGGAGCCGGTAATTCTGGCGTAGGTGGGAGTGTAAGCCATACCGGAGTCTGAGACTGACGTATGGCCAAGCCCTGAATGGTAGGGAGTGCCGATGCGGTGAGTAGAAGAAGTAACGAGCGTGTGAACATGTTGGCGGCTTCAATGATCAAAGCCTTAGTTTCTAGGCGACAATGTTATTATGAGGCTGCGGCTAGAATGCCCAAAAGAAGGACTGGGTGATTATATATGTAGAGAGACGAGCATAAATTTCCCTCTGAGCCGGATACTACGGATGTTTTGCATAACTACTTGAGTAATTATATCAGCAATAGAGAATATTCTTAGAGATTAGCCACGGAAAGCCCTTGGTTATTATCAAAATAAGCTTTCGGTTGCAGTATTCAAAAGTCTAAAATTCTCTTGAGCATGCCAATCTCCCTTGTTCCTTGAATCAGAGGCTTCCCCTACCAGACCCATATTATGCCTTGGCCTTGAGCTTTTTTCTTAGTTTTTCCTGGAGTAATCATACATGTAGAGAGAGAGAGAGAGAGAGAGAGAGAGACGAATATAAACTTTCCCATGAGCCGGGCTTGACGGGGGTTTCGCATAACTAATGATATTAGCAATGAAGGGTAATTTTGACAACTAGCTAGGTAGCGACGGGAAGCGCTGGGATCGTTATCAAAGTAATCTTTCGTTTGCGGCATTCAAACAAGCGGTGCTCGACGCAGCCAACCTGGCCCGGCTGCCGGCGAGGGGGAGGCGGCAGAGGCGCCCAACGACGACGCTCCCTGGTGGGAGACAGCCAAGCAGATCTGTGAAATGAGCACTGCAGTAATGTTATGACCCATCTAATATCTGTCGAGTGCTATTGTTGGTCAGGCCGATTAGAACGGGCCCGGGCAGAACCGCCTGCAGGTCTGTCCCCAGAAGGCGGAACTAATGACATGGTGCTGGGCAGTGGCTGACGTCGTCAAGCAGCAGATGTCGGCAGTGCAGAGATCTTGGGGAAAAGGTGTCGTCGCTGCAGTATTGTGTTGATGTCCACGACTTGTCACGTAGAAATTGACAAGCTTGCATACTTAAGTAAGTATGGCCGATATAAACCCAGGGTTGAGTTATAAATCAATAAGGCTCAGTAATTGATCCAAAATGATACAGTCTAAAGTACTGGATATATAAGCATGGGCTTTTCCTATATTACTACCGCGATGTATATGTTGAATATACATGTGCATATGGTAAGTCTTGAGAAATACATATACTCTGTCAATAATGTATTTGTTGGGTTGTTTTGCGGTTCTAGTAATGATGAGTCTGGGCTGCCATTTTCGGAAGTCCACACCTTGATACAGGAACGTTCATCTTGTGAAATTTGCCTAACTGCCGAGTTTTGTTGATGTCACAGTAATTTTCATTTCATTTAGATTCTTTTATTTTCCTTTTTCCTTCTTTTTAACTTTCTTCATAACTTGTCACGCCCTGAATGTATGTCAAAAAGACGTGTGTAGAAGAACTCAAGGAGGAAAAAAGTCGTCAGATGGCCTAGATTAATGATCTGTGTTCAGAACCGGGCCAATTCATAATGCCGAGGATTCTAGGTCGCTGGGGAGAATATCGTGTGATGGCATAATAATAACGTGGGGTGGCTCACATAAGCCACAATATATAAATTATCCTGCGAGTCCTTGGTCCACTTGTTGCCACACTCAGAAACATCATTGTACTTAGGCCGTTTGGCTTTGAAATACGATGTTGTTTGATCCTCGGCATGTCTTGACAACCTTGCAACCAAAATAGGAAATATGCCACACCATACGTAAAACACGCGTTCACTGAATGATGTGATGCAATGATGTGTTCTGCAGTGGACCTCATGATTCCAACTTTTGGCTGGGGTATTACTCCAGGGCTTTTCGGAGGTAAAGATACGGCCGCAACTATCTCCAGCAGATTTGTGATGCCCAGCGGGATTAAGGGGAACAGTCCCTCCGCTATGATACAGTAGTGCATATGATCAACCAGCAGACTTCAGGGCATCATGACATCCTTGTGGCTATATAAACAGCCAGTTGGTTCTGGTCTCAAAATGATAATTGTCCTAGGAGTTCATCGTTTCCTTGACAAAACCAATTAATTACGTATAATAAATTACTATCACTATTACTTGCTCCCGATTCGAAAACCAAGTCATCGATATCAAGGACTCCATCCTACTTATTACAAACTTTCCTCATCATGGCGTCGAAATACAACAAGCTTCAAGGAAAACACGTCCTGGTCATTGGCGGGACATCCGGAATTGGGTTCGCGGTGGCAGAAGGGTCTCTGGCCTCCGGAGCCAAGGTCACTGTGTCCTCGTCCAACCAGGCACGAGTCGAGTCTACTGTCCAGAAACTCAAAGAACACTTCCCTGAAGGTATCGCTGCCGGTCATGTCTGCGATGTGTCCAAGCCCACCGTCGAACAGGACCTCGAGGCGCTCTTCGCTAAGGTCGGACAGGTCGACCACATCGTCTACACGGCTGGTGACAAACTCGTCCAGCTGAACCTCCCCGACGTTACATACGAAAAGCTCATTGCTAAAGGCCAAATCCGCTTCTTCGCCCCGTTCTTCGTGGCCAAGGTTGGCCGTAACTTTCTGAGCCCGGGCCCTTACTCTTCTATTATCCTGACCACCGGCACTGTCAGCGAAAAGCCTCTTGCAGGGTGGTCTGCCATGGCGGGCTATGCCGGTGGCCTGCATTCGATGACGAGGAACCTGGCTCTCGACCTGAAACCCATCCGGGTCAATCTTGTCAGCCCTGGCGCTGTGGAGACGGAGCTCTGGGAGACCGGGAACCCAGAGGACGACGAGAAGATGAAGATATTGGTTGACAGCGTTGTCAAGACTCTACCGACGGGAAGGATCGCCCAGGCTGAGGATGTTGCTGAAGCGTATCTGTTCCTTATGAAGGACTCGAGTGTTACTGGCACTGTTGTTGACAGCAATTCTGGAGCGTTGCTGGTCTAATTTTCAATTTTGACGTGGCAAAGGGCTCTCTCCTCTCTTTCTCCTTTTAGTCGATGAGATTTACATTGTTTCCCCCTTCTTATTCGCGTTCAGACAAAGATAGGCATGAAATCACAATATTTACCAAGTAACATGTTTTGCCGTCGAATAACTAACCAGCTGATATTATATGAGCTCATGAGACTTCGTATAACACCTAAAGAGTCTCTGCAAACAGTGAAGCATGCCATAGCCTGTCGGAAATGATGAACGTGATAATTTCATATTGCATGTCACGCGTTGTGGTCACCGTAATCCGTGGCTTTCTCATCCTCGATACCTTGACTGTTCACCCTTGGCTTCCTTGCATGCCATACCCGCCTCACAACATCTCTTTCATGAACCAAGTAAGTTAGAAGAAACACTATCACTGTGAGCGGTACAGTAGCAGCCCAGTACCACCAGAAGGGCGGCCCTCCCTCCTGTCCGAATATATCCGCGGGTATACTGAAGATCGATGCCACACAAGCCGGGGGCGCGAACAGCATGGCCACCAGAGTCAGCGTTCTAGCCGTGCGGGCCTCCAGGACCGAAAGACGGCCGCCGATCATGCCGTTGAGCGCTGCTAGAGACGATGTCATGCGGGCATAGTCTGCGAGACGCGAGCGGAACTCCCGATGGAGGTAAAGAAGGTCGGGAGTGGATGCCCGCCAGTCTGTATGACCAGGAGAGTGGACTGGGCCATGGGTACTATTTATGTGCCGCTGGGAGGGATCGAGGAAACCATCTGCGTCCACCTTGAAGTGCTCGTATGGTTCCTGCCCATGCGGAACGCCAAAGCCGTCCAGCACGTTGCTGAGTGCCTCGAAGTATTCTGGACACTTGAAATGGCTCCACGCGCTCTCGACCTGGCTGGCTTCGTCGATTTCCTGCTGCGTCCTGCGCTGGACCGCCCATCCCGAGGATCGCATCGAGGCTGTCTGATGGCTGACGAAGCCCAACAGCTGGCAATAGTGGCTGGCGACGATCTTCCTGAGGAATACTGCCGCTGAATCTGGCTCTGTGATAAGTCCCAGCACACCGGAATGATCTCGGATGTAGTAGTTTACATCGTCGAAAAGGGATGTGTGCGGCGGAGCCTCGATCCTCGCACCACGGACGTGATCAGGTATGAATCCATGATAGCCGCCTTCGAAGATTTTGGTAGCCACATCGATTTCCAGCCCGTTGGCTATGACTTTTCTCGGAGGTGGATCGCACAGAATCACAGCTTTGGGGGTTAATAATAACCCACGTGTCAGCACACACATAGCACACAGTATTATCCCTCATGCAAGAACGTGTAAGTGGATGCTAGTATTCTTACTTACCATGCCAACCATTGCCGTGTTTTTCGGACCAGAATGAACACTTTCGTGGAGCTATAAGAAGCCATTCAGAAGTCTTGCTCCATTTATGACACTGTAAATCTCTTCCTGTCGCTGCGCACTGCACAGTGCTGTTCTTCGCGTTCTTCATGTAGTGATTGAAGGATTTATGGCTTGTGACCTGCCACAGTTCGAAATATTCGATCGAGAATCTTCTCCTCGGGTCACAACTCGTTGGGAGTATTGGACAGTTGATGGTCTCATTGAATCGAAATGTTGTATAGTTCCATTGATGGATATCGAGCATGTCCTGGGGCATGTGTAGGCTTGTCTCTAGCAGTTGTCTGAGCTTGTGACCGACCTGGCAAGGCCTGCAGGTGGCCGGCGGATGGAGTCCATTGCAGTGTGATGGCGTCTGCACAACGAACAAACGTTGTCGACCTGACTTTGCAGATGATTGTGGGTTCTCCTTCAGGGCTTCCTCAAGCTTGGCCAAGTCGTTCTTGAACTTGATCCCATCCAAACTGGATGTTGCGCCTGACTCTCCAAAGTTCCATATAGAAACGCTCGCTTCCATTGGCAAGACTCTCGGGGGGAGTGACCTTGAGCCCAAGGGTGAGAATTGAGTTTACACGATGAAACTTCTGGAGAAGGTAAAGAAGCGAAGAGGGCTATTTCAAAGGGGAGGCTTTCAGCTCCAAAGGTGCTTGATTCAGTATTATATGGTGACGAGTTATTATACTTCCCACTCCGGCCGGGTGGTCAGCAGCCAGAATCGCCCGACTCATCATGCATATGTAACTACTTAAGCTTATGCATATGAGCACTGCCACACTATTCTTGATCCTGCGACATGCATTGCCAAGGGTTAGGCTGCAGCACACCGTCATTTATGCGAAGCTAAAAGGAGCGGCCGCTCCCAGCTGGCTGTGAATGACTATGGTCTATATAGTTGTGTAACGGTCGGACTCACACATCATTGCTAGACGGCTCCCTTTTTTCATTTTATATGTATACACTTTGTGATATTAATCAAATAAAGCGTATAATTCTATTATGAAGAGTGATATCAGCACTGAGTGATCATACTTCTGGGCATATCCGTCGATCTCAAGCCTCTAGCAAGGCATTTTCCAAGCGGAAAGATGAAGTATTGATGTGGGACAATTGCTGATAATCTTGATAGTGATATTTGAGGGAAGAGGATGCATTCTTGGGCGGGGAACATTGGAAGATCTCTGAAAGCACACCAATACATGTCCAAAAACTTGAAAGCGATTCCCGACATCTGATGAGTTGAGTCAAACACATACGTACTTATTTACTTGGGGGGTGAATAATGCTAAATAACCTCTGCAACATTGATCTACACAATCGTCACATCCATCAACTCCCCATTATTTGGGTCCTCGGCCCACCTGGAGTCCCATTCTCCCTCCTGATGCTCAGGAAGAGCTCGCTCGTCTGCCAGACCAATTCTTTCATAGCATCCCAGTTGAGAATTCTCCGCAGCCCGAAGGACCAAAAAACAAGGCTCATGCACCTTGGCAATGACCTTGTAGCCAAGAAGAAGGAGAGAGTATCCAGAGCTGCGGCCCCGTGGTACACTCGATGGATCGTCACAGGTGAACGGTATGCTCCTCTCATTTTTGTCAAACAACCGAAAGGTGATCTTGTCGCTTCTGTAGTGATCGGCATCCAAGTGAAAGTCAGTGCCATTGTATTGGCAAGATAGATGTCTGATAAGCCGGCCGCGCAGAACAAGTTTGGCCGAGGAGACCTGTCCGAACGGATCCGCGGTTTTGTCGAGGGGCTCTGCTGTCGCCTCCAAGACTTCGACCGCACTCTCCATGAAAAACGCATCCAACGGTGAGATGGGCGCATCCAACGACATGAAAGACCATGTCGGGGCACGCCACGGCTCTGCACGCTTGGGATCGTACACACCAGTGATTGTACCGTTGTCGGAACGCCACGAGGCCGCCGTGTGTGTGACAAACCAACAAAGGCTCCTCACTAGTAATTCCTCGCCCCAGAGCCCCGCAAGGTATGTGGGCTCACGACCCAGGTGGCGGGTCAGGAGATGCGAAAACTTCCTTGCCAGACCTGACAATGCAGGAAGCTTGTCCTTCTTGTCGGTGATGCTCCGCCTCGTGAAGACATGCACATAGTTACTCCAGACGTTCCTCCAGAAGAAGGACATATCGTAACCCTCTGTCGAAAGAATATCGGACCGGCGCAGGACAACATTCGGGTTCTCGGTCACGTCGACTTCTGTCTCGCCGAGACCACACTCGCACCATCCCGCCTCGTTGCACTCCCACATCATCTCGTCCGACGTGTAGTGCAAGATCCGGTTCGAGAGGACGCTCTCCTGCATGCACCACGCGCGAGCAGCCAGCGGCTCCGTGGTCGTGGCATCGGCAGACCAGTCGGCCGAGGTGGGCACGCGGAAGAGGAGACCCCAGTCGCAGTCGTTGTGAAGCTTGGCCACGTTCTCTCGCGTGTATACCTCGCGTCCGTCGCGGAGCTTCCCTAGTGATTTTGTCTGGGTGCCGTACCACTGCTTGCCGAAGATGCCCACAGAGGAGCCCTCAGCTTGCGTGGCAGAGATGGTGAGCAGTGCGTTCGAATAGACGTCACACATCTTGCCAGACTCTCTGATCCACTCCTCGGCGTCGTGCTGAATAATACACAAGGCATCCACCCACAAGTACTGTATGCCCAGCTTCCGGGTGATAGTCACCGCGTCTTGGATCGTCTTGGGCATGCGTGAGAACTTGATAGCCTGGAGGTGTTCTTCATAGTTTGCCTTGAGCTTGAACTCTAGAAAATCCTTCTTGACCGTCTTCATGGGCGGGTGCTGCTCCCACCAACCCCAACAATAACTGAGAGCAATGTACGGCTTATTATCACAAGCCGCTCCCTTGGTCTCGAACAAGAATGGTTCCCTGACACCTTCTTGCCCGACATCGATGACCCTGGTGGGCATAGGGAGATCCCCCGGCACTTGACATCTCGGATGTTCAGCTCGGCACTTTTTGAGCCACGACGCGGCCAAAGCGAGTGATGTTTCGGAGCCAGAGTTCTCGGAAACCTCGACAGTGGAGCCGATGTATGGCACTTTCGGGTCTTTTCCTTCTTTTTGCGTGGTCTCGCCATTCTGTGCGATTCCGTTTGTGTCCAGGCTTCGAGTGAAGAGCTCGATGGAGTACTTGGGGGCCCTGTATTTGATTCTCAAGGGCTGGTCCCGCGTAATAAGCAATTCCACGAAGTCATCGTCTTTGAACTCTGAAGTGTACAGTTGAAGGGCTTTCCAGACCAGTTGGCACTCGTCACACTTGGACGACTTCAGGTCACCAACACTGATCCATTTGGGTATTTTGGCCTTTGAGCCTGGCGGCAAGTTTTGTAGTTCCGGTGGGTGGATGTTGGCACAAAGTCCGCAGCTCATTTTCGCATAGATCTAGGATACACAACTGAAATTTCGACGGGACAATATCATAAACGCGTATTTGAGGAGAGGAAGAAGGAAAAGGAGGAGGAAAAGAAGAAGAAGGAGGAGGAGGAGGAGGAGGGAAAAAAAAATTTCTCTTACACGTAGGAGCCAAAAATCTTCATGGGATGGTTCCAGGACGCTGCAATGCCAGGCCAGCTGAAGGCAGGGTTTCGCATCCTGTGGATGGATACAGCGTTCTTTGACACGATACACGTATGTGTTATGGATGAGAGATAATTGAGCAGTGATCATGATGTTCAGACATGGCCTACCAGCCGTTCTGGATCGTGGATACGCCGAATCTCACGCCTTACCAGTCTTAGTTGGAAATTGAGACAGCAACATCCTTTGACTTCCAACTCTTTAGCAAATCCTGAAGTCGAAAAACCCATCCAAAAGACTTGGACCCGCTGATCGACCAAATGCAACCCAGCCCCGTAAAAAAGATTTTTGAAAATGGGTTTTACTTAGATGGCCAGAAGTTGCGGCCACACGGCGATAAAGAATTTGACCTGGACTCGAATTAGGCAACGATATAAGAGAGCTAATAATAATTCCTACAGAGAGCCTCGGTCCACTTGGGTCAGTCTGGAAAGCATCTATCTCAGTATTCAATTACCACGAGACCTTGAGATACGCAAGGGCATCCCAGGGTTTTCTGGTGTTGTTGCAGCTTTTAATACAGATGTGTAAGGCAGCAATCAACTCTCCGCTTCTTGTAATGTCCCCGACGATCTTCTCTGTGGTATAACTTCGTTTCTTCACACTCAATCCATGCTGATAGCAAACATCTCTCGTCTTTACCGTTCAGAATCGAGCCTCAGCAGACATAGCAAGCTTCAAAAATGGGGGGAAAAAAAAATTTCAGTCATCGCGCCCAAAGGTATCCCTGAAGCCATAATATAAGATACCGTCTGGTTCATTAGTAGCAGCTCAGTTAAAATTTTCTCCATAATTATTACTTAGGCTTCAGTTCTGTCACTCGGATCTTTCTCGAGCAGGTTATTATGCTGTAATTATGTGCCCTGTTATCAAAGTGCGGTCCCCTTCATAGTAAGTAAGTAGTTATTAGGCATAAAGTAAAACGCTTATATTTGCTGAATGTATTAAGACCCTAAGCTAAACACCTCGACAAGTAGGAGGTAAAGGTGAGCACTGCCGCGCTGCCACTCCTGTAAGTACGTAAGTTGGGGGGGGGGGGGGTTAGAGATCCTTCGCGCGCTCAGGCACAGCAGGCCAGCCAATCGCTTTGGCCGTGCTGCACTCCACAATGGCGCTGAAGGCTGGGTCATGCGAAACCGAAACCGATCCCGCCACGTCAAGTTTGACCCTATCGTAGGAGGACCGTCAGAGTGCTGAGCCACACATGTGCAGTGCCGGCGGAGGTTGACGACCAAAAAGACAGCACAATCTTTGGGCAGGATCAATTAAAGCTGAGTCAAACTCCCCATATTATTTACGAGGAACGAAGAACGAACCCGTCGCCGTGGGGTACAAGTGAGCTGGGTGGTGGCTGCGGCGCAGAGTTGGGAAGGTGGTGATGGTGTTTTCAACAATAATATAAAAGGGAGGAGAACCTTTGTAATATATTCATCTGGTCAACTGGTCCGAATCTTGGATAGTTACCTCTTCTATCCACATCCTCATTGCGGGCTTTCATTAAATAGCCATATCGACCTTCTCTTATACGACACTCTCAAGATAATAATTAACCAGTTTCTTCACATTCACAAACCTTCCCCGCCCCCTCCGGGGTCAAAACAAATCAATACTCGAGTTTCGACTCGTTGGTTGTTGTTATCCGAGGAAAACTGTGGTCATGGCCTCACAACTCTACGGCCGCATGGTCGCCAGCCTGCCCCAGTTGATGGCACGGCGTGCTTCTTCCTCCTCTTCCTCCGACGACTGGTATCCATGGAATTATACTAGCGTCAACGGACAAGTCTGCGACATGCCACGGCCCATGTTAAACACCGAGACCGCCACCCTAGCCGGCGGCATGGACTTCTTCACCATCAACCAGATCATCACGGGCGCGTGTGCCTGCTTTGTGCTGCTGAGCCTGTTCGTGCTCATGTTCCGGCACGCCACGCACTTTTCGCGGCCCAACGAGCAGCTCAACATCATGCGCATCTGCTGCTATCTGCCCATCTTCAGCATCGGCTGCTTCCTGCAGGTTTCGTTCCCGAACGCCTACGTGTACTTGAACCCGTGGCTCGATGTCGCACAGGCCGTCGCCCTCTGCAATTTCTTCCTCATGATGTGCCAGTTTGTCTCTCCCTCCGACAGCCAGCGCGAGCTGTTCTTTGCAGGCCTCAAGGTGCCACAGAAGAAGAAGAGGAGCAACAGGAGAGGTGGGAGGAGAGGCAGAGGCAGGAGAGGAGGGGGAGACTACGGATACGAGGATCGGCAGCAGGAGCAGGTCGATGACGAGTCCGTGAACGGCCTGCACTGGTATCGCCGAATGTTCATCTCGATATTTCAGTACCCGGTGGTCCAGACTTTTGTGTCTATCCTCACTGCCATCACCGAAAGCCAAGGGGTCTATTGCCTGGTCTCCTCCAAACCTCACTTTGCACACCTCTGGCTTGATATTGTCCACACTGCCAGCCTGACTGTTGCCGTCATGGCATGTCTGAGGCTCCTGAGCGGGCTGCGTGGCCATCTGAAGCACCACAGGCCTCTGCTCAAGCTGGCCGCATTCAAGCTCTTGATTGCCGTCACGGGTATCATTCAAGTACGTTAAATCATCATCACCACCATCATCATCCCCTCACAACATAATTATCCTTGGTATATATATATATATAAACCATCTACTAACAACCCCCTCCTAGCTTGTCTACTGGATCCTTCGGACGGTCAAGCCATCCCCTCTCAAGCCTACAGCCTCCCTCTCCTTCGCAGATGACTTTATCGGTATCCCCGTTCTGGTCATGGCCCTCCTCACCGTCCCTTTCTCGATCCTCTTCCACTTCGCCTACGATGTCCAGACATACTACCTAGAGAACGTGGACAAGAACCTGCCGCTCACCCACAGGGACGCAGAGGCCGGTGACAGCACCGACTCCCCCTCCACGTCTCCTAAGCCCGGCGCTGGCGTGAGCTCGGCAGGGTCATCTTACCAGGGCGGATTTCTTGGTATATGGGCCTGGCTGGGCATGCTCAACCCGAGCGAGCTCATCTCTGGACTCAGGTTTGGGCTCACCATGTTGAGCAAGGAGAACCGGGAGATGGGTGTGAACACAGTGCGGAGGGCCCAGACGGGGGAATTTGATGATTGACTCATTAATTAAGGCTGGGATAATTTCTTATGTGGCTCGTTGAGGATGTAACGAGAGGATGTGAGGTCATGATCTTGATGTCCAATGTAACTATTGCAGCTTTCATCTTCTCTCTTCCATGTATTGGGCTTGTTAATACATTTTACTTATGGTCTCTAACCACTCCGAAGAAGCAACGCTGAACACTGATGTATGTGAACAAGATATTAGCCAGTGTTTTGGTAAGAGTGGGAAGGAAAAAAAAGGGCCATTCCTTATTATGAACGCGCTTGAGTGTGGCAGGGCAATGATTTACAGACACTATGCAGGTTTTCTTTTTTAGGTACATGGAGAAGATCCTTTGGTCTGTATGCTCATCTGAAAACCTTTATTCTTCTTTCTCTTTCCACAAGACAAAGGCTCAAATGAAGTCAGCCCCACTCGAAGCAGGACCAAACCCGGCCAGAGAGACCCCGGCCCTCCCCCAGGTGCGGAAATTGGCCGGGTTCCCAGGCTCTTTGGGGGCATCGTGGTGGATGTACGGCCACTCTTCCCTCGATGCTCTTCCGTCTTCTTCTGCGCTGGTGGGTGGTGCTTGGGCGCTGGAGCCGATGGTGTGCTCTCGATCTAGGAGAAAAGAGTCTATGCGGTTCTAGTAGTAAACGCATGAATGTCAGATTTGAGGGGGAAAAGACCTGGGTTTTTTTAGGTTCATAAATACCGTAGGGAGGAGAGAGCACTTACCCAATCAACGCCACCAGCCAGGACGTCGTCCAGGGGGTTGTCACTACTACTCGAAGCCCGACCCTTTCGAGTTCCCAGGTTATCCAGCCATGCATAGCTCCACAGCACAGAATGCCCCTTATACGTTGCCGCTACTTTCTCGGATAAAGAAGTAGATTCTTGTTGGTCGTTGGCGGCGGAGGACCAGCCTGGCATGAGCGGTGGCGTTCCACATTTTTGCAGGGCATTCGCCGCGTAGTTGAGCTCTGTATTTGGGGCAACAGACGACGACGAGGAGGCCGCTCTCCTTCCTCCTCCTTCTCCTTCACCTTCACTTTCCCCTCCAGTATCGAGCGATAATAATCCCGCCTGGCCCTGCTGCTGCTGAGGGATCGTGGAGAGGATGTGGTTGAGGACTTCAGTTGCATGGGCTGCCTCTTTACACATGCCACTCATCATGCTCCAAAGGGTGCGGGCTTTCTTGAGAGCGTTGACCTTGCGCTCTGTATCTTGCTGGGTGGTGCTAAACATAGTTGTAGTCATATTCATTTTTACTGTGTCAGCAATCCAGTTCAGAAGTTTTCAGCAAGAAAGAAAGGAAGAAAGGGGAGAGACAGGATAGGCGGATAAAACAAAGGGTTTCATTACCTCTGGCGATCCCCGACAAGGAGGTCGAGACATATGCACATAGCCGCCAGCAGAAAGTCATGATATCCCGTGTTGGTCAGCATATATCTCTTCTCAAACAGCCTGGCCCCTCGACGGCTGTGCTCTTCAAACTCGGCCTGGAGGTCCAACAGCCGCAGCGAGGCATCCCGACACGCCTCGCGCGAGCCCTCGTAGACGCCGTTTTTCTTGTCCAAGGTGAGATATCTCCGGTGCAGCACACACATGGACTTGAGATAGATCATCTCGCACAGCAAGCGGCGCATGATGACATCGGGCACATCCGCGAAGCCGCTCTCTCGGATGGGCCTGTACCGTAGGCTTGGCGGTACGTCGTCGTGTAGCGTTCGCAGATCGGCATCGAGGCGTCTGACGTCACCATAATAGGGCAGGGTGACGCTCAGGGCCTGCTGGACGACGCGGCGCAGGAGCTGGGTCTGTCTGCTGTAGTAGACAAAGCCCAGGATGGGCGTGAAGTCACCTGTGGGTCTGGCCTGTGGTAGAATCTTGCTGTCCTCGTTGAAGTCGTCGTCGTGTAAGTTGGCGGGCAGCCGGGTGTCCACGTCGGTGTCCTGGACGATGGGCGGGATGCCCAGCTGGAAACTGTGGACGACATCAAACCACTCGAGCGTGAACCAGGTCCTCCTGCGCATCTCTGCCTCGAACGGAGAGATCCTCAGGGCGGCGTCGCTCGGGCTCATGTTGGAGGCATCGCGGTGATATCCCATGCGCTGGGCGAGCCGTACGGCCGTACTGATCGAGTGCCAGCATAGGGGGTCCGCATCGCGTTTCTGCAGGACCAGGTGCATGCCGAACAACAGGGTAGCCTCGACACAATAAGGCTTTCCAGAGAGGTAGTTGCCTGCCACGAGGCAGCGGTAGGCCATCGAGCTGAGGTCTGCAATCTTGTCCTCTGTCTTTGCAGCGAGGGAGGCGGCTGACCTGTTTGCACCTGCACCTCTTCCTCCTCCTCCTCCTGCACCGCCAGCCCCCACAACACCTCTCGAGGCCTGTTGGAACATGGAGGTTGACAGCAGGGTGAAGAGGATGCTGATCCAGAGGAAGCTTGTCTTTTCTGGGTCCTGCCAGAACTTCTGGTAGGTCTGTTGGAACTGGCCCGTGTGTAGCGTCGCGGGGATCATGTAGATCTGCTGGAAATAAAAAGTGAGCAAGTCGTCGCACTCATTCCTGAGAGGGAGCCGCCTCATGACCTCTTGGATGGTCAAGTGGTGCTGTTCTGCTGGCCCTAGAAAAAGAAACTGGCCCACGTCAGAAGCAGCAGGTGGTGAGGAGGCAGCTGTTCTTGTTGTTGTTGATGATGGTGGTGGTGGAGCGACGTTGCTGCTGGTGGTGGTGGTGGTGGTGGAGGCATCGACGAAGCCCTGGAGGTCACGTATACAGTCGAGGACGGCCTCGTAGCTGGTGGCGCCGACAAAGCGCACCGCGTTGCCCTCCTTGCTCAGATGTCCGCTGCCGACGACGGGTTGTCCTTGGACTGTGCCTCTGTCATGATCTCCATCTCTCTCAGCAGAAGTATCACGCGAGGCACCTGTCGAGCTGGTCTCACCCTCGTTGGCGACAGCGACAGCAACATCACCACCAGAGGAAGCCCCTTCTTGGTTCATGAGCCCGCTGACCAGGCTCTCCAGTACTTGCAGCCTCGCCTGAATCTCACTCTTTTGTACTGCTCCTGCTTCTGTTGCTGAACCGCTCCCCTGACGGCCACCCACACCCTCGCCGCCACCATCGACGCCACGACCCCCACGCCCTCCTCCTCCTCCTCCTCCGCTCGACGACCAAAGAAAGAACTTGCACGAGGCCTCATCGTGTCTCTTCACGCACGAGGCGCACGGCTGCTGGCGATCACACCTCAGCTTGCGGCTGCGGCAGGGAAGACACGAGACGACCTGGCGGTTGCGCCTGATGACTTTTCTGTGGGGTTCGGTGGTTGAGGTCAGGCGGAAGACGCCCGTGTAGTCGGCCACGTCGATGTTGTTGGGCATGGTTTTGATGTGATCTTTTCTTCTTTCTCCTTCTCTTCTCTTCTTTCTTGCTTCTTCTTACGTCATAAGTGTGGTTCCCAGGAGTCCAAGTAAGCCCTGGAAAGGAAAAGGAAAAGAAGAAAGAAAAAGGAAAGAGAAAGACAAGGGGTGCGCGTGTTGTTGTTGTTCAACGAATGAATGAATGAATGAATGAATGTCTTGGTGTAAGTTGCTTGCCCGAGGACGAGAGAGTCGTCTTAAGTCCGTTTAGGCCCCGTAGAATGTGCCGAGGTAGGAAGCACGGATCCGACGGTGCTGGGCCTTGTGCCGGAGTTTGTCGGATATTTTAGTAAGAGGAAGGATGAATTCTCTTGCTGACAATTGCAAGTAAAAGGTCCATTATGCAGACACTGCAATATGTATCGCCAAGGAAACAACAACTGTTGTCTTGAAGAAGGAGAAAGAAAAGAAAAACCATGAAAAAATAAACATGATTTGTTGTGACAGAAGGCGCTATGGTGAAGCCAGCGCCTCCTTCCCTCCCGTGATATGGAAAAAGTGGATCGACATGACCCTAACCCTCTTGTGTATCTGCCATACAAATAAACCAATCACCTAATTATGAGCCTTGAGATGATGGCCTCACAAGTCGTCTTACAGATCAAGCCCTTGAGTCTGGTTATCGCCGATCGGCTTTTAGCAAATAGGCGTTACAAATGTGTGGTGTGTATTACAGTATTGAGCATGTATATATTCTGTAATGGCCCATGTGTGAGAAACAGAAAGAAAAAAGAAGCCAGATCAAGCAAATGGAAATAGGAAGCAGGCAACGAGCTACACGATCATATCACGGTTCGAACTGCTGCTGGATGGAAGACGACCAAGGGAAATCTGGACCGAGTCAGGATCGCTATGCGACTCCTCACTCGTCCATCCACCGACCGCGACGTTCAGGGGAATCCAGTCTACGGCAGAGCAGCCTCATACCAAAATGATACAGGGTAATTATATACCATCTTGATATTACTTAAGTACTTTACACAATGAGATATATACACGTAAGGTCCTTGAAGTAGTTTGATGAGCCCTCCCCTGCTAAAGCGATAATTATTGCTTCTCCCGTTTCCCTGTAACGGTACCAAGTTTTTCTTTGGTTAAATTATTATTCTGTTGTGTATCCGATGGCAATGTGATAGGCTCAACAGCAGGAGGAATATTACCACTTTTGCGTAATGACAAAAGAGCCAGAACTTGTGCTTGTGGTGGTGACACAATCGATGGAGGAGGGTACTTGATACAGCAAAAGTCTCCGTCCTCAGGGCTCATCTCCCACAATCCTCTCGTCTTCTTCCTCTTCCACAATCGGGTCTGTCTCCTCCAGCCCCCTCAACACCTCCTCGATCTCCGACGGATCCGTAATAGCCCACACACCACCGCCCTTGACGGCATCGGTCCCTCGGATCCCGACTTCCTTTCCCACCAGGTTCCTTCCCACTTTCCCGGGGCCTATGCCGATCCACCGCCTGACTTTTTCCTGCTGGTCCAGATACCGTATGCTGTCCCACCACCTCACTGTCTCCAGGCACGACCTGGCCACAAGGTCCTTCAGCATGGCCTTGCTCTCAAAGGGCCTCGCCGTGACGTTGCTGATCGCCCTCACCTTCCCAGGAAATGTGACAAGTTCTCCTTTTTGACCCTCTCCCTCCTCCTTCTCGTCATAGCCTTTTCGCCTTTTCGTCGTCGTCGTCGTCGTCGTCCTCATCCTGCTCTTCCCATCCAGCAGGTGCCGCATGGTCGCGACGGCGGGCTTCATGATGGGACTGTGAAAGGGACTGTCGCTGTTCAGCCGGACCGCCCTCGGGTCATGACCCAGGAACTGCCGCACGTGGGCCACCAGGGTCTTGATGCGCTCGATGGACCCGCTCAGCACGATCTGGTTCTTGCTGTTGATGTTGGCAATCTTGACCTGCTGGATGGGCGGGACCTCGGAGTCGGCGCCGCTGTCGGACTTGTCGCTGCTGGGCACGGTGAAGTTGTTGACGGCCTCGATCAGCCCTGCCAGGTATTCGGGCTCCGTGACGATAGCCACCATCCCGTAGTCCCCGCCGTACTTCTCCCTCGCCGTCGCCGTCGCAGCCGCCATCACCTCGGCCCGCCTCTTGACCAGATACAGACTGTCCTCGAACGCAAGGTATCCGCCCGCCACCAGGGCCGCGAACTCCCCCAGGCTATGGCCTAAGGTGAAGTCGATGCGGTCGCCGACACGGAAGCCAAACTCGCGCTCGAGGACGCGCAGGACGAGGATCGACGTCGCCATGATCGCAGGTTGGGCGTGGGGGGTGGCAGAGAGGAGCGAGTTGGGGCCCTCGGCAATGATGCGCGTCAGGGAGTAGCCCATTACCGTGTCGATCTCGTCGAGGATGGGCGCGGCGGTGCGAGGGAACGCTTGGACCCAGGGGGTCAGCATGCCTACTTTCTGGACGCCCTGGCCTGGAAAGAGAGAAAAGAGAGGTAGGGAGACTGTTGTTAGTGATGAAGAATAGAAGAAAGAAGAAGAAGAGGGAACTCGGCATCGTACCTGGGAAGAACAGTGCCGTCTTGGGCCGTGTAGCCCGGTTGAGGGACGAGGCATGGCGTCGTCGTCCTAGTAGCTGCTGTTGCTGCTGCTGTTGTGCCTGACCACCTCTCGAGACCCTGGATGCTATTGTTGAAACCGTCCTCCTCCTCTCCGCAGTTCTAGGTCCAGCCTCCAGACATGGAGGTATTATAGTGTGGCAGGTCGGCTGGGAGGCTAGCCCGCGCAGAGGAAGGAGGAGGGGGAGGAGGAGGATGCGGCGGCTTGACGCTGGTATTCGTGTTGCTGTTGCTGTTGCTGTCTTCATCGTCTTTTATGGTCGTGACTCGAACCGACTCGCTGCCCTTCTGCCGCCACACACTTTCTCTCTCCCTCTCCAGCTGGCCCAGCTCGAGATGCCAAGCCGCGCGACGATCCGCGAGAGAGAGAAAGGAGAAAGAAAAGGTCACGACATTAAACGTTCGGGAGTCGCCCTTTCTGTGGTAGTCGTGGAAAGGTGGTGTGAGAAAAAGTTCATCAAAAGTAAGTAACAAGGCGGATGGGAAGGGAAACCCACACAGCCTCGGCTCATAAAGTACAGCTGCGATGACATACGATCGGCGTCATGTTAGGTTTGGCAGTGGGTACAGTACAATAGACGCCAAGGGAAGGAACAAGGGCTTCCCTCTTGTGCTTTAGGCGGCCTGAGGAGGATTAGCCGCTGCCGAGGACAGGCGAGCGACTCTTTTCCGCTGACCCGCCGTAGCCGAGGCTTTTGTTAGGGCGTCTGGAAGGGTTTAGTGGGTAAATTGCCCCGTAACTCCGCCTGTAGCGCCTGTAGACGCCGTGGGTGCTCGCGCTTGTGAGCGAAGAAGAGTTGTCGCGAAAGACTTTATTTAAACCAAAACGATCTTTCATTCTCTACTTCGCAAAGCATAATGTTCATATAACACCCGAACTTCAGAAAGATCATCATATTGAATACGCAGCAATGTACTTGTCCATTGTTCTTTTTCTTTCTTCTTTCTTAATTTAATTTCTCTGTCTCGGCGACCGGATGAGCATACAAGAGCGAGTCGTTTTAGAATGATGGTGGGAAAAGAGGCATGCCTTTAGATGAGAATTACACCAGGAACAAGTCCATGACCATAAGTCACCTGCAACCATAGTAGTAATTTTTGACCTTGTTAGATAGTCTCAGTTTCATTCTGATAAAGCTTGTTTTTTTTTCCCTTCCTGTTTTGATCTTCCTCTTCCTTTTGAAATATCCCCAAAAAGGGACTACTCAACCTGTACTTCCGCGTGATCTTCTCGCGTCGACGTCCTTCTTTTTGAGACTTAGTAAGAGCTAGACTCGTTTTCTCCTCACGAGTCCATGTGGCCATATTGTCTCTTCCCCGTTGCGTAATTCGTCCTCCTTCTCCTTCCTCTTCGCAAGTAGTCAAAGTCACTCTCGACCTGCTCGCTCTGTGCACCCCGGATGAAGGCCAGATATGCCCCCCTTTCAAAGGACCTTGGAGGCTCCCTTCCGTGCACGGAAATGAAACAGGGTGAAAAATTCGAGGTAAGGATATTGAGAGGCCCCTGATATTTTTGTTGGTTTTTTTTTTTTTTTTTGTTTCTTCTTTCTTTCTTTCTCTTCTTTCATCATCAACCATCAAAAAGGGTATCTTGGGCAAGCAAGAGAGACTAAACCAGTTGCTACAAACAAACCAAGAAAAAGCAGTGCAAAAAAGCTAACGGAAATGAGGAGGAAACAAGAAAAAAGATGAAGAAAAAGAGAAAATATATATATAGGAAACCCTAGGAAATCCATAACAAGTCCAGCTCTTCTATTTCCCCCTTCTTTTGCTTTCAGGAATACGGCGATGCAATACCCCTGGTGACCTTGGCTGGATTACCAGTACAGATGCAAAAGGCCGGTTGCGTCTAGATTCACAGTCACATGTGTTAACGGTTGGCTTATACGATGGGTAGAGAAGAAAGGAAAAAGAGAGAAAGATATAAAGACATACCCTCGTCACCAGGCTCATGGCGCCAACAGTCGTGCCCCTCCCGATCTTCACACCCCCAAGGATCACCACGCTGCCCCCAATGAAGCAGTCGTCCTCGATGACGATTTTCTGGCCCTGGCACGCTCCCTTTGCGCCGTTCCTTCTCCTCGGGTCGGTCGTCATGCTCGTGGTGTAGAAGCTCACGTTAGGCCCGATGACGACGTTGTTGCCGATGATAACCTCGCACGCGTCTACTATGGTGCAGTTGCGCCCAATCACGGTGTTCTTCCCGATCTGGATGTTGTATCCATAGTCGCAGGTAAAGGGAGCCTCCACGACGACGTGGTCGCCCACGCGCCCAGCATTTGTCACGGGCACCGTCTGCACGGGCGAGAGCTGGATGGGCACCTTGGGCTGCAGGATCTCGCGGAACAGCCGTGCCCTTTCCTCGGGCGATGCACCGTTGGCCGGGTTCATGCTGTTATTGAACCGGCAGAGCGCCGCATTGCAACGCTCCCTCTCTAGCACGAGCTCCTTGTCGAACGGGTAGTACTGCCTCTCCGCAAGCATCTCGTCCTTCTCGCGGCGGCCACCACCGCCTGCGACTGCTGATGCGGGCGAGGGGAACTGTGAGGTGTGCGAGAGGGCGAGCTGTGCCGTGGTCTGGGCCGTGCTGCTGGACTGCGGCGTGCTGATGGGGCTGTTGGTGCGTGTGGCGCGCATGATGTTGATGTGAGGCAGGGTGGTGCCCGTGCTGCTTTGTGGTGTCATGTCTGGCTCGGTGGAGCGGGTGAGATCGTGTAGAGGCGGCACACGCTGGTATTCCTTGGGTCCTCTGTCGGGGAAAGGCACGGGTGCGGCGCTGACAGGAGTCGGGAAGACGTTGACGGGCGTGCTGCTGCTGGCGGTGGTGTAGGCGGTAGAGAGAGCAGACAACTTATTGTTGTCTGGGCTGACGACGGATGCGCTGGGAAGGGTGGACGCGGTGGGCCTGTCATCATCCGAGTAGAGGGGCCGACCCTGGGGCGGCTCAATTCTTAGCGGCTGGCCTCGATATGAAGGAAGAGGCTCTCGCTTCTGTTGGCTCAGGGGGGGTTGTGGCTGTTGTTGTTGTTGTTGTTGTTGTTGTTGTTGTTGTTGTTGTTGTTGTTGTTGTTGTTGTTGTTGTTGTGGCGGTTGTTGGTTGGGATAAGGCGGCGCCTGCTGAGGCATGCCATAGGCGCCTGGCGGCTTGTAGGATGGATCCTTTGACTCGATCTGGACGGTCTGCGCCTTGCTCTCCGGCTTGGGCCATGATCCTCTCTGTGGAGGGTATCCGGCGCAGACAAAGCCCCCCTTCAGACAGTTGGTACCTGAATTCATCGCCAGTGTTAGCTATATCGAGGGAGTATGTATGGCCGTCCGGAGTATGACCTATTTTGTAGACTACTCACATTCGGGCTTTGCCTCGTCGCACTTCTTCTTCCTCTTCCGGCAGGTCAGGCAGCCCGTCTTGGTCCGATTGCTGAAGTTGCGCTTCCTCTTCTTGTCGGACTGGATTACGCCGTCCCTTCGCTGCTCAGGAGTGTACGGTCCCGAATAGACCATCAGCCGGTCATCGCCTTCAGGGCTCGTCTGTGGATACTCATGCTCGGCGGCAGCCCTCCGCAGCGCCTCGCCTATCTGCTGCTCCTCGCTCTGGGCCGAGTCGGGCGCTGCAGACGGAGGCTGGCTGTAGACGGATCGCTCGTCACGGCTAGTGTGCGGAGAATACCACGACTCACGGTCCCGTTCACGCTCACGATCCCGCTCTCGTTCTCGATGCTCATCGCTATATGTATGGTACTCGCCCCGTGCGCGCCGTTCCAGGTCGTAAATGTCTCTGTCTCCATCCCTGGGCGGTTCGGAGAATCTTGACCGTTCCTGATGGGGTATCTCCTGCTGCCTCTCCACCGACATGGGCATCTCCCTGCGTTCATCGGCAGGATCGTCGTGTGACCTCTTCCTCTTATGCGACGAGGGTTCAGCCTCGGGATAAGTTGCTGTAGAAGAAGAAGGCTGCGGATGAGGAGTAGCCCGGCCCTGTTGACTTCCTCCTCCTCCTCCCCCCTGTGTTGGCGAGGCCTCACTCGACGATGACTCTCGTTGTTGCCGTTGGTCCAGAGGCGGTTGTGGTGGTGCTGGTTGTATTGCTGTGGTCCCATGGGCGCCGTCGACAGAGCCAGCACGTTGCAAGTCCACAGATAATCCTCCATTCGTGTCCTGCACCCCCCTTTTTGGCGAACCCCCGCCGTTCATAGCTGTGAAGCTTGCCATCTTGTTTCGTTCGTATTAGGAACAGCAACACGCAGGCGGGCTGTTTGTGACAAGGGCGTATACCAGCGCCAGGTGGATAGATGAGGTGACCAAGTGGTTGGGTTGGATCCTCTTTTTTTCTTGTTTTCTTTCTCCTTTGGTTTTTCTTCCTTGTTCTTTTTTCCTAGACAAGTCTTGCCGGGGAGGAAAATTGGTGAGAGGTCACCCACGCCAGCCGAGGATGGCGAGTACGGACTCTTTGCTTTTCTTTGGGTAACGCAACACCCCCTCCTGGGACGATTGGATTTGTTTCGAAGGGGGAGGTGTGTGTATAGACAGGAAGATGAGAAACTCGGTTTCGCAGAACACGACGGCGAGCTTTGAACCAGGAGGATCGAGTAAAGATGCCGGCAGTGGTCCTTTTTTCCAACAACCCCGCCACACACCCACCAGAGAGAGCACCAGTCACTCACTATTAAGACCTGTGTGATATTGAAGGTGGTACAAGCAGAGAGCACAAGAGATTGAGGCACCAAGCTGAGATTTCTTCCTTCTCTCACTCACGCCCGATCAGGACCCACGTTCCTGATGCCAGCTCGACAGACTGTGTTGGGTGTAGCAAATGAGGGTGGAAGAAAAGAAAAAACACAAAAGAATTGGTGGTGCCTGTCCTCATCAAACACACGCAATTTCTCTGTGCTCCGCCCGAGTCAGCGCCGATATCGTCTGGCCTTCACGACGCCCGAGTCCTCCGCCGCCTCGGATTAAAAAAAAAAAAAAATTAACACGGACGCATGCGTCTGTCTCGTGCACCCGAGGTTCGAAAATTATTAGAAGAAAGGGAAAAAAAGGGCGGGCCGTCAAATTGGCGAGGATTGACAAAAAAAGAAAATGTGAATGTTGTCAGTGATGCACGATAGGAATTTTTTTTAAAAAACAAAAAGAATTGACTGCCGGAGGAAACAATTCTTTATCGGTTATTCGGTGGAACGAAAAATGGACAGAGAAGATGATGGAGATGATTTGACCAGCTTCGCGCCGCGTGAGATGAGAACCTTCTCTGGATGAATCAGCGACTAAATGTGTGATCAGCGCGAACCCATCCTCCGAAGAAGGGGGGGGGGCAAAGGTGTAGGGGAGGCGGAGGGAAGGAGAGAGAAAGAGGGCCTAGAAGTGAGGGAAAAGGCGGCGGGGTTCTTTGGGGAAATGTGCTGCGCGTGCAGTAAGGCAAGGCCAAGCCAGGCAGGGCAAGGCAAGGCGAGGAGCCTAAGGTAGGGTGAGGTAAGGTAAAAAGTTCAGGTAAAAGGGTAAGGTAGGGAGGGGGTGTGTGTGTGTGTGCGCGCATGTGTAGATGGTGGTGGTGGTGCGGGTATGGAGCCCTAGGGCGAAGGGCGCAGGGTAGGGCCAAGCAACTGGGATGGGATAGGACAGGACAAGATAGGAGAGCGTGTTGCCGTGTGCGTATCTTGCTTTAGGACGCAAAAAGGTGGGTGGGCCTGGGCAGGGCAGGGCGGCACAGATTGAGCCCATAGACGGGCAGGACGGGGGTTGTAGCTAGACGCAGAGGGAGGAGGAGGTGGTATGTATGTATGGGTACCTACATAGTACGTTACGTAGCTTGGATGGGTTGTCTTGTCTTTGAGGAGTACGGTACCTCTCTGCTTGTCACTCTTTGAAGCTGTGGGCCAGGGTTGGCCCTCTTCTCTTGTTCGAGGTTACTTTGACTTTGGGTCGATCATCGAACTGCGCCGCCTAGCTTCGGTCAGACTACAAGGAATAGTAGAGCCGACGGAGATTTTATTGTCTCTGGATTCCAGTGGACGGGCGGCAAGTGGTTCTCCCTTTGATGGACTGTGAGAGTAGAGAGAACAAATATATCTGCTTGCTTGGTCGAGGTGAGCCTTTGATTCCTATCAGCATCATCTCTTGTAGTCCGGATAGGAAATGCCACTGGATGAACCTGTAGTGAGCAAAGAGGGTTCAAAGATGAAGGAGTGAATTGGTTTGTGCAGGTAGCCTGGTCTCCCCACACAGGTCCAGGGGGGGGGGAGAAGGGAGGCGGAGGAGGAGGTGTGAGAGACACGAGAGAGTAGGGAGGGAGAGAGACACGCTCGCCTCCCGCCCTCTTTGCTAGTCGCGCGGGTAAGGCACACAGGGTCATAATTTCCAATAAAACCCACAATGTCAAGGGAACGCGGCAATCTGAGCAGGCCTGCAACGTTGACTGACTTTCCAACGCCAAGTGGAGACGCCGGAAGGGGGAACGTGAAAGAAAAGGGTGGAGGGTGGAGGGCAATGCAGTCAGAGCAGGGCCAGGCCTCCCAAGATTTCAGGCGAATTGTACACGTCAGAGCCACAGGAAAGGAAATAAAAAATAAAAAATATGGGAACCAACAGCAGCGAAGGAAGAGAAGAGGAGGACTAAAGAAACAAGTAGCAATATATCACCCTGCACAATACCCCAGGTCTGCTGACTGATGATGATGATTATGTTGTACATACGAAAAAAAAAATAGTTCCGTACAGTACAGATCGATCAAATAACCATTTGCTGCATGGTCCAGTCTAGGCCTCCGCTTGTCTCGACAGGAGCAAGGCGTGACGATGTGTGTGTGTGTGTGTGTGTGTGTGTGTGCGTGCGTGCGTGTGTGTGCGTGTGCGTGTATGTGTGATGAGAGTGTGCATGTGAATGGTTGGTTGCTCGGCAGAGTGCCATGGTACCAGAGCGTGTACCATAAAAAAAAAAGTACTATACGTCTTTTTTTCCTTTTCCCTTTTTTGTTACTTGCTGCAGGGGGGATGATGCAGTGCACACTGCAGAGTGTGATCGGATCACCGTCTTTGGATGAAGAGCTTTTGGCCAGATCCCCCATCCAAGCATATTTGCACAGTGCACGATATACGTTCAAGGATTGAAAAAAGAAAAGAAAGAAAAAAAAAAAGGAAAGAAAGGAAAAAGGAGAATTCGCGAATAATATGGGCAGGTCTTCAAAGTATGTTACTTAAATAAAGTGAAAGCACTCACCAACAGGGAAATTGATTAATCGGGATGAATTGGTCGATAGGTGGTGATGACCTCGGCCCAAGACTACTGATTGGAGTCGCCTGATGATGGTGAGTGAGTGAGTGAATTGAGGTCACGGAGTCGAGCAAAGCTGCAAGCCGTGCAGGTGGTCTAAAGATTGGTCCAAGAAGTTCGTCGTCCTTGTCTCGGGGAGAATCGCCTTGACTTTTCTTCTTTTTGAGTCGAGATGGATGGATGGATGGACGGATGGACGGATGGTTCGACCTTCCCTTGCGTCAGTCAATCTGAGAAACCTTCGTGCGCTGCTTGTTCGACTCCAGTTGTCTCTCGAGGTGATGGCTGTGCTCTTGTCGTGGTTTTCTTTTCTTTTCTAGATCCAGCTGAAGAGTCGAGATAAAGGGCCATCAAAAGGAAACATGAAGGGAAGGTAGTAAAGGCTTGAGAATGGGAGACTCAGGAAGAGTCTCTCCGGGGACCGCGCTTGAAGGGGGAGGAGGAACCTTGCCGCTGGCGCGCGATTATTATGGAATTTAGGGCGTCTGCTCAGGAACAGAGCGAGCCACTACCTACTTCAGTACAGAGGTACATAGTACAGTAGTACTAACACCCTAGTGGGTAGTACAGTGTGTTCGGCCGGGGCTGACGCACGGCAGTCGGCTTTTGGGTGGTCTTCCCTGTTGACCTGGTGCTATGTACAGTACATGGTACAGTACAGTAATAGCACATGACACACACTAGGTCGTCTAAGCTAGGCTTGCGCATCGTCCCTGCCGACTTTTAACTATGGTGGTGGGTGGTGGTGGGGTTTTTTGTTTGCCGGGACTGCTCTTGCATGGTTATTTGCATGTATGCAATGCATGTTCAACCAAATCACCTATTCTTTTTCAGCTTGCCTCTCTGCCCTGCAGCAGCCTCAAAACAGGTTTCGATACTACTCTACGTAGTAGTCTTCCTCTCTGCATGCCCTGTCGAGATTGTCACCTTTTGGGTATGGTTTTGTTTTGGGCTTCTTCGCTGCTCTGTTGGGCTGGCACATGTTACATACATACAATACGACCTCGGGAGTCCGAACCCTGAATAGGAAAAAGAAGACGGATGGCGTGGCTCCTCTCAGGGCCTCTCCCTCCCCCCTCCCCCTCCTCATCTGAACCCCGAGGTAGCAGCGATTGCGACACAAAAGACGCGAGATTAGCCAGCCACTTACGCTCCTTCACAGCGGTTGTAGCTGTACGGACAGAGAAAAAGAGGGCGGTGCGGGCTCGCGCGCGCGCGCGAGAGAGAGAGAGAGAGAGAGAGAGAGATTTGGGGTGACGAACAGTGGTTGTGTGTCCAAGGTGGCGGAGTCACGGGAAATAAGATGAGAAGAGGGAGAGATACGCAGGCCAGCCGCGGGCGGGCGGATTTGATGATAAGACAAGACATGGCGGTTGGAGGATCGTAAAAGGATTCCCCTTTCCCTCCCAACCCCAGAAAAAATTATATCTGTACAAGGAGGACTCATTTGGGTCCCTTTTGAGTTGGCCCAAGGTCAAGATCCAACGGCCAGGAGGAGGAGGAAGAGGAGGAGGACATGATGTTGCCAGACAAGACTGCTACCTGCCATGATACAGTAGTAGTGGATACTGTACTGCACGCCATTGGTACTGGAACATAGGCGTACAGATACAAGCCGGGCAGTGAGTGGGTCCTTTGGGCAGAAGCCCGCTGCCCCCCCCCCTTGTCACGTTCAGGTACCACCACAAACCCACTATAGCACATAGCTTTCTTCTCTCTCCTCTCGTTTCGATACCCGCAGGGCTCGCGCATCGGCTCCAATGTTTGGGCGGCATGGCGCTTGTCCAGCAGTGTGTGTGTATCGGTAGCACACAATAAATACTATGTAGTACTCACTGTAACACAACAACACCCGATGAGGATGTCGATCCTGTGGCGTGACTCTCTCCATCTGGTAGATAGTCTTGGTTTTGTTTTTTTTTTTTAAAAAAAGGGAGAGAGAGAGAGAGAGAGAACGAGAAAATAAAAAAGATGGAGAGAAACGGAGACAGAGGTCTCGCTAAGAATGACTTCTTTTGGCCATGGATATGAGAAAGATAGAGAGAGAGGAGACCCCCTTTCTGGTCGGAATAGTTCGTGCTAAAGAAGCGCGCTGGGTGCCTTGGTACGCCCGAAAGGGGCGCCGCCCGTTCCGCCGCTTGATCCGACGAAGGCAGCCCAGGGACAGCGCTGCCAGTGGATGCTGAGAGGGAAATCAAGCATTGGGTGGAAAAGAACAGGGCCATCCCTTTCTCGCTAATCGCAGCCGCGGGCTGACGATAATCCTAAAGTGTCAGACAGACCACAGGACACCTGGCTTGGCTATACTTATACTGTAGTACAGTACACTACTGGAAGCAAGTCAAGGAAAATATACACAAAATCTTGGCAGGACAACGTACGTGCGGACAGGGAGCAGATAAACAGACACAGACACTCTCTCTCTCTCTCTCTCTGTGTGTGTAACATGGTATTACATAGTACATACAATAGTATGTACGTACTTACGTACATAGTTGTTGCTCCCTTGGGGGCGATGGTCAGACGGAAGCTGGCATAGGTTATTTTACGAGAAAGACGTGATTGTCCGTCCGGGGGGGAGGGGGGCAAGATTTTAGGTAGAATCCTCCCGTCTGCGCTGTCACTTACCCATGGATAGATGTAGAACTGAAGTAATTATGTACCATGTACTGTTGCATTGAGAAGAAAGAATGAAGAGGAAGAAAATCACCGTCAGCCAACTCACACACACACACACACACACACTCACCCACCAACAAACCAGCAAATTCTTAGCATAGTAGCAATGACAACACTGCTGCTGCCGCAGCTAGTACTACTACGTAATTCCGGCCTCCCGACAATGCAGGATGGTGGTATCCTATGGCCCAGAAGAGAGAGAGAAGCATTAGTCGACCTGCAGAGAGAAAAAGAGAGAGAAGATCGGGAATACAAGACCTTCCGGATGCGGCGGATGGTACATCATTACTCAGACATCACCCTGTGGATCAAATACTACTTACTTGGGACTGCTAATTGGCAAAAGAGATGTCTCTTTTGTGTCTGGAGTTTCCATCCCGCCTGTCCCCGCCGCCGTTGATCGCGCTTAGGGCCACGTTCAACGCGAGGGACCGGGGGAGGGGAGAGAGGGGGGGGGGATGCCATGAGGCAAGCCTGGCAAGGGATGCGCGTCACTCTTTTTTTCTCCCTTTTTTCCTTCTTCTTCTTCAGATAAGATTCCAGTCAGAAAGAGAATCAGGCCATTGGGCATCGCCAATGAGATGCGATCCGGTCTGTGCCTGGGCTGGGTTACTGTCCTGGTCACACTACAGACCAAAAAGCCTCACTCAGGTTTTTAGAGAGCTCTCTCTCCTCTCTCTCTCTCTCTCACTCTCTCTCTCACACACACATACATATCCCCCATCATCGCGGGAGATCGTCGTCGATAGATCGAACAGTGTGCACACACAACGTCGTGTATGACAAGAGTTCTCGGTACTCGGCCAGTGTGTCGGCTGGTCGGGATAGTTAGTCTGTAGCACCGGAGTCCAACAACCCCGGAGCTGATGCGCGTGGCCCTGAAATGCAAAAGCGTACCTTGCACATAGCCAGAATGACGTTTGGTCCGAGAGAGAGAGAGAGACCGACCGGGGGGAGGATGCAACCTACAAAGTACAAACCGAGCAAGAATGGCAAATGCTATTTCACATTCCATTCATTGAGGAATTGAGCCGCGGCCCTGCAAGACGGAGAGGGTGGGGATCCGAGCTCCCTCTTCGCCCTCTAGTATAGTAGACTTGAGACTAACAGACAGATTAGGTGGCTCTGCCATGTCATTGGCGAGAAATGGGTGGAACAGCCAGCCCAATACGATTTCGGCTCATGGTCCGGAAAGAAGTTTGAGTCGAACAGCCCCCAATAAGGTGTGTGCGTGCGCACATGGTGCATGATCATGGACCAAAGAGACGCAAAAGCCCAGAGCCAATGACTTGGTCGGCGACAAGGAATGGCGACGGTCTAGCGCGGCTGCGTGAAGAAGCCCCGGCGACAGGCCTGGGACCGGGCGGCACTCAGCCTCTTTTCCGTGGCCTGTACGTTAGGCCCCATCGTTAATCCATCGTGTGACTTATACTATGTATGTATAATAGTATTTTTCATAGTAGGTCAGTGACTTTGAAAGGGGGAGGGGGAAAAACAAGGCCCTCCAGAGTACATAGGATTGCCCATACTCATGAATCCATCGCCTGTTTTGGCAGAGACATCTGTCTCATAATTACCATCCTGAACCTGTCATGAGAAGCGTTATGAGAACGACTCGTGTCGCTTGTCTCGTTCGCATGCATGTCCTCTGGCGAGAGCCGCCGCGACTAAGTGAACTTACTCGCATCTTGAAGGATGATGATGAGCGACTCTTTTTTTTTCTTCTTCCTCTTCATCATCTTCTTCTTGTTCCAATCCCAACACTGGAAAGACCCCACCCTGGGATTTTTTTAAAATGATGTACAGACTCAACGTCGACCCACATTCTCTCTGCACGACATGGTTCATGGTGCATATGTATGAAGTCCTTCCTGCGCGACGGGAGCCTTAAGCAACATCCATTGGAAGAATTTCTCGCTCTCTGCCACCCAGCCTTGCTGTGACGGGCGTCATGCATGCATGTAAGTAGCCCCATCTGCCTGCCATGAGTCGTGTTCTTTAAACAGTACTTACATAGTAATACTAGAAGAACATTTCTTTCCTGTTGGTGTTTTCTTTTTTTCGTTGACATGAATCTTATGTGACTTGGGGGCAAATTTGGCGAAGCGTGCAACCAATTTTTTCGTCGTCTACTTGCCTTTCTTTCTTTCTACTCAGACTGTCCTACATAATTATATATATATTTGTTGTAGTTCCATGTCCAACATACATACTATACTTATATACTGACTTAGAGTACTTACATGCAGTACAGTCCCACCCTCTGTGGAGGTCGCCGATTCTCAAAGCCTCGGGGTCGGCATCCCGAGAATCATGCCCGACCTGGCTGCAGGTCAGCCCAGGCCAGTCAATGTCTTCTTGGTTGATCACACACACAGCATTGCGTAGGTGGGTGGAGGAGGAGGACGTTCGCGGCATGGCATGATTGGACGAGACAGAAGGGCCATCATGAACCTATGAGAGACCGTGGAAGAATGATTTTCTTTTCGTCCTCTTTTTTCCCCTTTTTCCTTCTTTCTTTCATTCAGTTTATTTCTCTTGTATTTGTTTTTCCTCTTTTTCCTCTTGTCCACCAGGATCGTTCACAGAACGAGGTCTGTGTGGCACCGTACCGACTCTCTCTCTCTCAGCGAACAGTAATAGTATTACTTACTATTCATCTCAAACTCCAAGGGCAACTTGAGGCGATTTAGACGAAAGGAGGAGGGGGGGGGGTCTTTGTCACATCCGACTCGACACCCTCAGTTCCAGCCCAGTGCTTGGCGTGATGACTTGCACACCCCGGCTGCATTTCGCATATGCGCGACCCGCGTTAGCACACCACACACATCCCCCACCCCCTTCCCTTGGACGAGTCGCTTATCGAGCGCGATCCGCGGAGGTCTCGCTCGGCTAGGCCTCTTTTCCTTCATGTCTTTTGTCTTACTTGGGAAAAGAAGGCTTCACCTGTACCACACCACACACACACCCGCCTCGCCCCCCCCCCCCTCTTTTTTTCTTTTTTCTGGGTAAGAAAAGAGGTTGTTCCCTCACCAATTTCCCGGGGTCCAACAGAAAGGACATATTTTCCAAAAAGGTTCTCACCAACGGGCGACCTATGTGTCTAGCTGACCAACCTTTCTCGTCTCATCGTGGGCCCGGAAAATGGGTGCGGCGCGGTTGTCTTCCCCCTCCTCCTTCTCTCGCTCTTCCCGCCATCATCCTCAACTTACACATTGTACCTATCAGAGGGTACCACGTAATTACGTGCGCAGCGCGGGAGAGAGAGAGAGAGGGAGGGAGAAGAGAGTGTCTCGTGGAACACAAAGATGACTAGCTTGATCCTTCGGGCCTTACCATGATCATAACTTGCCGAGGGTCATATAGTCCGTTGCCGCAATTCACATTTCCTCGACGGTGAGGGGGTTCTCTTATCTGCGAATGGACTCAATCCCTGCACTGTGTGGTCTTATTTAGCTCTCGATAATCATTATCTGGCGTCCTTGTCCTCGTCTTTCCGTCGTCGCACCCTTCGTCCTCCTCGAAGCAGGAGTTCGACCAGTGGGGGGGAAAGAGAGGGTGTAACCACCCCTCCAGGTGTCTCATTTCTTTGTGCTCCTACTACCATGACTACCAACCAACGAACCAACCAACCACCCGACCACCCGACCACCCTCACGCCAGGCCAGGCCAGGCCAGGCTACAGCAGGCAGCCCCTGGTTGGTGCCAACGGTGGTACTTTAAAGCTCCCAACCTGTTGGGCCTCTCTCTCTTTGGGCTCTGATTCTTTCTCTGGCGGCAAGAGATCGACATTGGAAGTGACGGAACGGCGTCTGCGTGTAAGCATTTAGCGCCCTCGGCGCCGAATACATCCCTCTATATTGTTGAGGGATCATAGTCACCTGATTGATATTCATCCCTTTCAACCAGAAACCTCCCTCGGGGGGTGGATGGGTGTGTGGGTGTGTGTGTGTTCACGAATGAAAGCCTGGAGAGAAAGATGCAGGCGGAGTGGGTAGGGATTACAAGAAATTTTGGAATAACTTTGCTTGCTACACAAAGTCTCATGGACTCTTCAGCCCCTTATTTACTGACTGAAACTGCTGTCTAGAGCAGATGTTGTTATGCACTTATTATCCCCTCCGTGTGTATGGGATTATACGCTGCATCTGTATTTTCTCTCTCTTAATCTTGGGCAGCCAGATACCCTCCAGCATAAGAACTTTATAACCTTGGCAGCATGAAGGTACTCGTACAAAAAAAAAAGGATCATCACGATCTAAACGAGGCTTGGCTGTAGGATTCGCGGTGCTTTTCTGATTTGCAGAAGAGGATGAGGAAGAGACGGGGGAAGGAGGAGGGGGGAGGGGGTTTGCAGGGACCCCTTCAAGGTGCACAGCATGCATACTGCATAATAAGGCTGCTTACACAGCAACGAAACAAAAAAAGGAACTGATTACTTAGCAAGTTCAAGAAATTCTAGGCCTCTCTCTCAAAATCTTTGAACGAGAGCCGAAAATGCGAAGGATCAGCGGCAGGTCTTCAAGGGTTCAGATCTGGACCAGGGCACCCACCTTGTCTTTCCCCCCTTTTCCTTCTCACCGACATGGTGGTGAGATTGGGTTTGGTGGATAATCATATGTTGCAGCCCAGAGATCCTATGATGGATGGTGGGTGGTGCATGGCTGAGGTGTATCATATAGTATATGGATGGCGACTTTGACTACTTAGGTTTGTTTTGGTCAACGATCTTGAAAACCCAGGATGGATAGATGGATAGGGAGCGAGACAGGATCAGGCAAAGTTCATGTCTACTATATGCTGGCTTACACCATCGGATCCTTCATCGGTCACATGAAATTTCCCCAGCCTCTTTCTCATCATTGGGTACCGGCAGCGTTATATTGCCATAGTTAAGACTCAATATTGACGACAAAACATTCTCAGCAATTATTATTGCCACAAACATTAACTCCTTCGCCAACCCAAAGGTATCGCAATGTTGGTAAGCCAGCCAGTCACTCAGAGTACACTCTTTACCTTTATTATTCACATGAATAAATAGAACATGGCGTCATGCTGACCAAGAGTCCAGACTTCTCAAGCTCTTTCACACACACGCTCTCACCACAACGTGCCCGGTGCTGCAGCAAGCCGCACTGCAGTATTAGTGGCCAGCAACAAATCAGAGGCGCAGGAATTAGCCGCCCACACTGAGAAGCGCCGCCAGGGCCAGGGCCTCACTTCTTCTCTCGCCACCACCCCCCCCCCCCCTCTCTCCTCTTCTCTCTCTCTCCACGATGACGCCCTCTCATCCTGGTCCTATCCGTCTCCTCCCAGTTGACACATAGTCATGACTGGATGACAAGAGAGAGAGAGAGAAAAAGTCCACCTGAGTTGGATCCCTTGTCATCTCCCCCGTCCCCCTCCCCCCCTCCCCCCCCCCAAAAAAAGCTCCACGCCGGCGCTTAAATCTTGCCCCCTTCACCATCTTCGTCTTGCCGCCCCGCGCAATAAACGAGATCTCAAGATGCATCATGCACGACTGGCATCTCAGGTCTAGGTTCAGGGGTGAAGGGGCTCATGGGGGAAAAGATCTTTTGAATGGCACCGTCCCATCGCGCCGGCACATGGATGGCTTGGTCGGTCTGGGTAACAAAGTACTTTGCTTTACCCTTACCTGGGGCATCCTGTTGTACCCCTGAGAGAGGGGAGAGGGGGGGAGGGGGAGGGAAGGGACATTTGTTGTTGTTGTTGTTGTTGTTGGTGGTGGTGGTGATGGTGGTGGCGGCGGCGGTGTAGGACCCAGGCAGTCGGGTCACAGGCGCTTCCACCACCAGGGGGAGTTCACCCATTTGTTGAGGTTGCGGTGAGCGGCAGGTATGCAGGTATGCGTGGATATTGTGTACGGAGGGAGTGTGGCTGAAGGTGCTTGTGGGCGTTACGCGGGGCAGAGGTCACACGGAGAATTCTGTGCCAGCGTTGTTGAGAAGAAGAAGAAGGAGGGGTTCGGAAGTGTCCATCAACAGGCACGCTGTTGGCCGAGAAACCTCGTCGTCGCCTCGCCCTCCTGTCGAAGTGCTGACCACATCACCACGAGGGCGCTTATGTACAGTCTCTTCCGGGCGGCTACCCACCGATGTCTGGCCAGCAGGAGCAGTAGTCGTCTGTCCTATGTACTTGCATGCATGTGAGTGTGGTGGTCCAGGACGGGGAGGAAACAGGCAGGGGCATACATACAGACACCCAACTCAAAAAAACCAAATAAGATGACCACCACTGCCGGTTTAGAAAACGAGCAAGCCTTGACTAGCCCTCCCCAATCGGTCAGCTATAATAAGAAGCGGCTACGCAGGGTCACGAGATGCGGTTGCAGAACAGGTAACTGTCTATCCCAACGACACATAAGAGGCCCCGTCCATCATCAACCTATCAAACGCCCCCTTTCCCATCTCACCTTGGTAGTTGTTAGATGCATATGTTGAAACAACTGGTGACTACAGGGAAACGAACCTTTGCTGTGACTGTTTCGTTCCCCCTCCCTTTTCCCCATTTAGACCCAGCGCCTAGGTTCGGTTGGCGGTGGGCTCCTGTATCTTGAAGTCATGGCTCGCGTACCGGTACGAGGCCCACGAGGTCGATACCCGCTGGGTACTTGATGAATGTTTGTGATCAATGTTAAGGTACATCCAGTCTTGTTGTAGAACATGCAGGCTATGATATAACAATAGAGAGAGGAGGGTGATGATGCCCAAGAATAGAATTGCTCTTGTTACATTGCGTCTCGCGGAATAATATACGAAAGTCCTTCATCATCAGTCTCCATCCTAAAAATAGCGTGGCATGGATGATGATGATGCACTCAACAGGAGGAGACTGCGCAAGAATCACCACCACCACCACCACCACCAGCAGCCGCCCGAGCCTCACTTCTTCTGCCTCTTGGTGCTCTTGTCGGATGTCGTGCTGAGGACGCTAGCGCTTCGCTTGTTCCGAGGTCCACCACTGCTCCCTGGCCTGGTGGCACCCTCCTCCTGCTTTACGAGCGGTGTTGGTTGGTCTTCACCCTCAGCGGCTGCAGCAGGCCCGTCGCCGTCGCCATTTGTAGTCGGTGCTTCTTCTACCTTTGCCGCCTTGGCTGCTGCTGCATCCGTCGTCGCAGGCGCTTCAACGGCGCCAGCAGGTTTTGGGTCGCTGCCTTTGGCCTTCGGGTCGCCGTCCGTCTCTGCCGGCTTATCGTGCTCCTCAGCCGTTGTCGTAGCAGTAGCGGCTGCGCTCTCAGAGGTGGTGGTGGTGGCGGTGGTGGACGCCTCACCGTCCTTCTTCTTCTTCTTCTTGTCGTCGGCAGGCGGCTGCTCGTCGGCCTGGCCGTCCAGACCCAAGGCTGCTCTCGCCTTGGCCCGCTCTACCTTCTTCGCCTCCTCGATCTTGATCTCGTTCTCGAGCTTGTCCTTTTGTTTTCTCAGGTCCACCAGGCTGGTGACGGCGAGCACGAGCTTCTCGTACTCGGCCACGACCGTCGTGGTGGGCATGTTGAGGCGCACGGGGATACTGAGCTCGTTGAGGACGTGCTGTATCCGTGCCTGCTGCTGGCCGCTCTTGTGGGAGAACAGCTTGTTGACCCGTTCGTAGCGGAACGTCGGTCCAGAGCTGAGCCGCTCGTGCGTCGAGACGCCGTAGATCTGCTCTTCGTACTCGCTGAGCTTGCGCCTCTCGGGCGGTGGCTGTCCCTTCTTGTTGCCCACGGGCGTGGGCTTCTCGGCGCCGATCGAGTCGCGGTGACCGGCTGACTGGGCAGCGATACTCTCGCGCCGACTCGGTGCTGTCTCGGACACTGCGCTCAACGGTTGGGCATTTGCACCCGCACCCGCACCCGTAGCCGGGGTCGCGGTCTCGGGCCCGGTGAGGGGCTTGCGCTTCCTGGCTTGGCTCTGGGTCTGCAGTGTGTTCAGCAGCTGCGAGAGGCCGGCGCTGCCCCGGAAGGGGCTGATGTCCTGGTCTGCGTGGGGATGATCCAGCCTCTGGTAGAGTTCCCTGCGCTCCTCGTTGAACCTCTCGGCGCGGGCCATGATGCGCTTGACCTCGATGAGGAGCGACTCCTCCTCCTTGGCCTCGGCTTCTGTCCTCGACATGGTGTTCAGGGCAAACCTCTTGCGCTGGGCTTCCTTGTCTGGGTCGAAGTTCAGCATCATGGTGTGCATGTCCCATTCGAACTGCGTCATGTACTGCTTCGGCTTCTGGACCTCCATCATCTTGGCGGCCACCTCGTAGTACCGTGCCTTGAGATCCTCCATGGTCCGTTGTCTCGGGGCGGGGACGACTGCCGTGCTCGACCCATCCATGTCCATATCGTCGGGTTGTTTCGGCGAGTACTCAAAGCGATCCCAGATGAGGGGCCACCGCAGGTCAAAATCCCTGACCAGCTGGAACAGATAGTCGGTCTCGTCCTTGGTCCAGTCGTCGCTCTGTAGCTTTGCCTCGTACTGCTCCTCGTTGTAGTCGGGCACCTGGACCTTGACGTTGAACCTCGCAAACGCCGAGTCCTCAACCTCAGGCTCCTCCTTTTGCTTGTCGCCCCCTTGCTCTCTGCCCTCTGCAGCCCCTTCTCCTTCTCCTCCTCCTCCTCCTCCTTCCGCAGTTTCACCCTCTACTGCCGTGCTTCCATCAGCCCGGTCTGGCCCTGCCTCTGACTTGCGCTTCCAGTGCCGTAAGATCAAGCTGTTGTCATCACGTGCCGAGTTTCGGAAGGCCCGTAGTTCCCATTTCGAGGCTGGTTTGCGATTGATCTGACGACGCTTCTTGTAGAGAGAGACTTCGGGTACGATGGCAATCGGTGTGTCGCCCCCAAGGCTCTGAACCTCTCGTGCAAGTCCCTTTAGGTTGGGCCTTGGAGCGGTGATCTTCTGCTTCTTAGAAGGACGGGGTGCCAAGCCCTCAGAAGGCAGGTTGAGGACATCGCGAACATCGTTAGAGGTCATGGCGGTGGTCTCGGCTCTGTTGACGTCGACGGTCACCGCCGGTATCGATTGTCAGGCTGGGCCTCGAGACAGTGGATGAACTGGACGATTTCAATCAACCATGGATTGAGAGGAAGGACATGAATGGAGCGAGGGGTTCGAGATGGAGAAAGCCGTTTGCGAGGGGTCGCGTTCGATGGATCTGGGTTGTATGGTGGGTTGGTTGTTGGGTGGATTGCCCATTTCAATTCCACGCCTGCCATCAAAACCGCGTTCTGCAGAATAATAAAGTGGAGGCTCGCACAGACCATCTGCTTACGTGATGGGGCCTGCCCTCCCTTCCCCCGGGGGGGGGGCAGCGTGGCAGGTTTAGGGGGCACGGGGGGAGCTTGGGCCTGCCACAAAGTGCCACAGTGGACCTGGACCTGCTGGAGCTACGGGGCCTCGGAACCCCTGCACATGCATTTGGAGACCGTGGCTCTTCGATTCTCGACCACCGAGAGCCACTGCAAGCAGGGCCTGGAACAGCATCACATCTTCCTTTCTCCTCGCACGACGACGCGACAGACTGACTACACACAACCACACGTCTCGCCCTCGAAAGACCAATTGATTGATTGCGCTATCCCCCGTTGGGCCTACCCCCCAAGTTCAGTGCAAGTTTCCCGTTTGAATCCGTCGGGACAAAACAGACAATGAGGGCCTTCTTCCCCCTCGTGGCCTTGAGCTCCCTTGCTCAGGTCACCCAGGCCCTCTACTTCTTTCTCGACGGCACTACCCAGAAGTGTTTCTACGAGGAGCTGCCCAAGGACACTCTGGTGGTTGGACACTACTCGGCAGAGGAGTATGACGACCAGAGACACGCCTGGTGGAAGCATGATGGCATCAGCATCTTTATTACTGTGGATGTATGTTATGTTTTGGAATGAGGGCGTCGACAACCGTCTTTCGCCCTCTCCCAATCCCTTTAGCCCTGGTTGAAACCGATTCTAATGCGCGCGGGCGCGTGTGCCCCCCCTCTCGTACAGGAACTCTTCGACAACAACCACCGCATAGTAACGCAGAAGGGTGGCGCGGGCGGCCGCTTCACCTTCACTGCAGCCGAGGCTGGCGACCACAAGATCTGCTTCACCCCCTCCTCCGACAGCGGCAAGACGGCCTGGCTCAGCACCTCCAATCCCAACGGCGGCATCAAGCTGACCCTCGACATGACCATCGGCGAGACCAGCGTGATCGAGAGCTCCGACAAGGACAAGCTGGAGGATATCCAGTCGAGGATCAAGGACCTGAACTCGCGGCTGCAGGATATTCGCAGGGACCAGGTCTTTCAGAGAGTACGCTTTCTCCTTATATAAGTTCCTTCACATGACCTAGCTTGGACTCGGACTCGGGTTATTTGTGGCTCTTGGGGTGGGCGCTAACTTGAGAAACAGGAACGAGAAGCCGAATTCCGTGACCAGTCTGAAGCTACGAACTCGCGTGTGGTCCGGTGGATGCTCATCCAATTGGTGGTTCTCGGCGGTACCTGCGCGTGGCAGCTCTCTCACCTTCGGTCCTTCTTCATCAAACAGAAGCTCACTTGAGAGGGAGTCCAGAAAAATAAGAAGAAGCAGAAAAAGAGAAGCTGCACGTTTGACGACGCTGAACGTATGTTATGGACTAAGGACAAGGGAGGGGGACCCGGACATGGAAAAACCTACGTTCTCAGTGAAGGAGAGAAAGGCGTTGGTCTGGCCAGCGTTTTTGGTTGAAATGATATATACCTATACTTATGGCGAGCCTCAGAAGACGATCATGCTAGATCGAGTATATTGCGGGGAAAAGAAGAAGAAAAAAAGATGGGAATTTACCCCTTCCCTCCCAATGAGAGCATTTGCTACTTTGCTTGCGCTGTCCCATAGGCCCTTGCTTCGTGTTTGTGTTTCATGTCAACGATGGGAAGAATCGTGATCAATCTTCTCTATCAATACCGCTACCTACTAATAATGTAGAACCACGTTTGACCATCCTTCGCTTTGAAAAACGCCGTGATGTGGTTGCGGGTCCTTTTTCCCTCGATCAAGGATAATTTATCATCACCTCGGCCTGGCCCAGCTCCATCGCATCGGAGATTTCGCGGATAGGCCTGTTCGTCCTCTTCATCGTTATGAACCTGTCTCTCTCGATCGGTGGCAGGTGGTACAGAGCCATGAGGTACTCAATATCCGATCTCGATTTCTCCCTTTGGCCAGGAGCTGCTGGTTGGGCACCTGCAGCGCCACTTGGATTATTATTATTAGTAGTAGTATTATCATGGCCACGGGCCTGCTCCGCCCTCGGTGCCATCTCCAGCGTGGAGGTCGAGGGGTTTAAGTGGATGTCCTCTTCTCGAACTCCAAGTATATTGAATATGGCCTGGTCATTCATCCGAGCATGAGGGTTGGAAGAGACTGCTTGTGCCACACCCGCGCCAGGCTGAGAGGGTCCAGCGATGATTCTTTGCGGTGCTTGTCTTGTCCGCCGGTTTGTCGGAAGGCGGTGATATGCTGGGTATCGAAAATATAATGGACGATATGGTTGACTCGTGTTAGAGGGGCTAAATTGCGTAGACACCTCGGATAGGGGTGTTTGCCAGGTACGATGGTTTGGGTTCTCTTCCAGGTATGTTTCCAGGAGGTCGGGAGAGTGGCGGACTGGATCGTCAATATTTCGGTTCTCAAGCCCTGTTGCTGGATCTGACCACTTGCAAATGGTTGGTATTGGTTTTGAAGGAGGTAACATTGGCGAGGCTGATGATGACGGATCGTGAAATAGTCCTCTGGTTCAGGACAAGTCGAATGTTTGTTGGAAATGAATGTGTGTTAGGTACTTGATGTAAATGAAACGTAAGAAAGTCATGATCAGGGCAGCTTGTCTTCATATTGTAAACGCAAGGGAATGCGACCTATTGCGAGAGGGTTAAACACATAAATAGACACACACACACACACATATATATTTATGTAGATATATATGTCCGAACGTGAGCAAGAAAGTGCGTGGAACAGTGTCAAAGTGAGAGGGAGAGAGCGAGTGTATGAGTGCGCAAAACAGTCTCCCACATCTGCGTATCACCGTTAAAGGTCTATTCACTGTTAACGAGGTTGGCGAGTAAGTAAATAATCATCAGATCAACAAGGCTGGACTTCTGTTGCCAGGTTGACATCGTATGTTATTCAATAATGTTAAATATGGTGAAAACGGGCTGTTTTAAGAACAAATTGAAGTGTATAACTTGAGTTTGCTACAATGAATCCTTTGAGAAATAGATTGAGAACCTGAAGTAGTAATTAATAATAAGGTGATAATAGTATAGAGAGACCCGTCAATTTGTTCCCCTTTCCCTCTTACACATGACAAAATCAAGGATAATTACACCTCCTCACGCCGTCCTCCCTAAAAATCTCCAAGAAGGGTGCCTCGCTCGAGAAGACGAGGAAGCCGTTTCGACAATCCTGGGTTTCCGTTGCCCAAGTGGCCCCTCCACTCTTCCAGGCCACCAAATTGCCATCGTTGCCACCGTGGTACACCAGATCGGCGGCACCAGGCCCACAGCGGTTCATGGCCCACTGGACGTGTCCGTTGGCGGCGTAGACCACCAGGTTGCCGTCCGGCTGGTAGACGAAACGGTTACCGTTCTCGAAGATGAGGAAGGGCGTGTTGCTGGGGCTGGCCCGGAAAGTATCCCCCCTAAAGGAGACGGACTGACGGCCCGAGTGCACGCCGTTGTTGAACCTGATCTGCTTGGCGTTTTCGATGGCCTGGGCCTTTTCCTGCTCAAAGTTCTGTCTGGCTGCGTCCATGTCTCTCTTTCTCGAGTTCCTGATCTCTTCCACGTCTCTGTTGGCCTGGTCCTTTGTCAGCTGGACCTCCTTCCTGGCCTGGTCAAGCTCTTGTCTGGCGGCATTAATGGCAGCATCCGTCGCGATGGCATCCGTGTCGTAGACGGGAGCGGCCTCGCGCACTGTCGTAGACAGCTTGGTCGAGCTCGAGTCGCCCCAGATGACACCCAGCCTCAGGATACCTCCATTGGTCTCATCCAGGGAGATACGACCAAAGAATCCCTTGAACGTGCCCCGGCTGAAAGCAGAATCAAGGAAGACCGTCTTGATGCTCTCGTACTCGATGCCGTCCTTTCTGACCCGGTCGACAGCAAGAACTTCATTTTTGATGGCCTGGCCGAGAAGCCTGCGTCCGCGGTTGGTGTACATGCAGACGGAGAGGACTCGCACGGCATCCTCTGGCTTGAGATCGCCTCTCACAGTGGGTACGCCGACCTCGATGGCAGCAGAGGTGATACGTTCACCTGGCTGGAAGTTGCTGAGGGTCTTTGGCGTGAGCTTTCCTGCAGACTATAATTTTATTAAATACAATCAATTTTCCAAGTCAGTCTTCGCTGTTGGTCATATAAAATCAAGTAATGGTTGTGGGTGAGTGAATGAGATGACTTACCAGTCCCTTTCTCAGAATAAGTCCGTTCTCGTACACGACCTCGACAGACCCGACACAACCCCATGGCGTGATACCAATAGTGATGGACTCGACCTGCCACTCGGGAAAGAGGAACTCGAGATTGTTGAAAAAGTCACCCTTCTCCGTGTTGGGCGTGGCTCTCGAGACTTGCAGATGCCTACCAATCCCGGGGCTCTTCTTCCTGATCTCGTCCAGAGACGTCGTCTCAGCCATGGTAAGGTCCTGGTCTATTTGGTACAATGGTGGTGAGTCGTTCTCCAGCTTCTCCTGGTCGATCTGCTCCTGTTTCAGGTCCTCCTCCGTCTGCGTCTTGGCCATGATCCTCCTTCCGGTGAGCGGGTCCGACTTGGGCTTGAGTGCGTCTGGAACTTTGGTGGCGGGCAGCCGCGTCTCGAAGAGCAGAGGCGCCTGGAAGGGCTCCTCGTGGTCCTCGTCTGTCGCGAGTTTGGGGTCCTTCTCGATCTGGTCGACCTCGTTGACGATAAACACCATCTGCCTGCGGATGAACTTGCGCGCCTCGCTGAAGCCGCGCAGAGAGGCATCAAAGCGAGAAGTGTCGAGGGCGGCAGTAAGGGCAGCTGCATACCTCTTGGCAGTCACGAGGGCATTCTGGTCGCCCGAAGCAGCAGCCTGACCCATCGCCGTGATGGCCTTGGACTTGCTGGGCGTATCCCCTTCTCCTTGGGTGGTGGTGTCGTTTTCACCGTCGTCTGTGCCTGTCCAGGGCTCAATCTCCAAAGTCTTGCTCTGGATCCGGTAGACATCGTCCCCGAGTTTCTTGTAGAGGGACTTGTACGACATGAAGGCATCCATCAGCACGTTGGTGTAGATCTGCGCATTCTCATACTGGAGAGGAGAATATTGCGCGGGCTTGAGCGAGACAAAGCTTCGCAGGCTCTCGTATTTGGTCAGGATGGCGTGTGTTCTCTGCGGGCAGTCGGCAACGAGGCTGGGGAAGCGGGCAGCGGCCTGCATGACGCTCTGGATGTTCCATGGCTGCTCCATCGGCTTGATGTGGCCACCGCCGCACCAGCTCACCTGGATGGTGGTCTCGGTGTTCATCTCCAGGTTGGTCCTGGCGATCCCCACGTTGGCCTCTGCGGTGATATCCACCGGACCAGCTGTCAGGGCGACCTTTGCCTCGGCCTGGATGTCCAGCAGCTTGGCCTTGTTGTGCACTTTCATGCTGATGATGGCGTTGAACTCGCCTCCTTCTTGGAAGCCAGAGATGAAGCTGTCTCCGTACACCTTGTTGAAGTCGTCTGAGCCGATACCCACAGAGCGCATGGGATTATAGACAAGGGCGTCTTTGAAATTGACCGTCTGATTGACGACTTTGACGGAGATGTAAAAGTTGAGGTCGCTCTCCTTGAACTTGTCCGAATCCACAAACGATCCTCGACCAGAGCCGCCAATCTTGGCCATCTTGACCGAGAGCGCTCCAGAGATGGCCATGTCGTCTGTGACATCGCTCAGCCTGTCGATGAACCTGCTCGAGTACGTGACCGTCTGGCTGGGGCCCCTCGCTCCGCTGGCGTCGAAATTGTACTTCTCGTCGCTGGCCGCCATGCCGTCGAACCGATCCGCAAACTGGTTCTGTGCCTTGATCTTGTTGAGGTCCTCGAGGGTCAGCGCATCCTTCTTGGCCGCCACAGCCTCGGCGATGGCCTTCTGGGCTGCTGCACGGCGCGCTGCCTCATATTCCCTCTTCTCCTTGCGTATCTGCCTCTGCTCTTCGCGCTCCTCTGCCTGGCGCTCTCGCTCTTCCTCCCGCGCCTGGAGCTCGAGTTTTCTCTGGTACTCCCGCTGCTCGCGCATGCGTTCCTTCTCCTGCTTCAGCATCTCGAGCTGTTCTTGCTTGTCCAGGCGGGCCTGCTCGAGCTCGACCTCGCCCAGTGGCTTCTGGGCGACAACAATTGCATCTTTAGATCCCCTTTTGGGGATCTCTTTCACCTGGAACTTGGTAGATACCGTCTTGTTGGTTACTATACTGCTTGACTTGGCGATTTCTTGTTTGTTGCCGACTGATGAAGAACGAAGTCGGGACTTGGGACCAGCGGGCTTCTCTGTCTCAGCCTTCTTTGCTGCTGCAGCAGCCTTCATTGGGGCGACTTTACCAGTGGCAGACGTCGACGTGGCCGCGATAGCCTTGATTGGCTTCTCGTCGGTAGGAGCCTCGTTGCTGTCTTCTTTTGTGGCCTCCTCGTCATCTTTCTCAGCTGAGATGCTCGTCTCGGCTTTGTCCTTCTCTTCAGCCTCGTCATTTTCAGCCGTGTCCTCTTTAGACACATCCACAGCAGACTCATTCTCACTGCCGTCGGCTTCGGATGCTTCTACCTCTTCTTCTTTTGGAGCATACTCATCGGCAGCCTCGACTTCTGCATCTCCAGACGCCTCCTCTGTCGATCCATCTTCGTCGCCTGCAGTAGCATCGTCCGCCGCCTGGGCGTCCGCATCAGTCTCCTCAGGAGCAGCAGCAACAAGAGCAGCATCATCTCCAGACTGAGCCTTGGATTTGGCGACGATGGAGTTGTCATCATCGCCTCCTGAGGCTTCCAAGAGCTTGGCTGCAGCGACAGGGCCTTCCTTGACGACCTCCTTGATCCTGTTCCAGACACTGGGCTTTCCCGAACTTTCTGCCACGATGCGCATCGTTGTGCCATCGTTTGTGATGACGTTCTCGGCCCTGTTGGGGTCGATGACCACGGCATCGTCCACACAGATCTGTTGCGTGTAGGAATTGAATCTGGGGTCTCACATCAGCAATGGTTTAGTCATGGATTAGAAGATCTGAGCGCTTGGAAGGAGGGGAAGGAATCCTCTTACCCTTGCCCAAGCCGCATGGCATTGGTATAAGGTGCTAAGAGCAGAGCCATTTTGAGACGCTGCTATGTTTGAGAAGTAATGGAATGAAATGAACTGTCTTTTATGTGTGTGGTTGGGTATGTAATGGGAAGATTTGTTGAACGAGTGGCGATGGAGAGGAATATTCAACCACATTCACCAAGGGCGCAGGGCAGATACATGTAATTTATATATGATTGTCACTTGCAACACGTGGAACATGGTCGCCACCCATATTCAGAGACTGCATGTGACCTTCCCTGGTCTAGACGTAGACCTTCCAAGAGTCGGCCTGACCACTCAGTTCATGGGCCTCTGGTTTTAGCCCCATGAGCTGAGAATCTGTGAATACTTGTCGGAGCAGAGTAGTATGTGTTTTTTCCATAGTGGATATTTGCAATGAGAGACTATTGCAATTAGTGTAGAGGTTCTCAACTCTCAGGGTCCGGCATCCAGAACACGAAAGATGATAGGGGTATAATATCATTTGACTGGCTTGGGTTGAATTGTGACTATCGTGAAGTGAAAAGTGGAATCTCAGCCGAGGCAGTACGACCGCAAGCCAGCCTCTCGGGAGCATCCGTCGACCCTTAGCGGACGCCACAAGCCGCAGGACTAGACTCGCCGGCCCTCCGAATGGTCTCCTTTTCGAAAGCTAATATGCCATCTAGACCTCCTCGTGCAAGGGGACATGACCAGATGTGTGAGGCTGGAAGCAGATGGATCGTGTTCAGCTGTGCAGGGAGACCAGCTCAGCTTGTGGAGACTTCACTTCGATAGTTTCACTGACTCTCTCTCCCTCTTCCCAGGTGACCGATCACAACATGAAGAGAATACTACTCTTATTGTGATGACTGTTTTTTCGACACGTCTTTGTGATTAATTACATCAAACAGGCGGTAATTATCGCAACTCTTTCTTCTTTTTCTTTCTCTGTCTTGCGCTCAGACCTCCTCGTCGTGAGAGGCTGGAACTTGTTCAATCACCGATCGAACCCTGTGGAATACTGAGGCTTGGACACAGTCAGGAGGGCATTTGAGCTGGTCCCCCTTTCCCCAGAACCTTGGTAAATTCTGGCCGTCCAGCTTTGAGCTGCACTCAATCAGACTTTTGAGGAAGTCTTGATCATTTGTAATTATTAATTACGACTACGTTTAAGACCGCCATCATGTCACGAACAAGAATCCAAGATGATGAATTCGAAGACTGGCTCCAACTAGACAGCCAAGACGACAACTGGGTCGCCCATCAGGCCGCTCTAGGTGTGCCGCTCACCCTACCGTGGAAGAGAGAGAAGATCAGGCTGGGAACTTGCTTCCAGTCTCGTCTACAGCACGGCGACCCTTGGCTCAGAGAGAACCCCTTCATCTTGTCGGATCTCTACATGATTCCAAAAACCCTGCGGAGCGAATACGGCAGCACCTCTTCTTTCCATTCCGTCAAAACAAGTCACAAGTCCGAGACGGGAGATCATCTGAGTCTGGGCTTTGGTTTGGGCGTTGGCCTGCCTTTTCTATGTTCCGCGTCTGTCAAGGGAACATATGACGAGCATGTCCAGAACAACAATGATGTGAGTCAGGCCCAGCGTCGTCTGCTCAAAAGAGGCTCCCTTTTTACCTTCTCTTTCTTTTTCTTGTTACTTTACTGATATGAGAGAACCAAAGTCGGACAAAAGCTCCATCCGTGCCAGTGTTCGTAGTGCTACTGTGCAGCTTGAGCGCAATCCCAGGCTGAGCCACGAGGCAATGGCAATGCTCAAATACAGCGGAGGATACGAAGCCTTCACAGAGAAATATGGGGACTACTTCGTTTGGGGGTACCGTCTCGGAGGGGATACCGGCTTGATGGTGAGCAGCTCAAGCTTCTCGAAAAAGAAGGACGAGGCATATGGCATTACTGCTACAGTCGAGGTTCTTCTAGTCGAGGTCAGTGAGACCTGGACAAAAGACATCCACAGCTTCTCCGCCGGCAAATCCATGAAGCTGGTGGGCTACGACACGTTAAGTGATATGAACTGGAACGTTACTACTGCTGAAAACGGGATCAATGCCTTGGTGGACAGGACTAGAGAGATCATCTTGGCCTCGCAGAACATTTTGGAGAGGACGTTGAAAGAACTCGAGGGGCAGAATATGTCAGACAGGGACGAATTGTCCCATGAGCAGTGTGAGTTCTTGACTGGCAGCGGGCTGGCTGTTGAGCTCGTCCTACTTCCCATGTCTGCACTGAGAGATGTAGCCCGCTGGACAACGGAAGATAATATAATCTAGCAACACGATATAGGTAGTTTGCACACATAAATACATAGCTTCAGGCGTTCTTAGGCGTACGGAAATCTAATCCGGACCAAGGAGGACTCCCCAACTACCCTACATATCCATAGTAGCTGTCTCCTTGTCGACACAGGCAAATTATACAATTTCGTGGGAAGAAAAGCATTTTCAGGCGCATTCTAGAAGGTAACGATCATCTCTGCTCCTACAATCTGCCTGCTGAAAAGCAGTCTCTGATGTCTGGGTGATCTTTTGTCAGCCCAACATACATAATGTGATTCTCATTAATTACTGTTCCATTCGAATCATGACTTAAAAGAGGTTAGACATCACAAATGACAGACAAAACTCCAAGAAAGAGTACGTATATGGTACCCTTGGATCAAAAGGCACTCTGCTATATAATTATGAAATTCTCCACAGGACACACTATTATTATGCAAGAGACATACAAATGGAAATAGGGGTCTCTCCATGCTGATCGTATCTTGTGCACTGCCACAAACCTCGAAAGGCAGACAGATCAAGCACCATGGCTCAAGTCGAGCCAAAGCGCCCTCATCACCTCAACAGCAACCCATCCCTTCCTGTCCAAGCTCCCAGCAGGGTCAAAGCTGGGCCCATTATTCTTGAACAGGTCCAGTTCCTGGTGATTCGTGAGCACCTTCCCGTTAGGGACATTCGTCTTATATGCAGCCGTAGCCACACCTTTGATGTCCTAGCAGTACGAAATCATTTAGTATACAACAGTCATCAATACCCAGGGTTACAGAGAACATACCTCGTGCTTCCACACGCTCTTAAGGATGTAGTAAAGGTACTTCTCGATAGGAAGCTGTGGGTTCGCCTTGTCCTTGGTTGCTTTCTCGACCGCCTTTTGGACACCTGTTCTAGCATCGCCCTCAAGGTCCTCGAATTGGTCCGCCGTGATATTGATCAGCGTTTGCGGAGCCAGATGGATCTCTGCATCCCATTCGGGGTCCCACGCTGTGCCCAAGAGAAGATGGTCACAGGCCCTGCGCAGGATCTGCAGGAGGGACTGGTCGTAAAGTCCATTCGCTGGAATCTTGGAAGCGCTCAAGGCTTGCAACTCTGCCGTGCCATGGTTAGGCAGACACAAGATCAGAGCCGTTCGCACGACACTCGCTGCTGTAGCTTCCATGCAGTGCCCTCCCTTGCTGGTGATTGTGCGTTTCCAAAAGTGAGCCAGAACCTTTTTGGCGTCTGACTCGTGAGAATGTAAGTAAGAGCGTATCATCGCTACGAGGCTTTGATTCGAGGGGGAAACATACCGTCACTGGGATGGTTCTTTGTGAACCATTTTTCGATTTCATTGCGCCGCCCCTTCCTCTCCTCCTGTCTCTGGTGCATCTTATTGCTCATCATTTTTGCTGACGTTATAAGGGTGTAAGGAAGGGTGTGATGTTTGTTGTGAAGGATGATGGTCATGAGCAATGTGTAAGTGTACTTTGGTTCTTATTTATACACTCTTTTCACACTCTATCTCACTTGCTCTTGGAAGTCTTTCTATCAAGCGCCTTGGACATCTTTCAGTAGTTCTGATTCTAGACTTACGGAGTGGACCCACTACACTCGTGATCAACCCCAGCATTAAGCATACAGGTCCGGGGTCTTCATCCCCTGAAAGCCGCCTCTGCTCATTCTCAGTGTGCTCGCAGTCCAGCTGAACCTTTTGTGGGACTGCTATTACCATCCTAAACCAGCGTGAAAGCCACTCGTACTCCACACCTGTGGTCTCTCATGCAGACATGTTACTCTGGTCATTAGTTTATTTATTTGTCCCTGCCTACCAAGTGACCACTTCCATCTGTGAACCTATCTATCATACCAATAGCTAAAGATTGACTTTTGACTAATGAGTAGTCACGATGTGACTTGAACATTCTTTTCAGCCAGCCTCCTTAAGCTGCAAGACGAAACTATATGAGCCTAGGCCTATGGCAGCCCGGGGGCACATGTGACAGATTCAACCTCGGAAGTGAGGAAACAGGGAAGACAATTATCACATTCTGAACAGGTAGGCTTATCAGCTCTACAGAGCTTTTGCGAAGAAGAGAAAGAGAGAGTGTTTGTGTGTGAGAATGTGACAGCAGGAAACGTTGAGGGTTCTTCTGTCTCAGCAGGAGAAGCAAAGGCTCGTCTTGACCGCTTTTCTCTCTCTCCTTTCTCTGCAGAAGTAATTATGCCCCAGCACCAGCTTTCAGACCAATAGCAGCAGCAAGTTAATCATCATCCAGCAGACTAAGATGAATATCCTCAAAAATTACTGCTGTCATTCTCTGACCTCTATCAAGCGATGGCTTCATTAATCATCTCTGGTCATAATTAAGTACTACTGAAACTAAGATTGAAATGAATCTGCCATTTACACCCTTCTCCATGGTCATGCCCTCTCAGCTCTTGTTAATTTTGCCTTAGAATAGACATCAGCAATTCAAAGAGAAACCTTTGGTCATTGTTCCCCCAGGAGATTATTCGACAATTACTATATTTGAACAGCAGAGGTAGGGTCCTAAAGCTTCTCATTGAGAGACCATTTTTAAGATGCTCCATATCTCGATCATGTCAAACGATCTATGTTTTGATTACTACAAATCGAGGATTTCCACTATTACTTGACGGAATGATGAGACCACGTTTCCCATGTCGTGATGGGTTCATGGGTCCCTCAGGGTCTGCCACACGGTCTCCCCATCACTGACCACCAGATTCTATCGTCTTCAATTGGCTGCTGCAAAGAGAGAGCTGGCCCCATCTCTAGTATCAATAGACACTACTCTTGCCTCTTCTGTCAGTTGATCAGAAGGCGCTGAACTCTTAATAGGGTCTATTGGCAGCAGAATACGTTGCGCCTTGTGGGCGATCTTGTGTCCGCTTTATGGCAATCCGGAGATCATCTTCAAAAGCATGGTCCTGAAAGCCTCGGGATTGTGGTATAATTACTAGGAAATGATGCTTTGCTGTTCTCTCCGTAACCAATCCTGCATTGGCGTACTTTCGCTTCTAGCATGTTCCACAAACTCATGAATTATTTTTATCTCAGAATCTGTCCATTTTCATTTGTGCAAATACTTCGTTGGCCAGAGGTTGCCCTCCTCGAGGACTGGACGAAGTCTGCCAGAACGTGTAATAGCACACTGGCTGGTGGTGCGGGTCAATACGGCCAAGATTTGCCTGAGCTATTAATATGTCTTCCTTGTTCATCGACGATGTTGAGCACAGAGGCTGTTGAGAATGTTGAGAAGTAATTCATAAACTGGGCGCAGTGTATTCCTGGGGGAAGTCTGTGGACTCCTGTAATGTCGAAACTGACAAGCCGCATACTTAGGTTTGACTGAACGTGACTTGCTTACAAGATGGCCAGCCTATAATAATCATTTTGCCTCATGGCCAGCTGGCACAAATTTTGAGTGACCTTGGCCTGATGGATAACTGGTGGCCACATCATGTTTCACGCCTCCTTTCTTCTCGGCGTCCTCATCATGCTCGGGTTATTTTTTCCTGTGAACACGAGCCTAACCTGCTCATAATTAATTACATATTCACCTTATCCACACCGACAGACTGACAAGATATTGGGCATTTCTAAGATAGATATCCAACATTCAATTTAGGGTGTGGATGCTCAGCAGGGCCATGTGTAGCCTGGGACCTGGCTGCAAAGAGCTGATGTTTCCGTGGAAGGAGGGCTCGGTTCAGTGATTGACATGGAGAGAAAGAGAAAGAGAGAGTGTGTGTCATAGTAGGCGCAGGTCTCTCTGCGGCTATCTGAGCAGAGTATCATTTGAGGGCGATGGCACTACAACCCTGTTTTGTGTGTCTCTCTCTCTCTGCCTGCGGCCTGGGGGAAGAGGTCAAGCTCATCTCGATGACACACGTGGCTGCCGCGGTTGCATGCCGACGTGGGAATGACCAGCTAGCCACGTCTGAGATGCAGGAGATGACCTGGAGGACGGCGCGTCGTGATTGGTACAGCGTCGAGCAGCCGATAAATGCTGAGGCTTTATCTGCAATGTCCTTCATGCGGTGTCACCCAAAAGAGGGGGATAAAGAAGAATTAGATTTACTGCACTGAGCAAGTAGGATGGCAGGAGCCAGTCGATCCGCAGCGTCAGCCAGCCATCATGCGCAATGGCCTTTTCCTCCTGCGACTCGCCACCTCGATTCATGCAGGTCGATGATGCTGCTGATGATGAGGTGGCGGCGGCGGCGGTGGTGTGTGTGTGTGTGTCTCGAGGGTCTGTCTCCATCCTCCATCTTTTTTTTTAAAAATTAAAATAAAACAAAAAAAGCTCGAGATGAAGAATTGTTGGGTTGACAAGCATGGACACAAGATACACACACGTACATACATACATACAGGACTATGGTAGTACCTCGGCTTTTGTTTTAAGTAAAAGGATTTAATGACCTTTCCACCCAGAAAAAAAGGCCGTACCCATAGTATAATCCAGGGATGATGACACAGGAGCAGGCATGGCTCACGGGCGTCAATCTCGCGCCCCCGGTCCTCGGTTGCAGGATTTCCCATCTCGCTCCATCTCGGTACGGAGATGGGATGGGGTTTGGGTAAATAACTGGTAGGTAGGAGGTGATGTATCAGCGCTTCTGGCATTTTTTGCTCAATGGCTTGCATCATCATGAAGCAAGTACTACATATGTATGTAATGTGGTGCAGTGCAACGTTTATCAAGTAGTAATCAAGTTTGTGCAAGGAAATGTGTTGAGCAGCCCTGAAGCAGGTGAGGAGCAATATGAATAGTACACATTTTATGGACCATGGTAGTATCATTTATGTACTTTGTTACTTAATTATGCATAGTAGCCTGACATGCATGAGCTGTTTGTGGTGGTGTGGATTTTTTTTTCCCAGGCCGATTCGATGCTTCTCTTGATCTTTGCTTCTTTTTTCCCCCTCAGGGTTCTTCTCAATTGGGATTTGGGGTGCAGTCATCCTTCATAGCGATATTGAATTGTTGAGATGAAAGCTCCTAGAACAATTTATTGCCTCCTTTTCTTCTTATTTTCTTCTCTTTTTCTTTTCCCTTATCTTATCGTTGTTTGCCTTTATTTCCCTCTTTTCTTCTTCTTTTGGAACCCCCCTTGCCTCTCTTCCGTTTCCCCCTCTTTGTCAAATTTGATGAGGTTGGAAGATGGATCCATTCTCTTCCCTTTCATTCACCTCATGAACTATGGGTACTATGGGTTGCTCCACTTGAATAAGTCCTGTTCTTTTTTTCTCTTTTTCTTTCCTATTTTGTGTGTGTGCGTGTCTCTCTCTCTCTCTCTCTCTCTCTCACATCCTCCCTGCCTCCCTCCCTCTGTATCTCTTTTGTCTTCTTTTTTCCCTCTTTTTTTCCTTTCTTTTTCTCTCTCTCTCTCTCCCCCTCTCTCGCTAGGGAGCTGATCCACGGACTTGGCCGTGCTGAGGCTGGCCTTACACAGCGTTACAGCTTGGATGTGGGTCGATCAAGTGGTATTAGCAGGTAGCCTGCTAAATGTTGCCCTGTTCCTGTTAGTGAGTGGATGTCGCCAAATCTACCCGAGTCCTTAGGTGTGGGCTGGCTTACTTCGTTTGGCCCTGGTAAACCCCTGGTACCCCTGGCGCCGCCCCAGGCAGTCCTCCTGGGGTGGTTCTGGCCCGATGTAGGCCTGTGCCCCGGGGGCATTTCTATGGGGCTGCTTTACGTTGTTGCACTCGGATGTCTCAATTGGAGGGGGGGAAGGGGGCAGGTTCTAACCTCTTCCCGTTGTGTCCCGTAATAATGCCTTGTCAATTTGGTGGTTGATGACCCCTGTTTGCCCGTTTCCCACTGGCTACCGTTCCTTGGATGCTGTGACCCTCGGACCTGAACAGAGAGAGCTCTGCAGTGTGTACCAAATTTGGACCCGTGATTTTCCTCTTTTTCTCTTTTTCTCTTTTTATTTTTATTAATTTATTTATTTTTCCCCCTCTCTCTGTTTTTCTTCTTCTTGCCTACCCCCTTCTATCCCCTTTCTACCTTGCCTTACGCCTCTCGCCCTGCGCACTCACCACCGATTGCACTCGTCAAGACCACCAACCGAGGTCAGCAGTGCCACTGGTACCAGTCCGAGTCAAACCCTGCAGCCAAGACCAGACAGGACCAGAACAAAGAAGGGAAGAAAAGAAAAAAAGGCAGTGCAGCTATCAAACTTCAACCTTGGGCCTAGACCAATTTGCGCCTAGCCTACCACAGGACCTGAACCTGGCTAACCACTAGCCTTCCCGTCTGCCTGCCAACCTGCCAGCCGTTCTGCCACGCCTGCCTGCAGCCCGTATCCGCTCCCACCATCCACCGTTCACTGTCGCCCAATCCAGCCCTGGCTCAGCCCAGCCCGAGACCTTCTCTCTCTCTCTGATCTGTCACCCACCAAAACCCCCCCCCCAGTCTCTCTCCCCATTCGACAACCTCTTCCCACCCCCCCTTTCAAGGCCCAAGGTCCAACCAAGGTCAACACAGTCGGCGCCAAACAACCTCCTCCTCCTCCTCCTCCTCCTCCCTCTGTCCTGTCCTGGTTCACAGAAGAAAAACAAACCGACAATTTCTTTTCTTTCCGAGGTGTGATTGATCACAGATCTTATCCTCAGCTGCTGCTGCTGCTGCTGCTGTGTTTTCCCTCTCTCTCCCTGCCTCTTTTTCCCCTGTCTTCCCCCAGCCAGGTCCCATTCAGCCCCAGCCAGCCTGTTCTGTTCTAGCTGCTGCTCCATTTTATACCAATATTCTTCACAGGCCCTTCCCTCTCCCCCTGGTCTTTTGCTTCCAGTCTGTCTGTGTCTGTCTTGAACTCTATTGGCAGCTCGACGGACACACACATACATACACACGCCACAACACAGTTCAGTATTTTGACCCTGCAGCGCGCCACCTTCGAATCAGATTTGCCTCGACGGAAAAGAAAGAAAAAACTGGACAGTTTCACGGGCCTGCCGAGTACGAACGAAGCGGGAAGAGAGAGAGAGAGAGAGAGAGAGAGAGCCCACACAGCCTCAACTAAAATACGGCCCCTAATCCGAATCTCGGCCAGGTTCCCGCCTCCTGCTGTATGGCCACTGCCACCATTCAGGCAACCTAACCCAACCCATTCACCATTGTTAGAGCAGCGCCAAGGAACCAAACGGAACAAGACACGGGCAACGCAACTCGACATCGCTCCCTTCCTGTCTGTTTTTGCACTATCCCTGCCCGCCCGCCCCGGCTTCTAGAACAACCAGGTATGTAAAATGCTGCACCTTAGGGTGGCCGAATTAAGCACAAGGACAGGCATCAAAGCCCCATCCAACACACACAAAGCCCTGAACCATTAAACACTAAACACTACCACTGGCCACTGGGGCAACTGCCACCGGCCACTGCCACCACTGCTGGCCACTGCCACTACTATTCCCAGCACCTTCTTCTTCTACTTCCTCCTTCCTCCACTCTTACCACCAGCGTGCTGCCGCCCTTCTCCTGCCGCCCCCCCCCTAACAGATTGCCCTGTACCCAACCAATAAACCCAGACAGGGTCCCCCCCTCCCATCCCCCCAAAATCCATGCTCGTGCAGTACCTGTCGTCCCCAGCAGCTGCGCCGTAGACCGTCTGCCTCCTAGCCCGTTGGCCCAGATCGGCTACTCTCCTCTCCCTATCTCTCCACTTCCTTCCTCCAGCCCTCAATTCCACGCGTGGCCGACCGTACAACAGTCCACACTACACCACACCCTCTCTCTCTCTCTGTGTGTGCCGGGTGTGAGAGTCTCTCTATTCCCGACTTCTTTTCTTTCTCCCTCTTCTCTTCTCCTCCCCCCCCCCCTCCCTCCCTTTCTTTCAGAGCGACGTCGAAGTGACGCGCGCCTCTCTCGACCAGCTTCACGGAGCATGACCGACGTTGTGCTCTGCTGACCGCCTCATCTGGGTTTATCTAGGTCTTCAGCCATCAAACCACCCCTTCCCGGCCTGGTAATTTAGCATCCTGAAGATTGCTAAACCCCCCTCGTCGTCGCCTGCCCAGGTTTTGTCGACTTAAACTTTGCGACGTTCCACTCCTATCACGACCGACCGTCTCTTTACGTCCCTTGCAGGACTGTCAATCCCGCAACAATGGCCTCCTCGTCATCAAACGTCGTTGGTGTGCACTACAGGGTGGGAAAGAAGATTGGCGAGGGCTCTTTCGGTGTCATCTTTGAGGGAACCAATCTGTTGAACAACCAGCAGGTTGCCATCAAATTCGTACGTCAACCCAACGCCGCGGACTGGTCCTCGCCAGTTTTCGCTCGCTACAGAGCGTCTAGAAAAGGAGCAAGACACGGAGAAAGAAAAAGGGGGCGGAGCGGGGGAGAGTGAAACAACAACAGAGCGACCGACTGATTGGCGTTCAATAGGAACCACGAAAGAGCGATGCTCCTCAACTTCGAGATGAGTACAGGACATACAAGATCCTCGTCGGCTGCCGTGAGTCCGCCAGTTTTTACCCTCACGTCGCCCACCACCACATCATCGCTGACACCCAGCCTCCACAGCCGGAATCCCGAATGTGTACTACTTCGGTCAGGAGGGTCTTCACAACATCCTCGTCATCGACCTGCTGGGCCCCTCGCTGGAGGATCTGTTTGATCACTGCGGCCGGAGGTTCTCGCTCAAGACCGTCATCCAGGTTGCCAAGCAGATGGTAAGCACCATGATGATAATGCTGCTGCTTCACGCGGCTGGTTCTTCCCCACCAGCCGTCATTTTGATTGCTCCTTACCCCCCCCCCCCCTTTTCCTCTCCCTCTCTCTCTCTCTCTCTCCTTCTTCTTTGCTAATCGGAGGTCACGACAGCTTTCTCGAGTCCAAACCATCCACGAGAAGAACCTCATCTACCGCGACATCAAGCCCGACAACTTTCTGATCAATAGGATCGACAAGGCTGTCGTCAACAGCGATCGGAGATCCATCAACCAGGTCCACGTTGTGGACTTCGGAATGGCGAAGCAGTACCGAGACCCCAAGACGAAACAACACATCCCCTATCGCGAGCGGAAGTCCCTGTCAGGAACGGCTCGGTACATGAGTATCAACACCCATCTCGGGAGGGAGCAGTCGAGACGCGACGACCTGGAGGCTCTGGGTCACGTCTTTATGTACTTCCTGAGGGGTGGTCTCCCGTGGCAAGGCCTGAAGGCTGCGACGAACAAGCAAAAATACGAGAAGATCGGCGAGAAGAAGCAGACCACGCCCGTGGACGAGCTCTGCGCGGGCTTTCCGGTCCAGTTCAAGGAGTACCTTGAGTATGTGCGGAACCTGGGCTTCGAGGAGACGCCCGACTACGAACACATGCGAGGCCTGTTCACGCAGGCGGCGCAGAAGGAAGGGATCGAGGAGGACAACAAGTATGACTGGGATCACATCATCGACAAGCTGCTGGAGAGCAAGTACGGCCGCGGCACACCACAGCTCCGTAACCCGGAGCAGAGGCCTGGTCCGTCCAACATGGAAGTCTACGGCCACTCGCGGGGCGGCAACACGACTCCTCACCTGTCGGACCCTCGCATGACGCGCCTGACAGCAGACCGTTTAAACGCCGCACAACCCCCACCACCTTCTCCGATCAAGCAAAGCCCGAAAGATCGGCGAAACGGCCCAGACCGCTTGATGATGTCGCCCCGTTCCGGAGCCGGGGGTCTCCGCGACATGGCAACGCCGACGGGTTCTACGCAGGCCCAGTTCCAGGCCAGTACCCAGAACCTGCCCAAGCCCATGAACTCGACACAAGCGATGAACCAGCCAACATCCACTCCGAACCGGACGCATGAGGAGCAAGCGACACCGCGGCCCACGGGCTTCCAGAAGGTCATGAAGGCTCTGTGCTGCGGCTAGACACCCAGCACCGGCCGCCGTGGTCCCTCCAGCTCCTGATCCCGCCCCACGATGAAGATCTGTAATTTGCTGGGCCGTGGCCACTCCACACACAACACAACACACTACTTACTACTCCCTGGGTGTGGAGAGAGGAAATGGGCGCGTCCTGCCTTGCTGGTTGTGGGGACTGGTTCGGCAGGATTCTTAGACCATCACCACCTTTGAGGGGGAGGGGGATTCATTTTTTGGCACGATCCGGAATTTTTTCTCGGTTATAGAGGCATTCTCATGACTTTACGCTCGCTCACATATCCCGGCTTTTTATTCTTCTTCCTCTCCATATACGTATGCATTTGCGGACCTTCTTGGTCCCTCCTAATCGACAACACCCCCACCCCCCCCTTTCCCCCCTTTTTTTCTCCTCTTAATGACGCCTTTCCGCCTCCCGTCAAACCGAAATCTCGAATGACCGGCCGTGAACCTCGATGCTTCCTCCCCAACGACAAGGTTATCTAGGTCAGCAGCCCTGAAGTGTCGGACGACCCTTGGACGACACCACAACACGTTGACGGCAGATTGTTTGGGGATGAGCCTCACAGCTCTCTCTGTCTCCAGGCAGCGGTGGGGGGCTGGGGCTTTGACGAGCCCCTTCTTTGCTGTTGGCGGGTTGTGATGCCAGCCGAATATGGGAATTCTCAGTTGCGACTCGTGGTACAAGGGCCTTCAGATCCCGTCTCTCTCCCACTTTAATACCGAGTTTCGCTGCAGTCACGAAGCAGCGAGCAAGAGCAAACACGCATTACTTGGGGATAAGGTGAAAAGAAAAAAAAAAAAGGCTTGGTCTCGGGCTCTGTCTCGGCAGCCCGGTATCATCTTCTCTCCTGAGACATGTGTGGTGGATGACGACAGCTGTTTGTTCTTTTACTTTTCTCTTACCGCCGGAGTCAGGAATAGCATAGGAGTTGTTTTTCTCTCTCTATTTTTTATTATTATTATTGTTTTTTTTTCCTTGCAGAGATATGACGAGTAGCATGGTGAATGGAGCGCATACAGGAACGGGAGGAAGATGGAAGTGACACACCGCAACCATGGAGGAGGTCCTCTCTGAGGGGAGAGAAAGAGCAGGAGAGAAAGGGAGAGAAAGAAGAGAGCGAGAGAGGGATAGACAGACAGGGCACAAAATAGGAATCTAGGGATAGCATTGAAAAAACCTCACAAACCAAACTGGCCGGACTCGTATGTGTTTTTGCAGCTTGGTTGAACCTGACATCGGTGGGTTATTTTTGGAGGGACCAAACCATGGCCAGATCCAAGCCTTTTTAAAGATCCAGGCTCTTGTTTCAGCGTTTGATCTCGATGACAATCTTGGCCAGTTCGCTTGTAGGGCTTATCAAGACGAGACGAGTACGTTGTGGAGCTGGCAAGAGAGGCTGAAGAAATTAAATGATGAAGAGAACGAATGCATGTACATTCGTTTGTCTTGAATTGGTACTCCAGGCCTGTTGTTGGCTTATATAATAGTACAACGGCTCGGTCCGCTGCACTGGAAAGTACTTTGAGTACCTCTTCCCCTACTGTACTGTACTAATACACACTACCGTTAGAGGGGGAAAGCTATGGCCACCAAGGTCCCCAGCGTGTAGTTGAACTGCTGCTGCTGCTGCTGTTCTTCCTCCTACTCCCAACCACCAAACAGACGGCACAGCGCAAGGCAAACCAGCCCACCGGCCCAACAGCCATGGCGACAGCGATACCCTCCATAGCCTGTCTGGGCGTCATAGGGCGAAATGTGTGTACTTTTTGTTTTCCCCCCTTGTTGCTCACCTGCTATCTCCACATTGTCCCCTTCTCCCAGTCCCCCCTTCTTCGCGGTCCCCCTCTCCTTTGTTCCCTTTTGTCCCTCTTCGATACTATGGATCGTATTGTACGTGCTGAGTCAATCTGCTAACTCTGTTCTTCACAGAATAATCCCCTCCACATCTCAATCTTCCCCTCCCACGAACCTCACACCAACACCCTCCAGCCGATCCGCTCCCCGCTCCAGTTCTCCCTCCTCCTGTCCTCCACCCTCGACATCTTCGAGCTGCGCGCCAAGAACTCGGCCATACCACCCCATTCTTCGTCCTCCTCGGCCGCAGCGGCCGCAGCAGCACCCATGTCAGGCGACTACGGGCTCCTCCACGCCGTGGACGAGCGCCTTGCGGCGTACGGCTTCGAGACGAACACGGGGGTCAAGTTTGTGGCGGTCGTGGACATGCGCGGGCGGAGGATCGATGGCGCTGCGCTGGCTATGAGTCCTGCTCTGCAGCAGCTTGAAGGGTTCAGCGGCGCGGCTGCTGGGGCAGGGGCAGGCGGTGGGGGAGGCGGTGGAGGAGGAGGAGGAGGAGGAGGTGGTGGTGGTGGTGGGAGGGCGGCGAGCGTGGTGGGGCTGCGGGAGAGTGATCTCAAGGTTGTGTTTAGGGCTATGCAGAGTGCGTATGTGAGGTTGCTGCAAAACCCGTTCTATGAGCCGGATGAGCATGGTGGTGGTGGGAGCAGTGGAGGAGGAGGAGGAGGAGGAGGGAAGGGGGGCAAGAGGATCGTGAGTAGACGGTTCGAGTCAGAGATGAGGCGGATTGGGGAGGCCTGGACTGTGGGGGTGACGAGCTTGTGATGAGGGCGAGGGGTAAGGAAGGGAGAGAGTTCTACACAACTGGCCATCTCATCACCTCAGCCCCGTCCTTCTCGGAAAGTCTCTCCCCCTTTTTTCCCTCCTGGTACGCGCCCAGTGGCATTTGGCCTTGCGTAGACAAGGTTTCGTGTCAGGGCGTTGATGAGAGGTTACACAGGTCTGTATTAAAGGGGCACACTCTCCCAAAGGCTCTCTTTGGCAGGCACATGAGCCAGCCTATCACTATGGTCCATTTGATGCTTCAAGGAGGACGAGGTCGGTCTCATTTACTACGGTCCCTCCCCCGAATGGCATTGCAAGCTAAGACAGGCATCCTGTGCAAGGCGTTTAAGGGGAGTTTGTGTGAAAGGACTGTTCCTTGTTTTCTTCGCCCTCTTTCCCTCACTGTCTGTGTGTCTATCACGGACCCGGCATGGACGGCAAGTTTGTTTTGTTTCTTTGATGCCTGACCTGCTTGTCATGATTTCGGCTCTCCGCCTCTCTATTACAATTCATGAGCGAGCTATAGGCGTTCACTACATCCTAGCCCCTAGCTAGTGATGAGGTCTAGATCGAACCATACTACACAAATCGAGCATGAGGTTGGTTTCTTGTCCGTCTGTCTTTTTTTAAGTGACCATTCTAGTTCGATCTACGCGCGCGCGCGCACACACACACACATACACACAAACCATGACAAGCTCTAGCTGTTTCACCTGTAAAGCATCTTGCTAGAATGGAGAAAGGGAGGGGAGGGGAGGGGATGGGAGGGGCAATCTCCCTGGTTGGGAATCGGAGAAGTAAAAGGTTCTTAATGATGTGAGGCCTGGCCATGACTTTTAATTGATCAAACAGGACAGACCGAGTTTCCTTGACATCCTTCCTGTAAGAGGCTCAGACAGACAGACGGTGAATGTGTTAATCTCAAGATGTGCAGGCCCTTTAGAAGCGCAGAATATAAGTCGCGAGCTCTCGGATGATTCGGTAGAGAGAGGGAGACGACTTTCTACGGTCTCTTAGCCCAACCTTATATCCTTCCAAATTCGCCAGAGTCGAGGTGCCGTCGTCAATATTAGAGTAGAGGGCCGGCATATTTTTGCACGGTTCCCCTAGGGGGGAGAGAGAAGGTGGACCCACACGCTGCTGTCAAAGAGAAAACACACACCTCAAAAGTACGCGACATACCGTTGGCGACTTTGGCCCCCCTCCCCCCCAACCAAGAGTAAGACAGGGGATAATCCCGGGGGGAGGGGGCAATGAGATCCGAATGCAGGGTCGTCGGATTGTGTAATTGTCAAGGGAGCTGACTATGTCACTATAGGAAATGATCAGATGCACACCCATCATCATCAACCATGGTGGTTGCAACATAATGTGCCAGGATTTGAGACGATCTCATGGGTGCGTCGAGAAAGGAAATAGGGATGGAGACGCAAGTCCTCTTTGATGTTTTCTGGAATGAATGGGCAGTGCAAACAAGCCACAGGCCACACACACACACACACATACACATTATACAATGGTACTATAAGTTTCCAAAAATTAAAGCACAAGGCATTCTTGAGTGAGCCCCTCCGATTAAGAGTGTTTCCGATACCGACAGGTGACACGGTACTATATATATATTTTTCAATAGTCTACCAGGCATGAAATATGTAACAGGACAGGCTTTGACAGTGGAGCACACAACATCGATAGAGAGATAACGACCGCGCCCCCCGTACGATTCCACAACTGATCTCGCCGCGCGACAAGGCAGACAGGACAGACAAAGACAGCCTTGGACCGTGCATCTCAATAAGGGGACGGGGTCGAGTCGTATTTTCTCCTTCACTTGCCGCAAACCGTTAGTCGCCAAACCTAAGGGGAGAACACATACGAGTCTTCCGGCTGGCACAGAGAGAGACACACACAGAGAGAGAGAGAGAGAGGATACCCTAAGCTTATCTTTCAAAAAGGAGATCCTAAAGAACTTAAACGTTCGAAACGCCCAAGCGCAGGGGATGGGGGGGGCCTGGTATCCCTGATGAATCATTAGTGAGGTGAGGTTAAAGTGTTGTGGGAGTTGTGGAACACCTCTTAGTTCCCGCATATCGGTATCGTATTCGTATTTCCTCATCTGTTTTCTTTTCTGTCAAGGCCATTAAGCAGTGTTACTATGAGTTGACAAAGTAACAATGCCCTTGGCAACAAGTACCATAACGAGCACAGACCACAATAGGGCCTTTATCGCCCACTTACTGACGAGGAAGACTTTTCCCCCCTCCTTCCTCAGCCACCTTTGGAGGGGGCTAGAACCACACCACTTACCAATGCTGGTCTCCTCTCTTTAGTGTTGTCCCTATTCCTCTTTCTCTCTCTCTCCCTTTATGTGTGCGTGGAATCTAGAAAGTAGAGACAGAGAAAGGGAAGAGAAAAAGAAGGAGGGAATATAAAAAAGGAAAAAAGAGGGTCCCCAAAAGTAGTGTGTGTGGGTAGGGGTTTGCGCTCTCTCTCAACGCCGTCCATCCCAGCCCCTTGTCCGCCCGTCATTGTATGCCGGCAGTCAACTTTCGTTCCGAGCCCTCCTGGGGGGGGGAAACTCGCTTTCGAGTTTGAAAAATGATGCACACAGCCACAGCAAGATGCGTTGGCCGTGGGCCGTCCCGGGATAGCTCTTTTGAAACTCCACTGGCCGGCCATGCGAAAGAGTGGTGACCCTTCACAGCCTCTGGTTGGCCCATACCACGTATTTACCAGCAACCTCGCCATGGCTATGCTTGCAAGCCCAGTTGGCACTACACAGACCTCCTTTCTCGCGAGAGATCTTCATTATAATTACGACGACGGCTCCTTGGTCTTTTCCTAAACTGTTGAACGCTCATGTTTATCATTTGTTATTTACAACATCCTACACACACACACATTCTGCTCGGAACAAAATAAAAACAACGCAAAAGCATAACAACCTTTCTCTCCCTCCCTCCCTCTCCCTCTCTCTCTCTCTCTCTCTCTATCTCGAATTACTTCCTCTAACACTCCCTCTGATCCTTCTTTTTATTTTATTTTTATATAGTCAAAGTGTCCTCCTCCTCCTCCTCCTCCTCGTCGTCGTCGAGGCCCCGAGCAGTCTATCATGTCTTCCTTCTACGATATTGTCCTCATTGCGACCCGCGCAGCCAGCGAAACCAGCGATATAGCCCCGCCTCCACAGTCCGTCATCAACCTCGCCTGGGCAGATCTCATCTTTTCCTTCATCTTCCTCCCCCTGAGCGGATGGATATCATGGAAACACGGAAAGGCAGGCATGGTCTGCTGGTCAATCTTGACCTCGGCGTTTATCGCACGGATCATCGCGGACATCTACCAGATCGTCAACAGAGACGACCCTATGATCCCCAACGGCGTCACAGTAATGACTAGTTCTGCTGTTACTGCTTGTATTTCTCTCGGGCTCATCGGCATCATATATGAGTGGTACGTGTGTGTGTGTTGGTCTTCAAAAGTTGCTTCCCGGGGGGAGTGGTCTCCGGCTATAGTGTCGAGACTAGAACAACTTGAAACATGGTTGAGAATCAATTTTATCTAACTTTTGCTCCCTATTTTTTTTTCTTTCTTTCCAGCAACACGATTCTCCCGATGAAACCAAAAGACTGGACCCAGAAGATCTTTCTCGGCGTCACCCACCTCTTCAACACGGGCGGCATCGCAGTGGCCACCTACGGCGGTTCGCTCAGCGCCACGGGTGAGGGGGGCGTCATTAACCAAGGCCTGAACCGCATCGGCAACCTCATACTCCTCTTCGTCCTCTTCACCGTCTGCGGCTGGATGTGGCCCACCTACCTCAAGATCCAGCGCTACTGGCGCATCCACCCCAACGCCCGCCCCGCCCGCAAGATGTTCTGGGCCGGGGCCGCCGCCATGGCCTTTTGGCTGCTGCGCCTGGCCCACGACACCTTGTATGCCTTTGACGACCTGACCGAGCTGGACCCGATCATGGGCAGCTTTGCCACCAAGCTCGTGCTCATCTTTGGCACGTACATGGGCGCCTCGATTGCGCTGCTGGCTGGCGGCTGGCTGGGCATGAGCAAGATTCCTCTGGACATGACCATGGAGCTGTTGGACAGTTCAGATAGGCAGCAGGAGGATGTTGAGATGTTGGTACACCGAAAGTGATGGGGACTGGAGTATTTTTCTTTCTCTTTCCTCTCTCTCTCTCTCTCTCTAGAAATGGACAGGAGTAAGAAAGATAGAGAGAGTTTTCCCATATGAATGGCAAGGCTGGACCTGCACTGCGAAAGAGGGATTCTTGGTTGGGTTGGGTTGGGTTGGACTGAATTGGACTGGGAGGGGAAGGGTAGCGTGGCTTTGGTTTTTCTTTTGTGTTTTCTTTTTCTTCTTCTCTCTTTTTACTGCTGGTATCTCTAGGCATCATCAGCGCGATGACTAGGCAAGAGGAGTACTGGCGCAGGCAAAAGCTGGGATTATCTTTTAAATAGCCCTCTGAAGACTTATCTATATCCTTTTTTCCTCTTTCAGAAATACCCATTTCCATATGTCTATAAACTGTGTCTGCTAATCACATGTCTTTCTCCCGCCTTTAGCAAGCGATTCCCTTTCCTGTTGCACACCTAATTAGATGCCGTAACTTTGCCCTTGATAGGATTGTCTTTGCCGAATCAAGGAAGAAAATCAGTCTTGAAGGTACATTGCTGATGTGAAACAACAGGGGCTGTGGTGGCGTTGACTCTGGAGAGAGGGAGAGAGAGAGAGAGGTGTTGATGGGCTCGAGTCGCAAGTTGAGATTTAAAACCTGCCTGAAAGGTCGACTTGAAAGATGGCCATGAAAATAATTCCACGAGCAATCAAGTGGCTGGCCCCCACAAACTCATGTGTGATGACTTGGGCTAGCCCTAGGATGATTCACTGACCTGACTGAAGCCAGTCCTTTGGAACCACGCGTGTAAGCAGGCCCAGCCAGTCATTTGTTATCTATACACCTAATTGAGCTAGAAAGAAAAGGAGAAAACGAGGAAAGATTATCTATGACTGAGTATTTACCTTGTATTGACACTGCACAAATACCTTCCAGTGAAACATCTAAGTAGGTAGGCAAGATCAGGTGGGTTTACTACACAAAGTGAACCAATTCCAGTTCTGGCTCAGTTCATAACGACCAAAGGCTCGAGTCTGCATTTTGCAAATGAAACTGTTCAGCTGGACCTGCATCAACACCATAACCCGAAAAGTATATAGTTTACTTTGTTGACCGCCATCATCCGGCTGAAGGCTGCGGAATTGGCCGCCCAGACCTATGTGATATCTGTAGGCCTTGGGCCATGCGACCTACGATCTGAGATCTGAGATCTGGATGTGAGACCGTAATAATGGAGACTCGGAGATCTCTTGAGACGGAACCTTAGTAACGATGTTGCCCTTTGCACCAACCACAGTAATCATTGTACATCGGCACACCAACAAAGCTGCCTATGACCTAAACCGACGGCGGCTAATTAGACAAGTACGCGCAGTTATTCCACTCAGACAGCCTCAATTTTTGAATAAGACGTGCATACATACATACATTTATATACACACTAGGCCATTAATTCGATCGGCTTGCAAACTCCTGCCACGAATGGACAGGTCGATGACGGTGGTCCCGATGTGGAATCCCGATATTTCAGCTCATCAAAATCCATGATCGGGAGGCCTGGTATAAGGACGGGCGGGTGAAAACAATGGATAAGCGGCCGCCCATAGACCTGTTTCAAGCTTGAGTCTAACCTTTGCAAATCGCAAAAACAGGCTGCCGAATCCCATAGCCTCGCGACAACGAAGCATCGTGTCCAATCGCGTAATCAATCATCTTGCTCGATCATTGGCCACACCGCCAGGGGCCAGAGTTTCCCTCTTCTTCCACGGCCTAGTCAGGTTTCGAATGGACAACCAGCTTGGGCATTGTATAAAAAGAAAGCTCTTTCTTCACCATCTCGTTTCATTCTCTAGTCTCAGATCGCAAGAATTCTACAAGTCAAAACTATAGCCCTATTGGCATTGAAGTAATACCTCGAGAGCGTAGATCGTAACCTCGAAATCTTTCTTTTATTTTTCTTCTTCCTATATTAATCACCTTATAATCATCATGCCTTCGCTCAAGACAGCTCTTCTCCTGAGCGCAGCCTCCCTAATCTCGACCGGCTCGGCCCTGGGAATCAACTGTCGTGGCTCTGGCCTTTGCCCCTTTGCTACCATTGAGAGTACGTCTTTCAGAATCTCAGCATCTCCCTTTTAATTAGGCTGTTCCCGGGCTATCTCCAAGGCAGAGGGGCCATTGCTCAGAACCCTCTGAGAGGATGAGTTCTTTTTGAAGCCTTCAAGACAGTTCTAGAGAAAGGCCCAAACCATTTTGATCACCTCACAAAATACACGAAAAAAAGAAAAAGAAAAATAAAGGGTGTGGACTTTTCTGACAGGCGAATAGATCATAGCGGGACCAACATCCTCCAGGTAACAACACTCCAAGCTTGAATCACCTCGAGCAAAGTCAAAAATGCTTCATGGAGCAGCAGGTCTTGAGGGGAGCTGCAAGAGCAAGAGGCTATTGTCAAGCATCTGCTGACCAGAACCACAGCTCTGGCACGACGTCCTCAATGCAACCACCATCGACGAGGGCACGACGTATTCCAACGGCGACCACGTCGTTTGCATCGGCACCTCGGCCTCCATATCAGTGGGCGCCGATGTGGGGCCAAAATTTGGCGGGGCGTCTGGGTCTCTGAGCCTGTCGTCCAACATCAACATCGGGACCGGTGGTGTTTGTCTGTTCCCGCAGAATATGGCCAGCGGAGCGACGCTTACGCTGGAGTCGATCCGGAGCCTGGTCGATGCGCTTGGTGAGCACGGATGCTCGACCTGTGGCTCTGTTCCCATTCACTTTGTCGACCAGGGCAGCAACTCTCCGTCGGATGGAATTTTGACTTCCAACTATGTTGGCAATCCTTTCTGTATGTTTACACACACACACACACACACACAAACCCATCGCCTCCTTTTTCAAGTCTAAGTAATGGCTGACTGGCGATGACAGGTGATGACAACTGTATCACATCTGTTGGAAGTTCTTGAAAAAGTGTCACAATCAGAAGGAGTTATACCGTTCACTGGGAGGGATTGGGTTTATTTGTTGCGCGTTTTTGAATTTATATAGTCTATGAGCAGGTCTCAGCTTTAGCTTCTTCCCTATTTTGAATTTTAGTATTCATTCAAGGTTATTTGGTAATTGCATTAGGTCTTGTCTAAATAGGCGGATTTCCTTCCCCCCCCCCTCTCCAACACTAAGAGGAGTTTTCTGGCTAGTTGGCATGACTTCGAGATCAAACAACTTCTAGTTAGTAGATTACTCAAGAAAGTAAGTAAACTGGTGTATTTGTGTATTTGAAAAATATATTCAATCTCGATATGGACCTTCTCATTTACAACACCCAGTACCAGCTGCGCCAGGCCCGGTCTTCCTCTACATCCTCTCCCAAAGTCAACAGAAGGATCAAACCAGTCCTTCATCATATCTAATGAATTAGGTCTTCAATCAGAAGAAGCTGGGTGATCAGGATGCAAGCTGGGCTGCTTCTCTGTATCATAGTTACCCCAACCTCGCCTGAACCTCGTATTTACAGCATCATGAATACAGCAGCGACAGCCATCATGACACCCAAAGCGCTAGCAGCATTACTTGACGAGGCAGAAGTGGTATCGGAGCTGGTTGTGCTCGCGCTTGCCGTGCTGCTGTTGCTGAACGCGATGCCAGCCGCCGCAGCCGACCCGCCAGCGGCGTTGGTACAGTTCCCAGGGGCAAACTGGGCCGAGAGGTCCGTCAGCTGCCCTGTAAACTGCCCCGTGAGCTGGGTGGCGACGGACTGCAGGCTGGACGGGACCTTGGACACGGTGGCGGAGATGAGGCCGTTGGCGGCGCTGCCGATGCCGGTGGTCTGCTGCTGCACGATGTCGCAGAGACTGGCCTGCTGGATCTGCGGCTTCTTGGCGACGAGGTCGGTGGCGAGGCTCTGGGCGGTCGTCTGGATGGGCGATAGGGAGCTCTGCAGGGTGATGGCGTCCTGGGCCGAGATGGCTGCTGTCCCCTGGATCTGTGATGTGCCCTGGGTCAGGGCCGTCTTGAGGCTGGCGGCGTCGGTGGCGAGCTGGGTGAAGTCTTGGCCGTTGAAGGCCTTGACGGTGGTGTCGAGGGTCGTGAGGGCGCTGGAGGCTTGGGAGATGACGTTCTGGATTGTGGCGATGTCTCGCTTGTTGGGGAGGGGATCCCACGCCTGGGCGGCCGTGGTGGAAGCCGCCAGGGCGAGGGTGGTGGTGAGCAGCGATGCCACGGCCTTCATGATTATGACGATGGTGGGGTTGGATCTTTTGATCGAAGTTTAATAATAAATAAAAAGAAGAAGAAAAGATTGTTGAGTGGTATCACAAGTAATTATCGAGCCCAGCTCGTTCAAATAGAATATCCAGGTTGTTCAAGTTGAGATATCGGCAGAGGGTAATTATTGAATCGCAAGACGATGGCGAGAGTGAGGCGAGGCTGGCCCTATAAATATTTTTCCTGTCACTATACGGATGAACTGGACTTCCGGTGGCCTCCTAGTGATCGTATGTTGGCAACAATTACTGTATTCGGAGGTGATGTTTCATGATGCTCGTGCTCAAGAGACCTTCGAACTTCGTCCAATGGTGGGCGTGGTTTCATTTTGCACATATTTCAGATGAAGCAAAGAACCAGCCTCGCAAAGGGGACGTTCCAGGTTTTGAGATTATTCGCCAAGTATTTGTTTTCTACTCACTTGGATTTATTAGTATGCTCGCATCGATCACTGTAAAGGTTGACTGGTTCATCGTCTGAAATTTACCATCACCCCTTCCTCAGCTGTCGCACGCGCGCATCGACTTCTTGAGTAGGAATCTCGGCGTTACACTTGCGACTTGACATGTCTGACAGCTCGTACGGGTATGGTCAGGAGCACTGTATGTCAGGAATGTAGAAACGATGGGCAGAAGGGGGTAATCCATTCATCACATGTACTCCAGGCCTTGTCAAGTTTGGCATCTGTCAACATGTCATGATTGCTGATAGTGTCATGAATGAAAAGACTGTGAAACTCTTTGCGAATCAACAATGAATCAAAACAGTAATAAGAACATGTAGAGTGCTGAAATATGCACAAATCATAGGCAGGACAAGTAAAGGTGTTTGGCCAAGTGCCAGGCTGGACTTACAGTGGCTTACGAAATCAGTAAATAAATACTTGGATACTTAAGTACATAGTTACATACACAAATTTGGCCTGCTTACTTAGCACACCCCCCCCCCCCCTGTGTCCTCTTGAGAGAGCTGCTGTAACCCCCCCACACGGAAGCTCCTCCACTTCCCTCAACGTCACATCAACAGCTCCGAGCAAAGCTGCTGAATCAATTGATTATCTTGTCTGAATACTGCTCAACATTTGGCCCCTCACAACTACTCAAACCTGAAATCGCATGCCTTATCCTTCCTCCTCGTCCTCGTCAGCATCCCTCCTCTCTAAGTGCGGCACGACCCTCACCTGCGTCCTACGCTCCGTGCCCCTCTGGGTGGTCGTCGTTGTCGTGCTGCTGCTGGGCGCCCTGCGACGGCGCACCGTCCCGCTCTTCTTCCCCTCCAGCCCACACGACAAACCTCCGCTCGTGAGACAGCAGAAAAAGCCCGCTGGGCGAGACGAGGTAGACCAAAAGCGAGGGGGAAGGGCAGGCAGAGAGGGAGGGACGGACGGAGGGACGGACGGACGACACGTAAAGAACCGAATAGCCTCCTAAGCAAATAGAAGGATGGCCTCTGCAAACGCCCTCGGCTATATCCTCCCCTTGGGCATGGGATCAGCAGCTGTGGCGGGCCTGTCGCTTGCGCATGTCGACTGGAAGACTATCATATTGAACTTTGTCACGGGCCCTGGGCGGACAAGCCGGATCTTGCTGGCTATCTTTGTGCTGACCAACTATAAGAGCATGCCTTTTATGTGGACGGTATGTCTTTTTTCTTTCTTTCTTTCTTTTTACCCTCTTCCTCGTCCCTAATTCAACAGACTGACCTGGCTAACGTTTGTTCCATCTTCAACGCAAATGCAGTACCGAGTACTCGCCGCCATAACCCGCCAACATCTTCCCTACTTCCGCCCCACCCGCCTCCACCCGCGCATGCTCTACCACTACTCCATCACCTCCTCCTACAACTCCCTCCTCGAGACAGACTACAACCTCCACAAGTCCAACTCCACCTACTTTAGCGACCTCGACGTCGCCCGATCCCACTGCGTCTCGCATCTCCTGCGGCCCGGCATGGACGCCATCGCCCGCAACGCTGAGACGCAGTGTGTCCGCACGGGGGACGGCGAGCTCGCCAAGGGGGGCATGGCGGTCGGGCTGGGGGCTGTGTTTTGCTCCTTTCGGAAAGAGGTTGCTATGCTGCAGGGGTATGAGATGTGGACGCGAGTGTTGGCCTGGGATCGGAAATGGGTGTACCTCGTCACGCACTTTGTGGTCAAGGGGAAAATCAGGCCGACCGCGTGGGATAATAATGGGAGCGAGGGCTGGTTCGGCCCGCTCCGAAAGAAGGAGAACAAGAAGACGACGACGGCTGGGCTGAACGGGTCCGAGGCGAAGGAGCTCGAGAAGCATGTCATCGCTACCGCGGTGAGCAAGTACGTGTTCAAGGTGGGGCGGTTCACGGTGCATCCCGCCATCCTGCTGGAGAAGAGCGGCCTCTTGCCTGCGCGGCCGGGTGGCTGGATAGGCGGCATGAACGAGGTGTGGGACGAGGTGGTTGTGGAAGAGAATCTAGAAGGGGCCCAGACAGGCGAGGGTGAGAAGGAGGAGGGGGGTTGGGACTGGAGACAGGTCGAGTCGCGGAGGAGGGACGGCATGAAGTTTGCAGAACGATTTGCCGCGCTTGACGGGCTCAACGGGCTGTTTGATGGCGGTGAGGATGGCGCCCTGGGTCGATTTTACCCTGGCTAAACAAGTTGTCGATAGAAGAAATCTAGACCGAGGGAACATATAGAGAGAAAAATAGAAGTTGGCCATACTAGAGGGAAGGGGGACAACACAATCTTAAGTTCATTACAACCACAAACATCTATTGTCATTCTGATCATTCTGAATAGTTCCTCGTCCTATATATATAAGAGTTCCGAGTAGAAGGTGGTGCACTTGAGCCACTTCGTATGGTACATCATTCATCCCATCACCCAAAAATCTTTATTTTCAGCCACCTGAAAACTGAACTTTTTTTCTTTTTGAAATCCACGAAATAATCCCCTATCTGCCAGCTGACATGTGGATAAATATCTCGATTTCCCCCCTTTATTTGTCCATCATGAATTGAAAGGGAGAAGGAGGAGGAAGAAGAAGAAGAAGAAGAAGGGAAAAGGGCTGTCTATATGCAGCCTAGGAGGAAATGGAATGCCACACCAGAGGCCGGCCAGCTCAGAGGGCCAGCAGGCCGACAATTCCAGCAACCGCGGCCCAGCCGAGACCGTAGAGCTCTGGCCGGCTACTAGTAGAGCTGGAGGAGGAAGAGGAGGCGGCTGATGACGAGCTGGTGCCGGAGCTGGTGCCCGTGGTGGTAGAGGAGTTGGATGCGGTGGAAGATGTGGTGTTGCCGCTGACCTCCTCGCAGATCTCGGTCACAATGGTTTCGGTGGCTAGAGAGAGAGGGAGGGGATGTTAGTTACTAGTTCGCTCAATATTACTCCAGCTGAGGGGAAAACACTTACAGGTGATGTCCGTGACGGAGCAGGCCGTAGTCAGACACGAAGTGGCGTTGGCCTCGATGGCTTCCTTGTTGTCACACTGGCAGGAATAATCTGTTGCACCGCAGCCTGCAGAGGCAGCTCCGGTGGTGAGGCATGAGGTGGCGCACGAGGGCAGCTGGGATGCGATGGCAGTGACGTTGGAATCAGACGAAGAGGCTGCTGAGGCCAGGCTGATGAGGCCAGCGAGAGCGATGTTCTTGAAGAACTGCATGTTGTTGGAGGTTGTTGGGATGTCTTTTGTGTGGGCTGTAAAGGTAGCTACAGGGCTTTGTGTGATATTCAGACTTGGTCTGTACGTAAACGTGATGGGTCGTGGTAAAAAGGAAGAGAGAGAGAGAGAGAGAGAGAGAGAGAGAGCGAGCCGTAGTCACAGGTCAACTGTAGTAATACCGTCAAGGAAAAGAGTGTTGAGGACGGAGGAAAATAAAGGTCAAAAGGATCAAATGATAATAAATGAGGGTCAGAGGGTTGAAGAGAAAGGAGTTCGTTCCTCCTATCTTGAGAGGAGAGCGCGAGCATGGCAAGGGTGGGCACTATATATCTGTAATACATACATAGTACTTCGATCAAGACCCTCCAGGCCAGGGTTTTCTCGATGGTAAGAAGAATAAGGAACAGGGCGAGAAAAGACTGGATCCTGTGAAGGTAGAACCATGTCCCACATCCCATGTTCCATGTCATGAAGCCGGAGTCCCGGGCGAGCCTAGACCACCGGAAAGGGGAAGTGGAAGCGGATACTGGAAACAGTGACACCGGCACTGGCCGTGAGCCTTAAAAAAAAAAAATAAAAGGATACTACTATTGGTGTGTGTATGGATAATTGTCATAGTGGCAAGCTGGCCTCTGAGGCCGTCGGGATGGTTTTTCTCTTCTTCTCTTTCTTAACACTCTAATGCAGGGCTAAGAGTCGGCAAAGAGCTCGAGAAGGAGGCAAACCTCGTCCTCTCACGAGCACAAGCCCCTCAAGCACCGGAGGATGTTGCCATGATACAAAAAGGATACTTTCCTCGGATGCTCCAGACGAGGTCTGTGTGTATGCCTAGTATAGGTTGTCCAGCCCCTTCTCGCCGAAAGAGCGAAAGCAGGAGACTTTCTGACTCAGGAGAAAGAAGATTCAGCCAGGCACAGATGTGGACTATTATAGTATGCACCAACCAAAGTAACACACGTACAGCCTGTCAAGGGGAGGGGGGGTTAAGGTTGAGGCATTATACTACTGTACACAGTTCGGAGCAGTGGCAAAGTGAGTTTCCAACAAATGTAAATGGCGTCCATGAGCAAACCTAGGGGGAAAAAATTTGAAGAGCTGGAAACAAGTACTAATAGCACGACAGGACCAGAGACGCTGGACGTTGAAACCAATGTCGACCCACACCGTCCATGTACCCAATAATGCGATCTTGGTCAGGGGTGGAGAGAAGAGTGGGCTGGGTACTGAACTACATACATCATAAAGTACCACAGTTTTACCAAGTAGTACTATAGCACATGTGGCGAAGGCAGCGTAGAAATTCAGCCCTAGCCCCGATCCTCTTCCGATCTCCACAGTGGACCACGTTTTGAAAGGTAACCAGCTGAATGACGACGTGAGACATTGTTCGACAAGGCTGAAGGGGTTGGAATAGGAAACAAAAAACTGGGGGGCGTTGGTAGAGACAGGGATAGAACAGGGGAGAAGGAGGATGAGATTTTAAATTAAAAGAAGAAGAAGAGGAAGAGGAAGAGGAAGAGGAAAAAGTGAAGTTTCATTTTCCCGAGAAGAGGAGGAGGAGGAGGGAAGAAGTCGGTTGTCGGGGAGAGAACGAGTAACGAGAAATTAATCAAGTAATGGCTGTCGTGGCCTAGCTGCCTTAAGCTCTGTCCCCGGAACAAGGTTAAAATCATGAAAGAAAAGGCAAGTCGTAGATGTTATTATTCCTGATCACTCAGGGGCTTGCTTGGATGGCACTGGCCATTACTTTTCAGGCGGACTTCTCCAACCCGACCCAATCCAACCTTCTTATGGCGTCGCCGGCGGAAGGCCTATGCATACAAGCGAGATCACTATTCTCTCTCTCTCTCTCTCTCTCTCTCTCTTTGGGTTCTGAAAAGAGTCGTTTCTCAGAGGAGGAGGAGGAGGAAGAAGAAAAAGAGGTCTGTGGTTTCCCCTGGTTTCCTGGAAGAGAGTTGTTATGGACAGCATGCAAGTCAGCCGAGCGCAGTCAAGCTTTTACGTAGTATACTGACATGCTCTTGGAAGTCCATCATTTATTCCTTATTTGCTGCAATGAGAGTGGTACTGTACAGTACACGTGTTGATAGGAGGAGATTTCTCTTGGTGGGTTGTTGATTTGGTTCATTCATTCATTCATCATTCAGGAGCGACGCAATGGGGCACCTGCGTTCATTGGCTTTGCCCCACCACTGGAAAGTTTACTTGGGTTCTCGTTAGTCTGCCCGTTTTAGGGGGGGGTGCTGATCTCATCGCTGCTGCGGGGCAATTCTCCCTGAACCTGAGCATTTTAGGTCGAGGACCTACCTAAATATTTCCCCCCCTCCATCACCTCGAACAAAGACTGACAACAACAACCTCCACCACCACCACCTCAACAATTTTCCCATCAGCTGTGTGTGTGTTTAAGTGGTCAGACAGAGAGACAGACAGACAGACAAACCGACCTTCTCTCTTTCCATACGTCCACAGCCAGGCCCCCAGCTTGACACAATGTCTCAACAGGTATCGGTCCTGTTTGTCTGCCTGGGCAACATCTGCCGCTCGACCATGGCGGAGGGCGTCTTCCAGAGCATCACCTCCAAGCCCCCCTACGAAGGCCTGGTGAAGAAGCTGGACAGCTGCGGGACGGGTGCGTACCACGTCGGTGACGACCCAGATGATAGGACTATGGACACGCTGGAGAAGCATGGCATCACGGACTACGTGCACGCTGCGCGCAAGGTACGTGCTATCTGTGTCTCACAAGAGGCTCCCTCTCCCCGTTCCAACAACCTTGGGCGAAGTCTAGAGGAGGAGCTGGAACTGACCAAAAGGTTGGCTTCGTCCCATCTGTGTCGCAGGTACATATCAAGGACTTTGACAACTTTGACTACATCTTCGCCATGGATCGAAACAACCTCCGCGACCTCGAGCGCATGCACAAGAACAAGCCCGAGGCCAGGGCCAAGGTGATGCTGTTTGGCGAGTTCTCCGGCACGGGCAAGGCCGAGATCGTCCAGGACCCTTGGTATGGAGGCATTGACGGCTTCGAGACGACCTATCAGCAGTGTATACGCTTCACCAGGAACTTCCTCCAGGTCGTCTTCCCAGACATCACGCCTTCCGAGGAGTGATTGAACCTCGCCCGCCATACACACACGAATGCACATCCCCACACAGACATATACACACACAAGGAGCGAGATATGGTTATTCCAGCGAATGCATACTTTCCGGCGTTCTGGTTGTTATTTGAATAAAGAGGTTGTGGGACAAACGAGAGACAGAGACAGAGAGAGAGCGCGATCATCATAGAATAGAGAGAAAGACCTTTCGGGAGGGGAAAGAAGAAAAAAAGGAAGGGCATATGTGATACCCAGCCTTGTAGATTTGGGATTGGCTTGTAGAGAGAGAACCATGGATAGGCTCGACTCGGCAGCCTGATTAGAACCAACCCCCCCCCCCCTTTCCAAACGACTTTGAGTGAGTTTGAGTTCAGTCGTAGTGTCCCCGGTGCATCCGGACCTTTGGAAATTGATGGATGGGTGGTTACTTTGTCTCTCTCTTTACCAGGAAGGCCAATGATAGGCCAAGTTACTGTCGGGTCTGGCCCTTGGTCTATGAACGGGTGTGGGCAGGGCGATGGTGTCGATGTCTCTCTCCCTCTCTCTCTTTTCTATCCTCGGCTGCCGATCACCCAAGGGCGCGCCGGCACGGGTACCATAATAGTAGGACGGGGTGGCGTATACTAAACCAGCGATCGGATGCAGGCAAGTCGCAATGCATCTTCAGCCCTACCGTATCGCCCCCAATGGCACCATCGAAGACGACTTGGCAGTGTGACTCTGCGAGGCTTCATCGGGCGTGCGTTTATCTCCTCCTCGGCTGGCAGCCCATCGGCGTCGGCGGCCACGACGATCGAATGCATGCTGCCCCTTAACCTTTGAGAACTGGAAGAGGAGGAGGGACAAGAGGACGGGCGACTTGTCCACATAGATGGACACCATAGTATTACGGCAGATGAGATGGGTTCGGCGCGCAGGCGTTGCCTTATTAAGTCCGTCGAATCTGACCAATTCACTGCCAACCCGGAGCTGTAAACCTGTCTCGGATAGGGCCCACAATCCTTCGTGTGGTTGGTTGGAAGCAAAGCAGCAAAGAGACAATCTTTTTTCGTTTGGTTGTGTCCTTTTGCGTTTTTCTCCCTGGCTCTCTCTATCTCCTCCCTTTTGTTTCCTGGAGGGCAATTCCTCAGCAGCAGCAGCAGGACTACCCCAAGAGGTCTCACCGAGCCTCCTCCGCCCGCCACCTCTATTTTTCGTCTCCGAATTCAAGTTTACTGTGGCTGTGTGATGGTAGGGTTGCAGTACATGTCCACCACCATCATCATCATCCTCTTTTCTCTTCTGGAGGGCGGTGTGAGATAGAAGAGGGGGGGGGCCTCGTCTCGGCAGTGCTGCGGTCCAAAGTTGTGGAGTGGGCCTTTTTCGGGATCGTGATGGGTACGATGATAGAGAGAGAGAGAGAGAGAGAGAGAGAGAGAGAGAGATCCAGATGAAACAATGACGTCCCTATGTCCAGTCAACTCTCTATATACTGCTTGCTCTCAATGGACAGATAGGAATGTTTTGTTTGTTGCGAGCTGAAAAGGACCTGCCAGCCTTCTCTACCATGAGGCCGTTGGATGCTTTCCTGCTTGCTGCTTGCTGTCTGTCGGCCCTATCGGTCTGTCTGTCGATATTCGTTGTGAACACACTCCCCCCCCCCCAGGTAAAAAGAAAAAGAAGAAAAAAAGAAGAAAAAAACCTCTGCGAGGTGGATTGGATGACATGAAATGCAAATGCGGATGCCGGAAACCTGCAAATCATCATTGCCCCCAGGGCGTAGTATCCAAACTTACTCTGTACCAAACTAAGACCACTCCTGCCACTGTAGATCTCCCTGGCACGCCTGGGCTTGCAGCCCCCTGCACAGGGCCGCCGTGGAGCTTATTACCCACCAGGAGCGGGCGAAGCACCTCCTGCCCAGCGGCTCCCGACTAGCCCTGACCGTGGCTCTGGCGCAGGCTGGATACCCGGTACATAGCGCTACTATGGTGCCATAGTGCCCGTGGTAGGTACCCAGCTCTAGTGACAGGGTTCCCCTCCTCACGCAGTCATCAACCCATAGCACTTGCAGTACGAGTGGTACACTCTGCCCTGTAGAGGAGGGGAGGAGGGGGGGGGGGGACCCAACCAACCTTCTTCTAAACCTGAAGATACATTAAACCATCCCCCATGATTCTCACCTTTCTTACCACCACAAATCTCACCTCACCTCTCCTTCCGCGGCGCGTCCCAGCTTTTCTGTCTTCCTTTTTGTCTTTTTATCATGACCAGGAGACTTCTCTGAAGGCGCTCGCTACTGCTGAGATAGCTCTCTTTATCCATACTTCAGCCTCTCTGGGCGACCACCTTCTCTCATCCCCCCTCCTCTCTCGACGGTCTGTTGCCGTGGTCGACTTTACTGCTTCTCTCCGCCATCGAGCGTGTTTGTGCTGTGTAAATCCATTTGCCTCACCGGAACGGGTAAGCTTCCGCCTTGTCTTGTTGTGTTTACTTGGGCATGTCCTGTCTTTGTCTGTCCCATCCAGCATGTATTTGGGTGGATGTGTTGTGTGTCTACGTCTCTCGCTCCAAGCTTCGAGGTCGATTCTGGCTGTGCTATGGATCCAATTCGTTGGAGTCCATAATCCAGAGACGGCTGACGCTGATGATGATGTGGTGGAGACTTGCTATATATTGATTCAGAGGGTTACTCTTTGCTGACAGCCTTGTGGGTTTCTTGGAACCACACAGACGCTATCCAGGGCCAGCGACTCCGCCTCCTTTGTCTTGGGAAACTTCAGTCCTCTTCCTTTCATCCTTCCGACGAACAACGACCGTGACAAGTCTCTTAAGCGAACGAGCTCCCTCCCGACACATACGCACACACACACATCTCTCGCACGTTTGACACCCTCGAGTTCTAGACCTCGTCCCTCGGTACACATACTATAGATCCAGGAAACACGAGCAAATCAAGATGGCAGAGTTACAAGGTCGCAAGGTGTTCAAGGTGTTCAACCAGGACTTCATCGTCGATGAGCGCTACACCGTCACCAAGGAGTTGGGCCAGGGAGCCTACGGTATCGTCTGGTGAGCAGCAAGCAGCAACGCCCAGTCCACATCCTCTCTTGCCTCTCTCTTCCTTCTCTGTTGGACCTGTCTGCTGACCGCTTGCGTTGTTTCTCCCCTGATTCACAGCGCTGCCATGAACAACCAGACCAACGAAGGCGTCGCCATCAAGAAGGTCACCAATGTCTTCAGCAAGAAGATCCTGGCCAAACGGGCTCTGCGCGAGATCAAGCTTCTCCAGCACTTCCGAGGACACCGCAACGTAAGCGTCCCCTCAATTCCTGTGGCACCCCGGGGCGGAGTGTGTGCGCGCGCCTTGTGACCGGCCCTGAGGGCGTACAAATGTCACCCATTCGGGAAGAACAAGAAAAGGAAAAGGAAGAAGAAGAAGAAGAAGAAAAGCAAAGGGCTGACAGCAAGGACAACCTAGATCACCTGTCTATATGATATGGACATCCCCCGACCCGACAACTTCAATGAGACTTATCTGTACGAAGGTATGTCAGAACAGCAGGTGACAAGAAGAGAACCAAGGGTGGGAGAGAATCATGGGTAGTAGGCTGACTTGGGAGTGGTCCTGCACAGAACTGATGGAATGCGATCTTGCCGCCATCATCCGGTCTGGCCAACCCCTGACGGACGCCCACTTCCAGTCCTTCATCTACCAGATCCTCTGCGGTCTGAAGTACATCCACTCGGCGAATGTGCTGCACCGTGACCTGAAGCCCGGAAATCTGCTGGTCAATGCGGACTGCGAGCTCAAGATTTGTGATTTCGGCCTGGCCCGTGGGTTCTCGGTCGATCCTGAGGAGAATGCTGGGTATATGACGGAATACGTGGCCACGCGGTGGTACCGTGCCCCCGAGATCATGTTGAGCTTTCAGAGCTACACCAAAGCCAGTACGTTGCAAAAACTAGTAAACTTGACGACAAACCCCTAAAAACCTCCTGGAGAAAGGCGGGGGTGGGGAGAGAGACCTGTGTGCTGACGTCTTTTCTTTTTGTATAGTCGACGTGTGGTCCGTTGGCTGTATCCTTGCCGAACTCCTAGGCGGTCGACCTTTCTTCAAGGGCCGGGACTACGTGGACCAGCTCAACCAGATCCTCCACATCCTCGGCACGCCCAACGAGGAGACGCTCTCCCGCATAGGGTCTCCACGAGCCCAGGAGTACGTGCGAAACCTCCCCTTCATGCCCAAGAAGTCCTTCCAGTCGTTGTTCCCCAACGCCAATCCGGACGCCCTGGACCTGTTGGACCGCATGCTCGCCTTCGACCCGACCTCGCGCATCAGTGTCGAGCAGGCCCTAGAGCACCCGTACCTGCAGATCTGGCACGACGCCTCTGACGAGCCCGACTGCCCGACCCACTTCAACTTCGACTTTGAGGTCGTCGAGGACGTAGGCGAGATGCGCAAGATGATCCTGGAGGAGGTGTTCCGGTTCCGACAGACGGTGCGGACCGTACCCGGCGCGGCTGGAAACCAGCATGGGGCGCAGGCCGCAGCGGGCCAGGTGCCCATGCCCAGCGGCGGGCAGCAGCAGTGGAGGACGGAGGACCCGCGGCCGGAGGAGTACCTGGGCCACGGCCAGGGCGGCCTGGAGGCAGACCTCGCGATGGGTGCCGACGGGAGGAGATAGAGTCTCACCTGCTCGGCCGTAGACGATCTGCTCTCGCCGGGGGCAGCAGACCTGTGGAACCGGACCTGCCAGTGGCTACTTGATGAGGATCTCAAGAACGGTATCATCACAACCGGCAGCAGGGGCCTGGACTCAGACCGTCATCTTGGTGAGAACAACGGCGACGACGACGACAAGAAGAAGAAGTGTGGGGGAATGGCAGGTCACAGTCCTGTGGTAGAGGACCTCAGCCCGGACGGACAGAGACGGTATTGGGCGCGGGAGCAAATGTGGCTTCGCGAGGCCATGCAGAGGCTGGACATGGACGAGCAGGAGACGACAACAGGGTTGTTGCAGCCTCCCGACTCTGGGGTTTCGGTGACGTTTGATAGGGTTGCGTGTGGTGTCGGGCGAGGAGGCCTGCGTGGGGGCGATGGTAAGTGAGAGGAAGAAGAGTCATCTGGACGAGAAAAAGAGGCGAGGCCACCAAGGTTGGAGGGAGGAGGTTGAGGTGCGTGATGGACATGCAATCTCACGAAGCAGAAACAGAAGCGGGCGTGCGCGTGATATCTTTTTTTTTTTCCTTCTCTCTTTTCTCTTTTCTGTTTTCTAATAGCTTTTCTCGTTTACCCCCCCCCCCCCTCTCTCTCTCTCATTCTCCTTGACACAGCACATGATCATCTATCCATCTCTTGGACGACTCGTAGGATTGTGAAGCGTACTTCTTGTCTAGATGCGTGAGGTCACCGACGCCCAAAGATGGCAGTATTCTGGTGCGAAAAGGCGGTCCACTCTGGAATTAAACGAACAAAGTCATTGTTGAACCCCCCCACCCTAGAGATGCTGAAACACGAAACACGAGAACAGGACTGAACAGTAGCTGTTACTTTTCGGGGTCTCTTGGCTTTCTTTCTTTCTCCTGCAGGGCGCCCCTCTTCCAAACCGCCCCCAAGCTGCAGACGCACATACATGTAACATAAAATTTCGTCTCATGTTGGGAAAAGAAGGCTGGCTTAGCTTTATCTTTAACCTTGACAATAACGTTTCGTTCCTTTCCAAGAAGGAAAAAGAAGGGAAGAGAGGGTAAAAAAAATCGGCTTGTTCCTGGTACGAGCGACGACGAAACATCGAACTAATTAGTACGGCCCCCCTGCCTTGTCTCATCCCCCGTTCGAAACGGTTCCGCCTCGGAATCAGGGATGACAAAGATCGTGTTGTGGGGGAGAATCAAAGGGAACGTGGGTTTTTTTTCTTTCGGGGGGGGCTAGAAGAAGGATTTTAAGAGCAGGGTGATGATCAACTTGATCTCTTTTGGGTTGGTGGGGGAGATGTAAGGGAGGGGAAGGATGTAAGAAGAGAAGGGGAGAGGAGAGGGGGGGCGGGGGGCGGATGATGATGATGATCAGCTAAAATCCTATGTTAAACTTTAAAATGTGATGAAACGACAGGCTTGGGATGAACCGTGAGAAGAGAGGAGGCAGAGTTTGTGCGCGCTTTGATCAGGGTTTCAACTATCACGGCCCATTGTTATCTTGAGTTCAGGATTTTGTCTTTTGAATTTTTTTTTTTTCCTTCTCTTTATTGTCATCAAACTTTCCCTACTCATATTACGGTTTGTATGTATGTAAATAAATAATTATTATCTAGAGCGATTGACTGCCTTTATCCTCGCCTCCCCTCTTAAAGAATTTGACTCTTCGAAACGAGTTGTGTGTGTGTGTGTGCAAGTAAAATAGTTAAAGGTTCGTCTAATTAACCACTCCCTCCTCGTCGGTGAAGACGGGGAAAAAATGTTGTCCAGGGTATATCCAAGCGAATGTGATGCAGATAAGTATTTTGGGTGTTGTAAATCCATCCATCCATCCATCCATCCAACGCCCCCCAAAAGACTTAACACTAGAGTTTTAAAGAGGAGATAGAGAAAGAAGATAAGAGAATGTGAGGGTGAGGGAGAAGCAGAAAGAGTAGAAAGAAAGAAAAAAAAGAAGTCAACCAAAGAAAACCACGCCACTCGTCATCCATAGAACCAATATTGCGCAGTATACGGCACACTGAAAGTCCCGTTCCCACTCGCCCCGCTCACAACACACGCCTCGGCCCCACCCCCAGCCGTGACGACGCGGTACACGTTCGAGATGCCCACGCTCAGCCCGCGCCCGCTGTCGGCCAGCTCCAGCCAGTCCACCGCCTTGGTGTCCAGGAGCCCCGTGTCGGCCGTGCTGGGCGCCGCCACGTCGCCCACCTTCTTGGCGCTGAAGAACAGGCCTGCCGTAGCGGCGCCTGCCAGGTTGAAGGTGGGCGAGGACTCGCTGTCGAAGTAGTGGTGGCCCAGGTAGGACGCCGAGAGGCTCTCTGCGGAGAGGTCCAGGGCCGCGGCGGGCGAGGGGAACGGGTCGGCGCTATTGGCGTTGTAGGACGTCTCCGGGTACGTGGTGTCGTCCTGCTTCGTGACGACGGCGTCCCCTGCGGCCGGGTCGACGAGGTTGAGCGGGATGGCCTGGTCCCAGAGCACGGCGGAGGTCATGTTAGCCCAAGAGGTGCTGGACATGCTCGTGCTGGACAGGCCTGGGTAGAGGCTTGTCACGTCGTAGAGGACGGCGAGGGCGCCTGTGTTGACAGCTGTGGCGGTGCTGGCGTCGGCGCAGGTGTAGTTCTGGATCCCGTGGCCGACGGCCACGTACAGCAGGGTGAGGTTGGACGCCGGGGCGGGGAGATCGGTGGTTGCTTTTTGGGTAGGTGTGTTAGCCAGATTGTTTGGGGGGGGGGGCAGAGACAGCGTATAGTAGAAAGAGAAGTACTTACACCCTGTACTGGGAAGGGTGGGTGTCACAGGTACTGAGGCCGTCACTGAGGTGGCCGCCGCCGTGGAGGTCGAGGTCAAGGAGGAGGAGGACAACAACAACAAGGACGACGAGGAGGGTGACGACGATGAGGAAGAAGAAGAAGAGGCTGTGGGCTTGGTGGGCCTGCACTTGACCGCCGGGGCCGCGAGTGCTGCCGTCAAAGAGACCGCAAGGGATATTATCTGAGAGGACCGCATGGTGTTGTTGTGTATGTTTGTATTTATGTGAGAAAGAGGGTATATATGTATAAGTCTATCTCCTGATGTTTGATTTTGAAGATAGTGTGGTGTATTGAGATGAGGTTCAGAGGAGAGAAGATGACCCCAAAGATGATGATGAGGCTGGAAGGAGGGAGAGAGAGGATGGGATGCAAGATTTAATTTATGATCTCGTCTCGTGCCGGTAGACTATCAGCCTGCCTTTGCCAGGGACAAGGAGAAGGAGGAGGAGGAGGAGGAGGAGGAAGATGCAGTAAGTTTGTTTCAACACACAGGTGCAACAGGTTCTCAAGTTGGGGCCGAGACTGTATCGTGTGTGTGTGCATGTGTGTGTGTGGTTCTCACAGTCTACAACACGAAGAACAACAACACTTGTGACAAGGAGTGTGCAGTATGTCAGTCTGTGCAGAGGAATAAGTAGTGTTTGAGAGGAGAGGAGGCCTGACACGCAAGGACAAGGTGCTCCTGCATAAGTCTTTTCGTATATATACCACGGGGCGGGGGGAGGGGAAATAGAGAGAGGAGGGAGAGACGGCAGAGACAAAGAGACATGATCCCTGGCAAGCCATGGCCGGAGCACGGCTTCTATCGCCAGCCCCAAAAGGGTCACTATGGGTAGGTACATAACACTACATGCATGTTCGTGGCGCACCAGGGGAAGAGAAGATACGACGCTGTGAGACCCCGGTCACCTGAGCTGAGCAGGGGTGAGGGAGGCGAGGGCGGAAAAGAAGAAGGAGGAGGAGGAGGAGGACGGGGTGGAAACGAGGGGGCCCTAAAGGAGAGAGTTCGAGATTTGTGCAAGTACATTACTACCATTGTATGCAAGGAGGACATGGTTGTCGATCCCCCCAGATGCACGGAAGTGGAGGAGGAGACGAGACACGGATGAAAGGCTGAAAAAGAAATCAATAAAACATAAAAATAAAAAGAGAAGAAAAAGTAAAAGTAAAAAAAGTACGTACTCCGGACCTACACGAAGTAATCATACCTATAGTAGGAATCTGCATACTATTACTACTATAGTAAGCCATTGCACAGACGCACAAAAAGCTGTGCCACAGGGGGAGGGGGGTTGGTAAGTTTAACGAACGGGCCACGGTCAACTACGGGTGGCTGCCGCTCTGAGACCTAGGGCGACAAGAGGAGTCTGAGAAAGACAAGGTCTCTCCACCCAAGTGACTAAGTGTATACCACCACAGTACAGCAGATGCCATGCTGACTGAGGAACAGAGAGAGGACACAAGCCATCGGATCGGGAGGAGTAGAGCAGCAAAGGAAAAAAAAACCCGGAGGCGGCTCTGCGCATGACTCCAGAGTGACACACCCAACCACCAACCACCCTCACTTCGCACACAGGCTCAAAGATCTTTCCGTATGCCAGCCATTCACCCGCTTGCTTCCTCCCTCGGTCTGGGACTTGGACTTGGGACTGTCCTACTGTCGTCGAGTCTCTCGAGGACGGCTGCCGACTCTGGCCTAGCACCAACGGACGGCAAGTTGCGGCATGCCCTGCCCTTTTTTCTTGTACCATGCTGTGGTAAAACGAACGAATATTGGGAAGAGCGGGTCTCTTCCCCCCTCCAGGATATTATTAAAATAGCGCCATGGCCTCTGTGTGTGTGTGTGGATTTACTGGCGCATCGGAGGTGCAGTAGTTCGACGTCCCCTGCCCCTGGTTTCCCGTCGTTGCAACGTTGGCCCCCCCCCTCCTTCTCACTCCCCTCTCTTCCTCCCTCTCGAAGAAATAGGAATAGCTATCAAAGGAGAAGCTGACTGTTCCAGGCGAGGCAAGGCTCCGTCGTGGTGGTGATGAAGGTGGAGGTGCTGCTGCTGCTGCTGGCTGACTGACTCACTGACTGACTGACTGACTGACGATGGGAGCCCTGCAAGATAAGTAGTGAGTGAGTTCGGGTTCTGTGCCGCGGTCGCAATATATGCGAGGCAAGGCGGTAAAATAGTAATGCAATGTCTCTAAAAGATGATGGAGGGTGGGCATTGGGCAGCAGGCAATTGTGTACTGACTGTACATGGTACAATCGTGCCGTGGACACTGGACGGGCTGCCGAGAGGCCGAGATCTTCTCCATTGATCCTCGCCCTGGGGACCCACCAGAGCCCATGCAGTAGATCTCTTCTTCCAGGACAGCCAGCCACACACAAGACTGAAAGAAGACTGAGAGAAGATCTCTCGGCCGAGACGGGAGCCGACAGAAAGTGGCTCGCTCAGCCTGATTTGTCGTTTGACGAGATTGCCACCCCGATTCCCATCTTTTCGGACCTCAACAGTTCCTCTTCTTCTTATCGCAGCACCACGGCAAGATCCAGATTTCCAACCGCGAGCGAGTGACTGATTGAATAAACGAGTGAGCAAGTCGTGGGAGGGCCATTCGTACCTTTAGGTAATCCGGATTGCCCGTCTTCCGAGTGGGTGCGTAAGACGAGGCGAGACGAGGCGCATAGGACAAAGTCATATGCTGGACTTGATAATAAGCCCAACCTTCCCTGTTCTACCTGCTCGTCTTGTCTATCTTGAACCGGCCAATGTTGAGCAGCGAGGAGATTGGATTGTTGGGCGAGAGAGCATATGGAGGGTTACAGTTGCAGTCGGGTAAGAGATTTGACTTGACGCGCATGCAATCGAGAGCCAATATTTTTCTTTTTGGAGGGGGGGGGGGGGGCATTCCGGGATGATGACCTGTTCGTACCTTCTCTTCCCCCACCCCCTCTGTCGCTCCTTCCTTCTCAGAAAATAAGCGACGCAAATGAAAAGTAGAAAAGAAAAAGAAAAAAGGAAAGAGGGGACTGGACTGTTGGCGCTTTCCTGAAAAGAGGTCGTGCGCGGCTACAGCAAGAACCCAGGTGCCTTCTGATTCGTCCAAGCGGCTGAAAAAAGGTGGAGCGGTGGCGGGCTGGACCACCACCACCTGGACTGGGGCTTGTATTTATAGCGACTTGGTACCCTCCAGGTCCTGTACCATTAGTAGGTTGGCGCTGTAGGTGCCCTGCAGATCCCCTGCAAGCGCTCTGCAAAGCGCCCTCCAAGTTGCTTTTGCCGAGATGCTACCAATAAGTGCTGGCTGTGCTATGGTTCTATAGTTACTTGCAACAGCAGCAGCAGCAGCAGTACGATTATTAAATAGTACTACGTATTAAGCATAGTACTTGGTAGTACCGATGGCACCCTTCTTCTTTTCCGGGTGGGATCAGTGGCTTACTACTTCTCCACTAACTACCAACCAAAATCCAATCCACCCACACATCTCAAGTACACAACCCGCTGTAGCACTCAGCTTTCTCTCTCTCTCTCTCTTTCTTTCTCTCTATTTCACACACACCGCCTGTGAGAGCGGCCTGGATCACGACCTCATCTCTAATTCTAGACGGCGCTATTTACATCTTGCGTGTGCACTTGCAGAGGGAGAATCCGATGCAGATATCTGATGGTGGTGGTGGTGCTGTTGCTGCACTGATGGGTCATCCACCCCCCAAAAGGCACTCACCACTACTGCAGTAATTACATATTTAGTTCATATAGTAAGTATTAATGCAAGTTATACAACCTACCTACTGTGTTCATGTACTCCAGAAGCAGCATGTCGCCTTCGGTGGTGGGCTTTCCCCCCCCCTTCCCTGGAGGCAACGTTGTCCCGTGGCGACTATTCCCCCGAGAGAGAGGAGACGGGGGGGGGGGAGGGGGCGAAGTAATTAGGTTGCAGTAATTAATGAATTATGGCTTGCTTGCTTGTTTGCCTGCCAGCCTGTCTGCCTTCTCTAGACGGGTGGAATTTCATGGCAAGATCTCCCAAGACGTAATAACGAGACGGGTTGAGACAAGAGGCCTCTACACACACTCGGACGATCCGTACCCTCTCTCCTTTTTCTATCGATTCACCAGTCGATCATACCACAGGGCGCTTCTCAGTCAACAAGAGCAGGGAAATGAGTGGTCGTGACCTTCCCACACCCATTGCAAATTGATGTCTCAGATTTTTTCTCTTTCTTCTTTCTTTTTTCTTCCTGTCACGCAGTACGTAGTACTAGAAAACCATGGCTAATTTAGGGAATACTCACCAGGGCGCTTTGGATTCTTGTTCGACCACGTGTCGCTTGGTCCGTTTTGACCTGAATCACGGCGTCAACTGAAGGTGCTCAGCCTCTCTGTGCCCGCTGAACCTAATTATTAATATGATTCTGTGTACCATTATGGAGGCAAGGCTGGGTGAACCACTTCGTCCTCCCGTCTCCTGGTAATATGTATACGAATCTTTTTTCTTTCCTTCCTTTACTCTAATTCAAAGGGAAATTTAGTCTTCATCTGGCGCCTCGATTCATCTCGCTACCAAAAAAAGAAAAAATTCGCCATAACTTCTCAGCATAGAAGAAACAATAAATAAGACTGAAGAAAATAAAACAAAATGAGGCAGCCCAAGAGCGAGCGGCAAGGATGTGCCGTGGTTGTGCATGTGTCTGGCCACGCGCCTGGCCGCACCACAAGTCCAGCCCGTCTACATACTACTCCGCCATACAGATCGGCAGCTAGGCGCCGTTGTGGCGGGTACATAATTCTGATGATCACTTGATTAAATTCTATCCGTTGCGAGATGGTCCTGGTCTGGAGGCGTGAAGAGGGGTGGGGGGGGGTGATTACATATTTAATTAATGCGGAACGGGAAAATGAGAAACATGGGAACCGGGAACCGAAGGAGGAAGGGTGAAATGCCCTGTGTGACTCTGGCATGGGATTCTGTGTGATAACATGCAATAAATTCAATGCTTGGAACAGTGTGGGTGGTTCACTCTTGCTTGTGATATGCCAATGACCTTATGTTTCTAGGCTGCTGATTCGATCATCAAAGCACTCTGGCTTTCAAACAGATATTACTATCACTGCTGTTTCTATAGTGATCATGGCAAAGTCAGTAGTCGCCAGAGTCTCGCATACTACATTGCCTGCCAAAACATTGAACAAAATCCAAGGATTCGTGAAAGAAACATAGGACAACTAGATGGTCTGTTGTGGTTCTTCTATATTGTTTGCCACACTGCTAGAGTCAAGTGTTTAAGAAAGAACCCAATAGGATAGACTGGGAAATGGGCATGGAATAATACGGGAACAGGCTAAGCCGTCTTGTTTACGGGTTGAGGTAATATAATATTACTCTGATGCCTCTCCAGCCGCATGCGGACGCGGCTTGTGAGAACACAATGAATGAATGGGACTCGCAATCAGTTTGGCAATTTTCTAAAAGAACAAAGTCGAGAAAGAAAAAGAGAGAATTCTGTCTAGATAACATACGTCCTTCCTTTCTCTGGTAGCGGGATGACTCGTTGAGGTGTACGATATGCTGTAGATTACTTATGGTATTATTCCTTAGATGCTCATTCGTGTTCATGATGAAAACTTCCTCCACCAACACCAACACCACCACCACAGCCGTCTTCTTCTCCTTGTTCCTCCTCGCCACATCCACAACCGCCTCCTCTTCTCCCAAAACCAACATCCTCCTCCCCCTCTACGTCTACCCAGGCCCAGGCGCATGGGACCCCGTCTACACCGCCATCCAGAACAACCCAACCCTCCAGTTCCAAGTCATTATCAACCCCAGCTCCGGCCCAGGCCCGTCCTCCCCCCCGGGAAACGACAGCCGCTGGGTCCAAGCCACCGCCACCATCAACTCCTTTGAAAACGCCCGCACGTTTGGCTATGTGCACCTCCTGGGCGGGGCCGAACCAGTGGCCTCGGTCGAGGCCAACATCAGCGCCTGGGCGTCCTGGGCTTCGTACGACGACAACGGCGACGTCGACGCTGCGGACATCTCCATGCACGGCATCTTTTTCGACGAGACGCCTGACAACCGCACCTCGTACATGCGCAACCTGACATCCTTTGCCCGCGCCGCTCTCGATGTAGGCTCCGAGATCATCTTTAACCCGGGCAAGGCGGTGCTGGACAACACCTACTTCGCCCTGGCCGACCACGTCGTCGTCTCTGAGCGCGCGGCCGGTGACTACACCACCGCCGTGCCCACGGACAGCGTGCCTTCGCAGTACGCCTCCAAGGCGTCTATCCTGGTATATGACTTTAACAACCGGTCTGGATCTGATTCTGGAGGGAATTCGGAGGCGGAGCTGAGGACGTGGCTGGATGGGATGGTCAAGGCCGGGATAGGGAGTGTGAATGTTGTTGACTATGGTTGGGATGCCTCTGATAGTGGAGATGGGCCGGCGGACATTGGCACTGTGGCCAGCTTGCTTGTTCAGGCTGCTGGCAGTGGCATGTCCCGCTGGGGTTGTTTGGAAAGCTCATCAGTCATGCTGGTTATGATGGTTGGCGCTGTGATGCTGTTGGTGACGGCCGTGTTTTGATGATCGAGCTTCTTCTCTCATCCAACAAGCACAATAGTCCAGCGTCACGTGTGTCCAGTATTACTTCTTTGAAGAAAACATCATAAAGTCTATTTCATAGCGCTCCTCGCAAGAGGCCAAAAGACAAAAAGGGGGGTATCGCGCGTCAGCACCGACGCCTTGTCTCTCTAAACATCTAGGTTTGTCCATCAGTTTCATGTGTGTCTTTGCCCTCTCCGAGGTAAAAGGTACAGTAAACCCAGCTCGCCAGGTGTGTATATGCTCCTCAGGATGATCACCGCCTGAACCCGATGCTAGTCGTAAACATCATCATGAGAAAAACGATCAGGAAAAAATCAAGATGCCGCAGTGATCCCAGAATCGTCGACCGGCCTCTAGTCATGCCAGGAACTCTTCTTCCCTTCCTCGATGCTGTACAATAACCTGCACTTGTCCTTCTGACACACCTTCTCTCTGCCCAGTCGCTTGAACTTGGGCCCCATCGGCCCCGTGACGTAGTGATACTGTCCAAACAACCGCCACTGCCTCTCGTCGCCCAGGCCGTATAGCTCGTCGCCCCAGGGCCCGTCAAAGTGGAACCAGGACGTTGGTGCGTCGGGGTTTGACGAGGCTGGTACGAGAGATGTGGGCTGCACGACCTCACCGCGCCTGTTGAGCTGCGCTGTGCGGTTGGCGTGTGCCTCGAGGACGCCCGCACGGAAGGGATAGGGTGTCGACTCGTCGAGGAGGAGTTCCTCGTCTGAGCCGCCACCACGGCCCTCGTCCTCCTCGGGCGGGGGTGGAGAGTCCTCATAATCATAAAAGTAGGCATAGTTGTTCAGTGAGGGGTCCCAGAGCGGCCCGCGGTCCGTGACATCCTTGAGCATTTGGAAGGGCAGGACATAGGCGTGAGGACCGGGGAAGGCATACATTGCGTGGCTGCCAACGGCGGAATAGATCACTGGTCGCTCGAAAATCTCAGTGACGGCTTCACCAGTCGCGCTGCTGCTGCTGGTGATGTTCATGCGCTTCTTCTCCAGTGCGCCCCACGCGTAGGCCTGCCCGCCCTCGTGCTCGCTCAGGAACATGGCGCGCGGCACGCCGTTCTCAAAGCGCACCATACAGTGTTCCCAGTCGCCGACGTGATTGCCGAACCGCATGTCGAGCACGGTCTGGCCGAGGTTATAGCTGTAGAAGAAGAACCAGAAGGCGTCCAGTATGCCTGAGCCCTTGTCGACCAGAACCAGGACGGCCGGGGCAGCCGAGTAGCCACTGGCGTCTGGTTTGTGACCTGGCGTGGTTGGCGGTGGCGGGAATGGCTTTTGAGAATGGCCGCTAGAAAGGACGGTCCGGCGCATGTGTTTAGACAGCATCTCGCTGGGCTCAAAGGAGCGCTGCTCACGTGGGTCGGAGACGCGGCGCAGCGGATGGTCTCTGTCCACATCGAACCAGGTCGTCCCCTCTGTATACGGCGCATTTTCTGGGTTTTCAGCATTGTGGTCTGCCGCAGGGTCGATCGTCTCGTCCTCGTCCTCATCCTCGTCAAATGGATTCGGTCTGCCGACATGGCTGGACAGCCACTCTGGTCGTTGCTCGACGTCCTCCCTGCTCGTCAGGTAGACCATGCCAGGAATGGTGCTCAGGCCGTACAAGTTGGCCAGCGATAGAGGCTCTGTGGCATTGAGCGGCTCCTTGTCGACAAACGGGGTCATATGCTGGATATGTTCCGAGATATCCGACGGCCAGAAGCTCTCCCCCGAGTACAGATGCACCAGAGGCGCGTTTCGGAGTACGTATTCGGGCACGTCGTCCAGCGTCTGGCCCCTCTCCTGTACCGTCCTCGCCCTCGTCCCGAGGTCCTCCCAGGAGGTAGAAGCAGAAGAAGAAGAAGAAGCCCCTCTGCGCCCCCGAAGTGACCTCCTCTTCTTGAGCTCCAGTTCGTCCAGCTCGGAGACCGGCATGGGTGGGCCCCTCGGCCTCACAGGGTCGTCCCACCGCATATGATGTATCCCGCACACGCTGAACCACCTGCAGGCCTGTCTGTCGAGCCAGTACGGCGAGGAGTTGACCCAGGCCTTGTCGCGCTTCTGATCTTCGGGGCTGGGCGGGTTCGGGATCAGGACCTTGGGAACGAACCATGTGACAAAGACGAGAGAGGCGATGATGGCAACCACAATGGTCGCGCGTCGGAGGTGATACATGGTGACTATGATGTCTTTTCCCAAGAAGAGAAGAAAAAATAACAAGACGAAAAGGGTGTGCTTGGAAACCAGGAAAAGCGAGTGCTCCTGCGATTGAGTAGTTGTCTGCTGGGTGGGGTGTTCAGCTGGGTGACGAAGGAAAGGCGTCTTGCTGAGGCTGAGGCATCGCAGTGGAACTGATAGGAAAGAGAAATCAAGACCCAGGAAAATAAATGCTATAAAGAAAAAAAAAATGATGGACGGCTAGGGCATGATATCTGTCAAATCATTGTAGTTTCTCAAGAAGGTGAAGGGAGTCAAGAGAGTGGGAGAGTAATGGAAGAAGAAGAAGAGGAAGAAGAAGAAGTTGATCTATTCGGGGAGTTCAGGCGGCGAAGACGGCATCATTGGGACCCTGGAAATACTTCCGTCTAGGGACATGGTTTCACTGCCCACTGCCCACTGCCACTGCCACCTCCTACTGTCATGGCCCCCCTGTGGTCAGAGATGGCAAAAGTCCAGGCGACTTGGACTTTGGGTGTGACATATGCGGGGTCGCATGTATGCAGTACCCCATGCATACTTACTTACGCAGGCACGCACCCTAAATCCCAAAAGCCCGAATGGCGAGGGGCACTAACATATCTGTACTGTTGTATGTATGTGAAAGTGTTAAGTGCTAACCCCATGACTACCCTTAGTAAGGGCACTAACTAGAATACTCTAAAAGAGCCTTGGTTGCAGCCCCCCTGACGACCACATGCAGCCAAGGATGTTCCAGGGTCCACGCACGGCCTTCGTCACAACCAATGCTTCGCTCCACGAGACCCTAAGAAGGTATCCTCATACTACTACGCCGTGCAGACAAGTGTTGCAGCAGACATCCACTTTCTTTTGTCTTGCGACAAGATCATCAACGTGACTGACTGCCAGCAATGAGGGGTTGTTTAGGTCAGGCACTCAACCAGTCATCTGGATTTTTTACTTATTTATTTTTGATTCTCAAATCCTGTAAGAGAGACTCGGCGTAAAATAAAACAAGCTTAAACAGAGTGCCGAGATGAAGGGGAAAAAAAAATTCATGGGGTATCATATCTGACTGCCTGCCTCATAAAACTCCATCCCTCCCTCCCAAACTCCATTGCCGTGTAAAGCAAGTCGCAAGTAAACTAATCATTCAGTCACTCCGATTCCATGACCGTATCCTCCTCAGCGCCATGAACATGTCCTCCGCCTTCACCTTCACCACCACCCGTGTTCTCACCGCCGCCCTCCCCGCCGCCACGATCCAGTTCATCCCACGTCGTAGGTGTGGGCCTTGACAAGACACCATCGTCTCCTCCTCCTCCTCCTCCTCCAATCTCACCCCCTTCCTTCCCCTCGATGATATCACCACCGCCACTGCCATTCCCATCCCTGTCCGCAAAGGTCACCACCCGCCTCCTCATCCACCGGTTCCCGCCCTGCCTCTTCTTCTTGGGCCTCGCCAGCCTCTCCTCCATCAGCCGCTGCTGTCTCTTGCGGTCCCTGGCCCGCTTCTTCTGCAGTGATGCCTCCTCCGGGTCGTCGTCGCGGTCCACCCAGTCCCGCGTCGTGTCCCGCGTCATGGTCGTAGCCTCGTCCATCTCGCCCCTGCTCCGCTTGATCGCCATCAGGTTCTCGAGGAACCGCGCCTGTGGCTTGCGCCGTCCATGCTTGTCGAATGCGACCGGGATCTCGAGGCCCGCCTCCTTGCGCAGGTGCTTGTACCGGTCGGGTGCCTGCCGCCGGTTCTGTTGTGCGAGCGCTGCGGCGGCGGCGGCGACGGCGTCCCTTCGGTTCTTGGGCCGCAGGTCTGCCGGCACCGTAAGGATGCGCGCTGAGCATGCAGCCATCAGGTCCACGCCGCCCGCGAGCGACCGCAGGTGAGGCAGGTTGCGCTCGGCCACCTCGTCGTGGGCGCCAAACAGGAGCTCCGTGCCGATGTTGTGCGCCCAACTGCCCGAAAAGATGCGTCCCTTGTAGGAGATGATGGGGTTGTCCGAGTGCAGGTCGAGGATCTGGATCTCGGCCACATTCTTGATCCGTGCTGGTCTGTCCGGCTGGTCTCTGCCGGGATGCGGCATTACCGAGGGCGCCCGTGACGCTGCTCTTGACTGGGCCCTCTGCGTGATCCCTGGCGGCGCTCGAGACGGAGCCCGCTGTGACATGTTCCGAAGTGCAGGATCGATAAGGGGGTTGTTGTTGTTGTTGTTGTTGTTGTCCCTGTCGCCGCCTGCATCTCGACCCTCGCGTTCGCCCTTGACCCTGTGACGTCCTCCTGCTCCTCCTCTACTGTCCTCGTCTGCATCCCCATCCCGGCCCTCAATGTCCTCCTCGTCCTCGTCGTCGTCCCGCGGCGCAAGGTCCCCCTCGTCCTCATTTTCCTCGTCGCCAAACAACATGGCGTTCGTCTTTGTGGGTCGAAGCTTGGTGTTCTTGTTCGGATCGGCGTAGACGGGGTTGAACCACTGCCTGTAACCGCCTCGGTTCTGCGCGTGGAAGGAGTCCTTCACCTTCTCGAACATGCCCGAGTGCGACATGTCTATTGTTAGATAGCAGGTCTGCTGGACTCCCGTCAGCTTCTCTTCCTTTCCCCCCATTCTCTGTCTCCCTAGAGGTATGGTGTATTCGTACCTCCGTCTCGGTATTTGAGTACTCGTATTCCCACTCATCTTCGTCGTTGCCTGCTTTCGACGATGATTGCGCGAGCGGGAAGCTGGCGGCACTCTCGGGCGTCGTGCCGGGCCAGGCAACGGGTGCCTGAGCTGTCCTCACCATTGTCGATGTGGAGAGGGGGCTCTCATAAATTGTTTGTGTGTTTGGGTTGGGAGGAGGAGGAGGAGGAGGGGAGAAGACAAGAGAAGAAGAAGGTGGGCAGGCTTTAAGGTTGGCATATGAATACAGTAGTTGTGGTGGGTGGGTGGAACCCTGTAGGAAATTCTTAGCTCAGCTTTCCAGTGACGGCATCAGTGGTGTGAGCCCCTGTAAATTCTTGCCCATCAGCGCCTATAACCCCCTGTCAGCCTTCAAACTTGACCCCTCCCTCGTCAGTAGCGCCATGCAGGCTGCCCCTCCATTGGAACCCATTTTGGAGATTTAAATTCTATGCTTGGGTGTATGACTACTTACTTTAGTTGTAGTATACAAAACCCTTCTCTCTCTCTGGTTTGACTCACTCACCAACCTTTTTTCCCACCCATGACCTCCCACGCCCCAACTTCATGCTCATTACTTATTCTCGATACAAAGTTGAGATCGTCTGAGGGCAAATACAGCACACACTCGAGATGCCTACCGTCTATTTATTAGACTATGTTGCGGGAAATGTGAGGAGTCTCGTCAACGCCATTGAAAAGGTCGGATATGAAGTCGCCTGCGTGAAAACGCCAGAAGAGGTCGCCAATGCTGAGGTGAGTACTTTGTCTTCATGCAATACAGTGAAATGTAATGCTGTGCATGCCACTCTGGTCCAATATTTTCTTGTTCACTAACTGACTACCTACCATTACTCCCACAGAAACTCATCCTTCCTGGCGTAGGCCACTTTGGCCACTGCCTCACCCAGCTTTCCTCTGCCGGTTTCCTGCCCGCCATCAAGGCTCACGTCGAGGCCGGCAAGCCCTTCATGGGCATCTGTGTCGGCCTGCAAGCCCTGTTCGAAGGCTCCTCCGAGAACCCAAACTGCCCTGGCCTGGGTCTCCTCCCCAGCCGCCTCGGCCGCTTTGACGACGTCGACAAGGCCGTTCCTCACATCGGCTGGAACGATGCCCTCGTGGCTGGCGGTGCAGAATCGCTGTACGACCTCCGCCCCGGGAGCAAGTATTACTACGTCCACAGCTACCGGTGTACGTACGAGCCTGGCGTGCTGGAAGGCCAGGGGTGGTCCGTCGCCACGGCTGGCTACGGCAGCGAGACCTTTGTCGGAGCTGTGGCCAGGGGGAACGTGTTGGCCACGCAGTTCCACCCCGAGAAGAGTGGCGTCGCTGGCCTGCGGGTGATCAGGTCATTCCTAACTGGTAACGGTGCCAAGACCCTCGGTCAATCCCTGCCGCCGCCGCCGCCACCTCCAACTGCTTCAATCACACCGTCTGGCAACGATGTGGTGCCCTCACAAGGGCTCACCCGCCGTGTGATAGCCTGCCTCGACGTGCGCACCAACGACGCCGGCGACCTAGTGGTGACCAAGGGTGACCAGTACGACGTGCGCGAGAAGTCCGACGGTCGGGGCGTGCGCAACCTGGGCAAGCCCGTGGAGATGGCCAGGCGGTACTACGAGCAGGGTGCGGACGAGGTGACCTTCTTGAACATCACCTCGTTCCGCGACCTGCCCCTCCGCGACCTCCCCATGCTCGAGATCCTCCGCCAGACCTCGCAGACCGTCTTCGTCCCGCTGACCATCGGCGGCGGCATCCGCGACACCGTCGACACGGACGGCACCAGGGTGTCCGCCCTCGACATCGCCAGCATGTACTTCCGCAGCGGTGCCGACAAGGTTAGCATCGGCAGCGACGCCGTCACCGCCGCCGAGGAATACTATGCCGCCGGCGAGACCCTGTCGGGCAAGACGGCCATCGAGCAGATCTCGGCCGCGTACGGGAACCAGGCAGTCGTTGTCTCCGTCGACCCAAAGCGCGTCTACGTCGCATCCCCCGACGCCACCCCCCACAGCACGGTCAAGACGAGCCAGCCGGGTCCCGCGGGCGAGGAGCACGTCTGGTACGCCTGCACCATCAAGGGCGGCCGTGAGACGCGCGACCTCGACGTCGTGCAGCTGTGCCGCGCCGTCGAGGCCATGGGCTGCGGCGAGATCCTGCTCAACTGCATCGACCGCGACGGCACCAACAGCGGCTTCGACCTCGAGCTGGTCAGGCAGGTGAAGAGTGCCATCAGGATCCCCGTCATTGCGAGCAGCGGCGCCGGAAACCCGGGCCACTTCCAGGAGATCTTTGACAAGACGACCACGGATGCCGCGCTCGGGGCTGGCATGTTCCACAGGGGTGAGTACACCGTGAGACAGGTCAAGGAGTTTCTGGGTGGGAACGGCCTGGCCGTAAGGGGGTTTGACGGAGACTTGTGATTTATATTTATGCATGTATTGAAGATCATCTGTTTGTCAAGCTCCTTTTTGTAATTTACTGGACCTAGACAAGGGGTAGGGGGGAAAGAGAAAGAAGAAGAAAAAAAAAGAGCAAAGGGGGTGTAGCAAGGCTGCTTCACCTAGAAATATCATGAGGCACACACTTAGGATTGGTAGACAAAAAAAATTATAGAATTGCATAAAGATACCGCATATGTATGCATGATAGTTAAACCTTGCAACCTGTTCAGCCATCCCATGAACCAAAAAGTCAGTTGAAGTATGAATAGGTGTGACGCTATTATGCTCCTAGAACTCCTGATGTGGTACTGTGTCTCCTTAAAATTTTTTTTTCCTTTTTCTTTTGGATTGCTTTTGCTACTCCTCCCAGAAGAGAAAAAAAAAAGACCGTGTGATATTTGGAGGGTTCTCTCGACAGAACAATGGCAGACGAAACTGTGCAAAGTGTTGTGCGCAAACCGGACAAGACCAAATAAAGAGAACCAAAAGAAATCAGAACGACGTGTACAGAAAGATTGCTCGTCTTAGTCCTACACTTCCATACCCATAAAGATCCACCTGCTGCTGGTGACGTCCCGGATGTCGGCCCACCGGTCGAGGGTATCCAGCTCGAAGCCGGCCCACGCTAGGCCCTTGGTCAGAGGCTGCATCTCGTTGGGATCGATGGACCGGTCGATACAGATGACCAGCCTGGAGCAGCCGAGAGGGGTCTCGGCCAGCTCGATCAGGGCAACCAGGGCCTTCTTCAGATCGCGGCCGACCACGCCGGCGTCGAAGAAGGTAAATAGGGACTTTTCGCCGGTGGTCAGGTCCTCGGCAACGAAGGCGAGGAAGCTAGCGCCGCCCTGGTAGTCCCAAATTTCCATCCACGACGTCGCCTTGATGCCGTTGCCGGTACACAGCCCATCGAGACTCGAACTCTCGTCGTCGTCGGGGGAAGTGTCGCAAGGCGGAGTCATGCGCTGCTGGACGTCGGAGCGGTGGTCGTCGCAAGTATAAGAACCGAAGTAGCCAGAGTCAACAGAGGCGACACTCCTCCCAGTGTCGGACGACTGGCTACGGTTTCGGCTAGATGATTGATGTTGTTGTTGTTGATGATGATGTTGATAAACACCCGTCAGGCCGGAGCCATGACTGGCCGCGTTCTCCTCACCGTGGAAAACGACCTTCATGGTCTCGCAAAAGAATCTCTCACATTCTTCCCTGATGCGAAGTGTTGCCCCCCCTCGACGGGTACGAGCACTGCCGGAGCCGTTGGCGTTTGTGTGGTTGCGCTTGGGCTTGGGCTTGATGGCGAGCTCGTTGTCGGAGGTGAATGCCGCGAGGGGGGGACTGGACGGAGGGGATGGTAGTCCTGAGATAGGGACCTCAGGAATACCACTCGGCCCCTGTAGAGAGAGAGACTTGTGTGTCAGTCATAGCCTTCGAGACAAGAAGTAGGACTCCAAGGGGGGAAGGATGGGGAGGGGTATGGAGATGTTTGTTCTCTTGCTTACCTGCAGCCAGGGTAGTGCAGTAGTGGAGGCCCTTCAGAGAGCCGGCGACATCGACGACGTAGCAGCTGGCGAGCACATTGGCCTGACGGGCAACGTCCTCGCCATAGTTACTACTGGATGAATTGGAATTTAAGTTTTTCATGGGCGCCATTTCGTCTTGCCACCTTGGGGGATTTGTCGTCTACGGTGGGGGAAAAGAAGGAGGTCTGTCTGGTCGAGGTCGAAATCGAGTTCTGATTCGATTGGGCACAGATGCTGGCTTGAGGTAATGTGTGTGTGTGTTTTGATTGTAGGTAATGTAGGTTGTTTGAAGTTGAGCAGGCTGTAGGTTGCGAGGTTGGCAGGCAGGAGGAGGAGGAGGAGGAGGAGGTTGTTGTTTTTTGACTGACGAGGAGTCAATTTGAGAGTGTGGCTGAGACAAGAGGCGAAGAGAGTAGGGATTGGAAAGAAATGGAACGGGGGTGGGGAGAGGCGGGAGAAGGGTAAATGTACCGCGGTACTGTACTGTGTGGTGACAAAGTGACTTGCCGCCAAGGTTTGCAAGGTTGGACCGTGTAGCGCTGTCCTGTCCTGCGGATCTCTGGGAAATTTCGACCCTTCGCTTCCAGAAGCGACGCCCTGCAGTTGTGCACGTGGTGTGGAATCGTGTCCGTATTTGTGTGTGTGCCAGGGTTATAGCGTCAGTGCCAGGGTTTTAGTGCCGTTGCCAGCACTATTGCCGCTTTCAACCTTCCCCATGCCTCCTTCCCATCCGGACAACAAAAACGCTGGGAAGCAAGTGCCAATCACAAGGTCTACAACACAAGAAGAGGAAGTGGCGATGATGGTGATGATGGCGACAATGTTTGGACCCTGCTTAATTCTGGGACAATTTGTTCGTGCTGGCCCTCCTCTTCCTCCTTGCTCCCTAATTACCACAATTAGTCAATATGATTGACCCCTCTTCTTCTTCTTCTTCTTCCTCATCCAGTGGAGTCTGTGGAGGGAATCATTACAAGCCTAGCTGGCCTGGGTGGCGAAGAGAGTGGAAGCAGGCCGCCGCTGGAGATCTGAGGAACTCCAAAAGCAGACGTGTCCGACCCTGAATGGCCTCATTACACCACGTCGTTATCAATCTGCTTCAATTCTCTAAGCCGATGTTGATCGATGACCATACACAGTTACTCCTGCGTCTGCATCTGCGCGGACAACACTTACTTACATGAACCACCTGACCATACATGCATATTCTCCAACAATATGTGCGCTGGCAGGAATCCGCACTTGTGGGCTTTTTGTCCATCTTTCAAGGAAAAATCCCAACACATTCTTCTGACGCTCTCAGTCTGGTCTTGACAGCGCCCGGACAGATCATGCGCAACCAGCATGGCTCCAGCTGTTGAACGTTGTGAAAGCTTCATGGTGATGCAGGAGACCGACGGCAGATACCTCAGAAACGTCTTTCCTGGCCTTCTAAGGATTGTACAAGTGGCATCTCATATGTGGTGGCCTGTCGCACCGTCTGTCGTGGCACTCAGACTGGCCGGCACAACACAATGTATCAACAACATGTTCAACGATGTGAGAATACACACAGTACAGGATATTTTTCTCTCTCTCTGCTATCAATGTCTCTGTTGCTTTTCGAGTTGTGTCAAGCAGAAAGAGATAGAGGGAAGAGGGGGGGGGGGCGGTACAAAGAGAGGGATCCGGGGCCGGGGGACAAGATACCATGCCGCAATTGACCCCGACACCCGGCCGCTTGATCCGGAGGACGGATTACAGATTACCAATCGTCCCAATTGTTGAGGAGGACCCTCTAAAGCAAACAAGGGCCCTTATCCTGCTCGTCACCGACTTCGTTGGCCGGAGTCAATAAAGCCCTCTTCAATCCTCCGGTCTATTGCCTCGACCAAGGGCAATGCAGTGCTCATCCTGTGCTGCTTTATTCTTTTTTTTGTAACCATGTTCTGTAATATTCTTTCCCTTGCGTCCTAAAACCCCCTGTCGCATTTTAACTACCGAGACGCTGAACACATATACAACACACAGTGTGTGAGAGACAGAGAGAGGGGCCTTGGGCACGGGCACGGCAAGGACACTTTTCGAAATGGCCGAGGAAGGGCAACCAAATGCCAGCAGTCTACCAAGACCTGGCAGTCATCTGGCGAACGACTACACACCAAGCGAAGGTTCCACAGTGGCCGCTGCCTCTGAAGATTCACCACTGCTGGGACTAAGGTCAACATCTCCAACCCTCCGCGATGTCTCACCAGGCGAATCCCATCGCTCACATACTGGTGGTGAGGCTGGGGCTGGGACCGACGATGACGACGCAGTTCGGCGTTATGTCACCCCGATAAGGGCTGTGTGCATCTGTCTCAGCATGTGGATCCTCATGTTCATGCAGGCGTGTAACAGTGAGTCTCTCTTTTGCCTTGTTGGACTCGTTAATTACAGACCTGGTAAAACATGCTTTCTAACCTGATATGACGGCCTGCAGTGTCTGGGATGACTATGGTCCAGGGCACCATTGCAGATGACCTCGAGGCCTACGACGGCGCGATGTGGTTTACCTCCGTCTACCTGATCGTCATGGCCTCGACTTCACCCCTGGCGAGTCGGCTGGCGACCATCTTCTCCCTGCGCCATATGATCTTGGCCACGGCATGCCTCTTCGCACTTGGCGCCATCGTCACGTCTCGTGCTGACTCGTTTGCGGTATTTCTCCTGGGGAGGAGTCTGACTGGCATGGCTGGAGGTTGCATCATGACCCTGTCCCTGATCCTGGTCCTCCAGCTCACATCGAGGAGACGCAGGGGCTTGTTTGTTGGCATGGTCAACGCCGGTTTTACGGTTGGCATCTCTGCGGGTGCTGTAGTGTTCGGTGCACTGCTGCCAGTGCTTGGCTGGCGGGAGTTGTTCCTCGTACAGGCGCCAGTTTCTCTGTTGGCTGGCTTTGGCGTCTACCTGAGCATTCCCGTGTTGCCAACGGATGGCCTCTCCAAGCACAAGAGCACCCTGCAGAAGCTCAAGACCATCGACTACGGCGGGGCTCTGTGCCTGACAGCCACCATTGTGCTCTTCCTCTACGGCCTCTCCGGCACGATCCAACCGCTCCCTATGATCCTGTCCTTCCTGACGCTGGCCTTCTTTGTGTTCAACGAGTACAAGTTGGCGGCCGACCCTCTCATTCCCCTGAGCATCCTTCAGTCCCGTGGGGTGCTGCTCTCCTGCCTGGCCCAGCTGGGCCTCATGAGCGCACGCTGGACGGTGCTCTACTACGCGCCTATCTTTGTCCTCGCCGTTCGAGGTCTTCCCCCCACAATTGCAGGATCGGTCCTCATCCCTACCAATGTCGGCTTTGGTTTCGGCGGCCTTCTTGTCGGCTGGCTGCATGTGCGACGCGCCGGGTCCTTCTATGTACCCTGTCTTGTCGCCATCTTTCTGTTTGGCCTGGCCATCTTCGGCCTGTCGCTGCTGAGCAATGCCGTCGCGCCGGCGTGGGCGTACGTGCTGGTCGTGTTCTGCAACGGCTTCTGCACGGGCTCCGCCTTGAACTACACGCTGGCACACACCCTGCACGTCTCGGTGCCTGGTGCCCACTACATCGCCACCGGCCTGCTTGCGACATTCCGTGGCTTTGCCGGCAGCTTTGGCACCTCGATCGGGGGCGGTATCTTCACGAGAAAGCTAAGAGAACAGCTAATCATCGGCTACGAGCGACTCGACGCCACGGATGGACTCTCGCCGGACCGTCTGCGGTTCGTGGCGCGGCTCGTGGGAAGTCCAAACTTTGTTTTCGGTGGTGCTCTCAGCGATGCAGAGCGGGAGATTGCCATTCATGGGTATGAGGCGGCGCTGAAGGTGATGTACACATCTGCAGCCGCCTTGATCATCTTTGTACTTGTGCTCCAAGCCGGCACGGGGTGGGCGGAGCCTGCGGACCAGGAAGACGAGGAGGAGATCCAGGAGGAGATTGCCGAGCATGACGGACGCATGGAGGCGTAGTCCACACGCCTGCAATGTATTCTCATGTTAGGCCTACAAACTTACTCTGTACGGATACATTGGATTATGGACATGGCAGTCTGAAGTAGATTGGAGCTTGGTGGAAAAAAATCACGACGTCATGCATACTAACAAAATCACAGGTCGAGCAGTCACTTTACCAGTCTTTTAAGAGATACTCAAGTATATAAAGACCTGCACTCAGCTGCTAGAATGCTTGATAACACATAAACAAACACACATACACACACATGTGGTCTCTCTCTCTCTCTCTCTCTCTCTCTCTCTCTCTCTCTCTCTCTCTCTCCCCCTCTCTCTCCCCCTCTCTCTCCCTAGTCATAAATAATATGAAGACTAGAAGCTATTGGATGTTTGCCTTTCGTGACTCACTGCTTCAATAACATGGGCACAGTTGTACACAGCAACCTACTGCAATGTAGTTGATGAGAAGGTAAGATGCCTGAAGAACTCATGATAAGGAGTAGAACTTGTCGAGGAGTTAATTGTAGAAACAATGTTGTTGAGTGCAAATGACATTATTAGTGTCACGTATATCACTTACGGAAAGCATGTCCCTGGAGAGGGCTTAGTCAGCATGTACACCTACATGGGAGCTATGGTAGTACATGCCAGTGTTACACGTCAAAAGTATCAATTAATTTACCACATGGCCACCGTCTCATCCTCTCTTCCCCTCCTCCTCCTCCTCCTCCTCCAACACTTTATACCAGCACCACAGCACACCACAACCAGTTCACAACAGTGACGGAAATCTCTCAGACCCTCCTCTCTCCCAGGCCTGCCAATGTAGTAGGGCATCCTCCTGCCTAGGCCTCTTGACAAGATGTCGCAGTGGCTCTCGTTGATGGGTTGGTCCATCCTCCCTGATGTAGGTCACGTGTCCTCCCCCTCCTTGCTTTTGGTTTTGTCTTCTAATATGAGCTTCACAACCTCCAGATGGCCACCCGCTTCCTCCAGAACCTCTACTACAACGTCACCATCCGCGCCGGCTCCCCTCGTCCACAACCAGGCCAGCAACGCTGGGCTGAGCACTACAGGCGCACCTACATCGTCGTCATCTGCGTGTACCTCCTCTTCACCATCTATGAAGCCGACTGGGAGCTCCAGCGGCCCGCCAACAAAGACTTCTACTCGGTTTTGGGCGTGCTGCCGGATGCCGGCCTGAAGGATATCAAGAAGCGCTACCGCCAGCTGTCGGCGGCCATGCACCCAGACAAGGCCTCGCTGGGCCCCACAGCCTTCGACGCCGACCTGTACGTGCGGGTGCAGCTCGCGCACGAGACCCTCTCCGATGAGGTCAAGCGTTTTGCCTATGACCGCTTTGGGCCGGACGTGACGGGCTGGACGAGGTGTACCGTGGTGCGTGACTACGTGATGAGGGGGGCGACGGGGCTGGTGGCGTACTATGGCGCGGGCGCCGTGTTCCTGTACGTCCTCCCCATGCTGGGCTATTTCAGCGAGGGTGTCTACTGGCGCTACCTCGCCTTCGCAGCCCTGCTCACCTTTGAGGTGCAAACCGTCACCCGGCCAAGCTATCCTTGGCTCCTTGAGGGCCTGGTCAATCCTCTCCTGATCCGGGTCATCAACCCCGTCGTGTCCTTCTGGAGCCCCGGTGCCGCCCACGCGCCGTACCTGCCCTTCCAGGCCATCGTCATGGCGCGGAAGCTCAGCGTCACACTGTCCATCGCGCTGAACCAGATCCTGCCCCGCCTGATGGCCGACACGCGGGGTGGGCGCCTGCAGCTGAGGAAGAACCAGGGGGACGACGAGCTCACCAGGGCGGGGCAGAGCCTGGACGAGCTCAGCAAGGCGATCATAGTGGCGAACGAGGAGGCGGAGCGCTTAATGAAGACGGAGGCGGCGCCTTTTCAGGGCGACCGGCACCTCTGGATGACGCTGCGCGACAAGACCAAGAGGTGGCTGGTCGACAACACGGTGCGCAACGACCCCATGACCAAGGCGGCCATCCACGCGAGGATTCAGAGGCGGAGACAAGACGCACCCGCCGGCGCGCAGGGGAATGGCATGAGGATGAGGCAGAAGCCTGCTGGGACGGCGAACGGCAACCACTCGGCTCGGTAGGGTCGTGTTCTTCGTCTTGTCGTCGTTGTTGTAGCTGCTGCTGCTGCTACATAAGATTAAGTAGATGCCAGATCATGGAGAGGGATCTCAGCCCATGCTATCCTAACCTTGTCTTGTGTCTCGTTTTGCCCCATTGTTTGTGAATATATATATGCCTCAAGATTATGGTCCATGCTATGCTGCCGCCCTTTTTTTACCATGCAAACACACAACAACTGTACAGGATGATGATAAAATGGCATACTATTATTTACCAATTACAGCCTCTGCCGGCCTCTCGTTTCGATAGGAATCAGGACCATACCCACAAACGCCGCGAGGATCAGTGCCGCCGCCAGGTAGATGGGCGTCGTGGTGCCGTCGCCAGGGATGCTGGCCGCGAGAATGGGCGCGATGAGGCCTGTGACCCTGTTGAGAAAACTTGCCACGCCTGTTCCTGCGCCTCGTACGGGGGCAGGGCTGTGGAACAGAGTTCATAACAAGAACACGTGGTCAGCCTCAGCCGTCCCTTGGTCTATTCATTCTCAGGGAAACAAGGGATATATAAGAAGGAAGGGAAGGAAGGGAAGGTAAAGGGGAAAATACTCACAAGATCTCTGGGGTAAATGCATACAGCACGCCATACATGATATTCTGGCTAAAAGCCTCGACACAGGAAAAGGCCAGCTGGGCGGTGTCCGTCTTGCCGTAGCTGACAAATAAAAGCAGGAACCCCGCCGAGACCAAGGTCGAGAGGGCGAGGGTGCCCTTGCGTCCTAGGAATGGGGACGGGCTATCTACTGCAAAGTAGGCCAGCACGCTGCCTGGTACGCCGACGAGGCTCAGGATGGCGTAGTCACGGTAGGTTTCGGGTGAGATCTCCACTGTGTCTGCTAGGTTTGCAGTCGTTGTAGGGTCTTTTGAGGGAGTAGAGGCGGATGAGTCTCCTTGGTGGTGAGAGAGATACTGCGGGAGAAAGGCATTGAACAAAGGGTATCCCATGCCGATCGTCGCCCAGCAGAACCAGACGAGGACGGTTGCAAGGCCTAACCTGCGGCTGCTGAACAGGGGACGGAGACGCGCAGCTGAGAACCCCTCGAGACGGGCCTTGAGGACGGTCCTGGCTGACGACAATGACAGGTCTCGCACGCCGTGGGCGCCTAACCTAGACGACGCCGTTTCATCTTCATCGTTGTTGTCGTCGTCTACGTCGTCTAGCGCCACAGCGTCGAGGATCTCCTCCGTCAGCCAGGTCCTGGCGCCGTTTCTGTAGGCAAGACCATGGATAACAGCAACAGCCTCAGGCTGACGGCCGCGGGACAAGAGATACTTGGGGCTCTCGAGCAGGCGAAAGACAAAAAACCGCAGGGCGAACATGGCCAAGGTAATGAGGCCGATGGACAGGACGAAGTGGCGCCAGCCCTGGTCGGCGGGCCAGCTGCCGATGAAGAACCAGGCCAGGAGGGAGCTGGCGAGCTGGCCGACGGGCCACCAGACGCTGAGCAGGGTGAGTAGGCTGCTCGAGGCATCCGGGAGGAACTCGAGGAAGAGGGCGCCGTCGACGGGGAGGTTGCCGCCGACGCCGAAGCCAAGGAGGGACAGGAGGAAACACACGACGGGCCAGGAGGGGGCGAGGGACACGAGGAGGCCAAAGACGGCGGTGATGAGGAGGGTGGCGTTGAAGGCGATGCGGCGGCCCAGGATGTCGGACCCGATGCCCCAGGTGAAGGCGCCCAGGCAGAGACCGAGATAAACCCATGAGGTTGTGTAGCGAACCTGCTTCTCGGAGACGGAGAACTCGGCCGAGAGGGAAGGTAGGATCAGAGAGACGCCCTGGAGGAGGAGTGTTTGGTCAGTGGCTGATGAGGAAGACAAAAAAGAGGAGGAGGGCCATCTTGAGAAGACTTGTTTCTCTCTCTCTCTCTCTCTCTCTCTCTCTCTCTCATACTTACTTGCATCCAGAGACTGAGGCACGTCTTGGTTAGCCCTAAATAGAAAGAACAAGTAAAAGGTATCGAGAAGGAAGAAAAGGACATACTTATCTGCAAACCATCCGAATCCACACAGTATAAACAGCTGCCAGTTGTATTTTCCCATGCCGATATCCTGGACAGCCTTGTTGATAATCATCGACTTCACTACCCAAATATGTCAGCAGTTCAGTTCTCTCTCTCTCACACACACAACTTCGAGAAGCAACTGAACCAGGAAAAGGTAAATGGACCAGACAGTAGCAGACTTACTTTCATATGCTGACCTTCCTCCCCCTCCTCCTCCCCGTTTAATCTCCTTCCTCACCTCCCTCCTTAAACCCTCGATGCTATACTCTGCCGCGCTCATCTCCAGCATCGCTGCACCCTCATCCCCTCCTGTTCCTCCTCCTCCGCCACCGGCACCAACACGCCTGTCCTTGGCACCCCCCTCCTCCTCCTCCTCGCCGCCACCCAACTCGACCTCTTCACGACCCGCCACCTCCTCGTACTCTGCCCGCCCGCACCTTGCAGAGTGGCTGTACAGATGGGCCCGGTCGAGAGGGACCAGTACGCCTGTGTAGTCGGCCGCCGACTCGGGTCTTGAGCTGCGCCATCCCCATGCTGTGATCCGGCCGGACATAGCCTCCTTTTCACTGAACAATAAGAAAGGAAAACCGATCACAAAACTAAAAGAATCAGCCCTCCCCCAAGTCGTCCTTCGTTTCTCTCTCTCTCTCTCTCTTCTTCTGTGGAGTCTGCTGCTGGTATCGTTGGCTGAAAGGTCTGGCCTGGCCTGTCTGGTATCGTCTCAAGACCCCCAGGGGAAGGAAAAAAGGACAAGAGAGTTGATTAAACTGTACGAAGGATGACGATGCCGAATGACGATGACAACGAACACGGACACAAAGCCCGACCAGAGATGTTAAAGATTCGAATGAAATTACCAAATCCCCATCCTCTTTTCAAACCATGCGCACACAGCTAGATGAATTTATCAAAAAGAAGAAAAAGAGAAGGAAGAGGAGGAGGAGGGGGAGGAGCAAAAGGAGGCAGGGTTGCGTGCGAGTTCACATGGATGAGTGAGACACAGTTTACAGTTTCGTTTGTCTTTGCTCGGTTGGTCCTTAAAGTACTTATTTAGCTGGTTTTGTCTCAGGCGGTTCCGGCGTCTTGGCTAGGCCGCGCCCGTTGCTGCAGAAGGAGGTACGGGAGGTACTTCAGAAGGGGGAAGGGGGGGTTGGGGGGCCCTGTAGTACTGTAAGCAAGCAACTGTCGGATGTCGGATGTGCCAACCACTACTACTGTACTGTACTGTACTATAGCATGCTACACCCCCCCCTGCTCTGTCCTGGTACTTCTTTGCTCTGCAAAAAATTAAATTGTAGCCAGCTTTTGAAGGAGTTGTAGGACAAGTCAGACATGTTTACTTCTCCATGTCTTTTTCTTATTTCTTTCTCTTCTTACTGAAGATGAGAAATCAAAACAACAAGGGGGAGAGGGAAAAAAGAAAAAACCCAACCGGGCAAATCAATGTCTTGCACAACCATGGCACAATGTGCATGTGTGCCCACAGCATTCATTTTTACTGTAACCAAGTTGGGAGAATCAGGTCACACTTTTGTTTTCTTTCTTTCTTTCCTCCTCTCTTGGACCAACATGCTTATTTGTATGTGATCAAATTTCTTCCACATGCACACTGCAAGTGGTCTCGGCTCGTGACCACCCCTCCCCCCCCTCCAATATGCATCCTCATGGCATGTGACTGGCTCCCTGGCTACTTGTTGCATACCATGAAGTTGTGTGTGTGTGAGTGGTCTTGCTTGTGTGAATCCAAAATTTTCAAACTTTTGCATGTCAGTCAGTGCAAAGCAATCTGGGACAGGGACATGTCTATTTATCAAAGCCCCTCATAGGCCCCTTATTTGCTTTTTAAGTACTTAGACAGCAAAGAAAGGTGAAAAACAGAAAAAGTACAAGGCATGCATGAGCTGCTCTCATCATCACCAACCCCCTTTGATCCTGTCTGTCTGGTGACGCCAAAGCCTGAGCCTCCCCCCATCAAAATCATCCCCCCAGAAACGCCCAAGAATACCTTTGAGGTCAGGTACTCACTAAGTAGTCACCCTGGAAGAAATCACCCTGAATTCCCCTTCTGTAAGAACTCCCCAAACCCGTGAAAGGGATCCCTTGTAAGCAAGAAAAAATAAGAAAGTCATTGAATGCCTCTGATGTCCCTTTCCAGCCTGATTTCCATTCATGACCCTGACCTCTGCTCCGCAGTGCCGTCCATCCCCCCCCCCCCCTCTCTCCCCCTCTCTCTTCCAAAGGGAGATTGGAAAGAAGGCCAAAAACCAAGGCACCATACCCAAACACAAAAACGCCGTTTCCAGTTCCGTAATGCACTGGCATTTCCGTCATCATCTCATGATCCATGATTTCCGCCATATTTTCTTTCTTGTATCTTTCTCCCCTCCTCTCATTTCAGTCTTGTTCCCTGGTCACAAAGCTCGTGAGAATCATTTCCTAGACAAAGACCGCCTCACCGTCGTCCTCCACGTCTTCCTCATCGCTAAGCTCCACGTCAGCCGCCATGGCTTCGGCACGACGCTGGACCTCTGCGAGGCCCGACAGCTCCGCGACATAATCTCTGTCCTCGAGGGCTTTCCGGAGGAACGCATAGCCGCCCTTCTTGTAGGCGTCGATGACGGTCTTGCTGCATGCGCTGCAGTTGGGGTACGACTCGCCGCGGATGATCATGTTTTGGAAGGTGGAGAGGAATCCACGGATCTGGTGGGGTACGAGGCCGAGTGCGTGGTTGGGCGGGTCGCGCTCGTACGAGATGGCATCGCCACCGCTGGGGACGGGAGCCTTGGCGTGGTGGCCGTCGGGATGCTGCAGGATGCTCGCCAGCAGCTCGACAAGGAGGGCTGACGCGATCGCTGCGCCGCCAGGACGGGTGACCGTGCATTGCTGATCGAGGGTGAGATCCTTCTGGGACTGCAACGACAGAACTTGTTAGCAAAAACAGGAGGTTGTTGTTTGTTGTTGTTGTAAAGATGATGATTAAATACATATGCTGCGCCGCGGTGGGAAAACTTACATCCGTAGCCACAACTACATCGTTGCAAAAGTAGCACCCTAGAGTCTTCTCACTGCCATCCTCGGGCGCGGCACCATGTCGCATCACGACGTACGTGTCGAAGCCCAGCGCAGCATTCATGACGATCTTGCCCGCAGCCTTGCCCATCACCGTGGGCAGCCACCGCGACTCACGGCTGTCCATCAGCAAAAAGATGACGTCGTGCGACTCGACGAGCTCTCGCAGCTTGGTGAAGTCGGCCTTGGTCCTGGCCTCGTCCGTGATAGGATGTCCCAGCATGGGGACCGAGAGCACATGGCCCTCACTCTCCACACTGGGATTGATCTCTCGCAACGTCTCGGCCGCCTTGGTCGCCTTGGGAGCGCCTCCGTTGAGGGCGTCCTTGAAGTCGAAGAGGGGCTGCCGGACAGGGTTCGAGAACGAGACGGAGCCGTTGTCGACAAAGGTGATCTTGCGCACGCCCCAGCCCATGAGGTTGCGCGACACGTAGCTGCCTAGCGTGCCCGCGCCTAGCAGTAGGCACGACGTGTTCCTGATGGTTTCCAGGTCCAGGCCGGGCGAGATCCGCCACTTCATAAGCTTGAGATTCAGGTCCACGGCCTGGTCCGCCAGCTTTTTGGGGTCCATGTAGCCGTCGAGGCTCGCCTGGCGCGCCTGCAGCTTTCCGATAGCGTTCCGCTCCCAGCCCGTGACCTTGGGCATCGTGGTCGTCTCCATCTCCGGCACGCTGTCCATAGCAAGCGGCAGGACGATGCTGCGGGCCTCGTGGCGCCGGGCCTGGGTATCGCGGAAGCAGAGGATGTTGACCTTGCTCAGGTGGAAGCGCTGGCGGACGAGGACCAGCAGGTTGCGCAGGGGCCAGGAGGGGTGCTCGGCGTAGTTGGAAGGGTCGACAAAGGAGACGAAGCGGTCCTCCTCGGGGACGCCGTCGAAGAAGCCGTTCTCGAACTCGCGCAGGGAGGCGATGACCCACCTGAACCCGAGCTCCTCGGCGGCGGAGTCGAACGAGTTCTTAGACCGCGTGTCCTCGCCGCCGCGGACCTTCTTGGCCAGAAAGAAGCCATACTCCCTGTTGTCGACGCTGTAGCGCCAGGTTCCCACCTGGTCGACCAGCGCGGTGCTCTCGGCCGAGGTGAACCTGCCAATGTCCGCGACGCGCTTCCACTGGGGGTCAGAGTGCAGGGCGGGGAAGGCGAACCAGTAGGTAAAGCGGTACTTCTTCAGGTCGGCAAAGGATAGGATGGTGTGGGAGGCGAGGAGGGAGGGGACGGAGTAGATGGTGCCGTCCTTGATCGCGTCCCAGATCTGACGGCCGGCGGTCTGGAGCATGGCAGCCTTGTCGGTCTGCTTAAAGTCCTCGATCGTGTTCACGTTCTTGATGGTACCGTCGGCGCGACACTGGTTGAGACCGACTCTGTTGCAACATAATTTTTTTCTTTGTTAGGAAATCCTGTAGAAGCAAAAGAAAACTCTCCTGTCTGCCTGCCCGCCCGTCTACCCCAAGAGAGGGAGAGAGAGAGAGAGCAGGCAACAGCGTCTGTGTGTGTGACTTACGAGTTATTGGTAAGCGAGTTACCGAGGATCTGCATGCGAGTGCTCTCGTCGGGGGTGGCGGTCGGGTTGGACTCGTAAGTGCCGAGGACAAAGCGCGCAGAGTCGTCGAGTTTCGCATGGTCGAGCTTGGACGAGAAGAGTGCCGAGTAGAACGGCAGCTCTATCTGCGACGAAAACGCCGCGAACTTGAGCTCCGTCATGGTACTGCTGGTGTTGCGATCTCGGCGTCTTGTCCTGGCTTTTCGGGATTGCACAGCTGAGGTTTGTCTTAGGTTGAATGGTACTTGTCTTTTTTCTTTCTTTCTTTCTTTGTCCCCCGGTTGGAGCCCCAACGTTTCGATCTTGTATGAAGGGAGAAAAAATCAGCAAGAATGAGAAGAAGTTGAAGGCTGAGGAGGACGACGGGGAGGAGGAGTCGTCAAGAAAAGGCGTCTGAGGCTGTCAGGTGGATATTGTCATCGGTCGCAGGGTGAGGGGAACTCTGAGCAACGAGCCCCACTACACCATAGGCAGAAGGGGTGTGGAATGAGGGGCAGTTGGTGGATGATGCAATAAGCAATGAATGTGCAGAAGTACTGTATGACCAGAGAGACAGGAAGTGGAGGACGACAATAATCTTGAGGAGGGGAGGTGAAGAAGAGGAGGAGGAGGAGGAGGAGGAGGAGGAGGAGGAGGAGGAGGTGAAGGATGGTCTCAGGGTCGAGTCATCAGTTCATCATCAATGCACAATGAGAACTGGTCACAAGGGGACAAAGAAGCAGGTAGATGGGTGGTGGGTTGGTTGGTGATGGTCGTCGAAGAAGAAAGAAAGAAAGCTCCCCAGGTGGGAACAGGTCACAGGGATGTTTTTGGGGTGGGGGTGGGGGGGGACTAGGAGGGGTTGGAGCGGGAAGGTACATGCATAGCGCTGTGGTCAACAGTGGTACATAGTACAGGACACAGGCACATACCCCTGTAACCCTGTGAAGAGGTGCTGTAGCCTACAGTACTAGAAGCTTTTGCCAGCAGGACCCCTGCCCCATTGGCCCCCAACAACGCGTACAGCGCGCCTCCTACAGCAGCGCGCCTCCAGGCCTTGGCTTGGTGGCCTCTGTGTCTCATGAGAATTGCCCCAAAAAGTTTCCTCCTTCAGACACAAATCGTCCAACCCCAACCAACAAGATGCTTATTGGAATATGTGGCAGTGAGTCTTCTTGAGCAGTATCCTCTCTCTCTCTCTCTCTCTCTATCCATTTTTATATATATATTCATACACAAATTCCTAATCAGCTCTTAGGTATATGCTCCGGCAAGAATACTGTGGCCCAATACTTGGTGGAACATCATGGCTTCACACATGTCTTTGTAAAACCACAACAAGCTGTGTTGGTCACAAATAGCAGCACCCCTTCTCAGGATCTAGCAGTGGCAGCAGCAGATACAGAGGAGTCAAATACACACCACAAACGGAGCCCATCATCCTCTACATCCCTCATCTTCTCCTCCACAGATGACCTCCTGGAACACGTCACGCAGCGTTGGCGGGACCGCTGGGTCGTCACGGATGTGCTGTCCAAGGACATCCTCGACGCCTACTCGAAGCGGCCCTTCTTCCTGCTCATCTCCGTGGACGCGCCTCTCCTCGTGCGGTGGAAGCGCTACCAGCAGCGTCACCTCGACACCCAGCAGCAGCAGCAGCCGCTGTCATCATCATCACCATCGTCATCAGACAGGTCACCACCACCGCCCGCCCAGACCCTCGAGGCCTTCGCCGCCCTCTCGGACGCACAGCTCTACCACCCGCTGACGGGCCAGGCGACGCACATCTCCAGCGCGCCCGTCCGCCTCCTCAACACCTCGCGCGCCCTGGCCTCCCTCTACGTCAACCTGGGCAAGCTGGACCTCCTCGGCCCGGAGCGCCTCCGCCCCTCGTGGGACAGCTACTTCATGTCCCTCGCCACGCTCGCCTCGCACCGCTCCAACTGCATGAAGCGCCGCGTCGGCTGCGTCGTCGTCAGCCACAACCGCCGCGTCATCTCTACGGGCTACAACGGCACCCCGCGCGGCATCCGCAACTGCAGCGAGGGCGGCTGTCCGCGGTGCAACTCGGGCCAGGGCTCGGGCCACGGCCTGGCGACGTGTCTGTGTATTCATGCCGAGGAGAACGCCCTGCTCGAGGCTGGCCGGGACCGCCTGCGCGAGGGTGCCGTGCTGTACTGCGATACGTGCCCGTGTCTTACCTGCAGTATCAAGATCGCCCAGGTCGGCGTCAGCGAGGTCGTGTATGCCCAGGGGTACAGTATGGACGGAGAGACGGCTTCCGTGTTCAGGGAGGCTGGCGTGAAATTGAGGCAATTTGTACCGGTGAGTCGGTGGTATTCTACCGCGTCTACTCTTCAGACCAAAGGCTGACGGCAGGCATACAGCCCGCAAACGGTCTCATCCATCTTGAGAAGATGGAATTGAACATCTAAGCCGCAAGGATGGTGGGTATGGCAGCTTGAAAGCCCGTCGTTTGTTATGCTCAACTCCCCGTGATCGGATTGGCGCATGATTACTGGCTTCCATCGACAATGCATCAGCTCAGCTGCATGGCAGGACTGACACGAGAGGCTTGTCTGTTTTGTGTCGTATATGAAGGAGGCAGGACAGGAAAGTGCGGTCAACACGGGATTGTGTGAAGCTCACAATACACACACGAGACACTGCGACACTAAGCAAGAAACCATCCAATACTATCATCACCTCTGGTCTTCAAAACGACTGTGATTAGACTGTTGTATCTTGTTGATTGAAAGTCTGACGAACAGCTAGCTGCTGAAACACAGAGCTGATCCGGAGTATGTGTGAGAATGCCAACACAGGCTCGATAGCCATGGGAGGGAGTATCATGACCTCGTCGCCGTCCTCCCCGTCCACCTTAGCCCCGCCCTCTTCGTCCAAAGAAATAATCATTATTGCCATAATAAGGTCTTCCGTTTTCGTTCAGCCGTACATCCGCCTTCTCCCGTTCCTCCCCAGATTACGTGGCGCGGATTTATCAATCTCTCGCCCGGGCTCCTGTCCGGGCGGGCCAGCAGCTGCAGGCCACAGCTCCCGCTCGCGCGTACTCTTCTTGTCCATTTCTTCCCCGACATCGAGCTCCCCATTTATTGAGCCTGCTTCCGTTGACGCATGGCAGAGATCTTTTTGCCGACAAAGAGGCCGATGATACCCACAGCGACGATGAAGACGATGCAGAAGACGACGACGACACCGGCCTCCTTCTGGGCCCAGTTCTGGCGCTTGGCAATGGTGGAGACGGCCTCGCGGGCGACCAGAACGTTGATGGCAGGCATTGTTGCGGGATTTTATGAATAGGCAGGAATGGATCCTAGAGAGCGTCACTCATTGTTAGCCATAATCCGTCGGCAATTTCTTTATTCATCTTCTTGTAGATGAAACAGAGCACTCGAAACTTTGTGACAAATCACACGAGGTGAAGGGGGGAGCAATCGGCCTCGCTGGTCACGCAAGTTAGCTTGCAGCAGAGTCTGGCTTTCCACCAGATTGCTTATGGTCGCAGCCCCAAGTGGTCCAATGACCGTGACAATGACATTTTTTTCCTTCTTTCTTTCTCTTCTTTTTCCTCCTTTTTGTTTCTTTCTTTTTTTCTTCTTCTTCCCTCATTGCCGTCTTTTTTTGTTTTGTTTTTTTGGTCATGTCTTGGGTCACTGCGCCGCTCCCGTCCAAAGCCGCAGCTTGGCACCCGTCATTGTGTGGGTTGCCGGGGCTGGCGCGGCTGGGGGCCACAAGCTGTACCCTACAGCTGCAGCTTGTTGTTGACGCACGGCAGAGTACCACTGGTTGTGCGAGCGCGACGACGCTCACAAAGGCCAATTGCTGGGACGTGTTGAGAGGGGAAGGAAGAGTGGGAAATGCCATCGAAGCTGCAACATGACCAAGGAAGGAAAAGATTCGTCTCTTTTGGTGCGAAGATTTGGTCCGTACCTTTTGAGAGGGGATTTGTTTAACGGATTCGGCGACGTGAAATGAATCTGATCGCGGCGTTGGGTGGGTTTGGGGGTTGTGAATGGCGAACAGCACACGACAATTTGACAAGAGGTCTGAGAGGGGGAAGATGTTCAAGTTTTAAAAGTTGAGATCTATCCTTCGTCGAGGCAAATTGTCTGTCACAAGGTCGAAGTGCGTTGAGGGGGGAACAGGAGAGAGGAGAGGGAAGGGGAAAAAAAAGGAAAGAAAAAAAGAGCAGAGCCGAGAAGGTACGCTGGGCACTGGCAGCAACAAATAGCGGCAGCTTCTCTCTGCGCGCAGTGGTGGGTTAGAGAGATCAACCGCCATGGACGGCCTGATGGACCAAGATCGGCAGTGACAGGCGGTGTGGTGGTGGATATGCGGGGGATGCAGGTACCGCCTTAGCATAACCAGCAAGGTAGAAGGCAGCAGGCCAGGGCTTGCTATAGCACTACAGCACCATGTATGTACTGCTAGGGTATAGTAACTACAAGGAAACGACGGAACGGGGTGGAGTCGGCCAAAAATCAATCAACCACCCAGGCCGAGCTAGCGAGGCACAGAAAAAGCTTGTCGATGGACCGGCACGGCACAGGGGAACCAGCAGCCTTGACCTTGACCTCAAACCCTGGACTGGGATGGGAACCAAGAGTGGTAAGATTGTGCATTTGCATTCAGACTGTCCCTTCTAGGGTCTTCTGCAGCTGGTGGTGGAGGAGGAGGCTCACCGTGGGTGGTCGGATGTGTCAGTGACCGCTATTTTTTTTTGGTCATGCTGCGTGTGGAGAGGATGGATGCTAACAATGGATGGATTACTGAGTACCTACCATACATCAAGTACTACAGTACTACAGTATGGTATTTTGCGCGAATTTCTCCCCTCCCTCCCCCCTTCTTCGTCGTCGTCGTTAAGGCGAGAAGGCGGCGAGGCGAGCCCGCGGCGCGAGGGATTGCCCCAATCGCACCCCCGGGCCCAGCTCCATCACTCTACCATACCTTGTCTAGCCTGATATTCGTGCACTGTTGTAACTGCGTACTTAATGTACCATTCATGGTGGGTTCGTAGGTTCCCCGGGGATAGAACGGCGGACAAAGTTCCCACAAACATCACCCCAGAGGCGAAAAAGATATGACTCGGGAATCAGGTTCAAAACGCAAGGGCAGGCACTGATGATAGAAGGAGGGGGGCTGGGAAGAGGGGAAAATACAACGCTCAGGTGGGATGCAGATTGGATCCAGAGGTTTGTCACTTGTCATTTTAAGAGCAGTACTACATTGTGCTGATTTGCTTTTTACTGTTGACTGAGGAGAGGAAGCGACATGAGAATGACTGAATGAATGAATAAATGGCTGGCGCGCTATGTACTATAGAACCGTGCAGTAGCCGTAGATACACTAATCTGCGTGGACCTGCGTACTTACCCTGTGGGCATTGAGATGCAGGGGCCTAGTCAACTAGCTCCCCAGCGTGCCTGAACGAACCTTCCTTCCTCCCCTCTCGAAAAGGCCCAGGGCCCCAAGGTCAGGTGGGGTTCAGAGGATGAACTGAGGAGCGGTCCAATCAGGCCGTGCAACCTGCAGCGTTCCTTCTCCCCCCCCCCCCTCTCTCTCTCTCCTCTCCCTACCCATCAGCCCAAAGACAGACACTCCATTTACAATCTCGTCCTTTCATTGCTTGACCTGAATCAACGTCACACTCCCAGTCACACTCCCAGCATGCTTCTACACAGTACTGTTCCTTCGTCACTGGATGCCAGCCATTCCTTCTTTCAACTTACTACAACGTATTCCCCCCCTCCATCAGATGCCATTCCTCAGGCATCTCACAAACAATTGAAAGTACTTCCTCTCCCAGCAACTCGAGATATTCAAGATGGAGAGAGAGAGAGAGGGGGAGAAAGAGAGACGACACTACGGCTTGTCCGATCTGCAGGCTGCATGCACATGGGTAGGGCAGAGAGGGAACAAAAAGTCCCTCACCCCAGATTACGATCCTGACCTCTACAGACGCGCGATGACGTTGCGCTATCAGCAGCCGAGTCGTCTCCCTTCCTCCCCCATTATGGGCGAAAGGAAAGGGAAAGAAGAAAGAAAAAAAATCCAAAAAATACACAAAAGATAGAGACTGTAGGATTGGCTCGGATCTGCACGGCATCTTATCCACTCCTCGCTCTTACTCCGGACATTGTCGCCTCCACCGCTGTTCGGCGCAAAGCACGAGCACCAAAGCAAAGCACAAAACAGCCTCGGGGCTCGGATATCCAGGCCCCCTTCTGGCCAAGTGAAATGGATCTGCGGAAGAAATCCTTGCCTTGAAAAAGATACGGAATTAAAAAAAAAAAAAAAAAGGCTGCTGATGACGACAAGCCCGGCTGGTTGCACCAGGCTGCAGATGCCGGTATACCGCTTGTCTCCGATTTCGAGGCGCGCTGAAATACCCCCAGGGGTCTTCTCACTTAATTATTTGCATAAGATACAGCACTGCTATGCACATACTCTGGCCTTGATTACTAAACATCTAAACATGCGTGCAGTCAGGGTCGAGGCCAAGATGCAGAGTTGTCTGCAACAGCCGCCAAAGAGAGTGAAAGTGTGGTACACATCGCAGAGCCTCATCTTCAATCCCACACGGGCACGACGATAAACCTCCTCCCCCCCCCCCCCCTTTTGAAAGAGAAAAAGAGGGAGAGAAGACTCAAGAAAGAGAGAAAGGAAAGAAAAAAAAAGGAAACGACCAAAATTCCGTCTCTCAGCCTCGTTAAAAGATACAGTCGCCAGACTTCAACATGTCACCACAGCCGGACCTGGCGGCGTATACGCCTTGCCCCCGTTGTCAGGTTGCCCCGTCGGACCATAGATATTGATCAGGATCGAGGGGTCTGTGGCCGTGTATGCCCCAGGAAAGCTCACCGTCGACGAAAAGTTTGTCGAGCCGCTGCCGCCCACCTCCAGCTGCGCACAGCTGCTATAGAACTGCGCCTGGCCCTGGGCGTATGCCGAATGCAGCGCAATGATCTCGGCTCGCAGCAGGTACTGGCCTGGCGCGAGGCAGCTGGGGAGCGTGTGGTACGACCAGCCATCATTGGCGATCATGTCATCTAAACAGCCGGCCTTGTCAGCCGTGCACCGAATTATACAAATGCCACAGGGCCAACCAAACACCAACAAACAGCACCAGCCGGGGAAGGCAAGAGGAGAGGACCGCATCGGGAGAAACCTACCCACGCCCCATGTCTTGGTCGACGTGTCGAACCCATCCGAGCTAATCTTGAACCACTGCAGTCCCGTCTGCGGCGACGTGGCCGCATTGTCCACTCTCGCCATGTATGCCATCACCGGTCCCTTGTGACTCGACGCGATGGGGTTGTCGGCGTCGTTGGCCCCTTGAGGCCCTCCGATGATGTGTTGCCACCACGCCCCGATCTTGTCACCTGGATCGGCCGTTATGACCGTGGTCGAGGTGGTCCCAGCCGTGCCGCAGATCAGCGAGTCACTTGTCACATCCAGGACAGGATTGTTGTTGTTGGGAGCCCTGAGGCCCGCAAGCTCGGCCTCCTCCTGGTCATTCACAGACACTTTCTTGACGCCGCAGTCAGCCTGGAACTATCATCACGGGCCATGACGACCAACAGTCTGTATGTATGTAATATGGAGGGGGGGGGAGGGGGGGAGCTCATATATACCTGGAATATTGTGTGCCCTTCGACAGCAGCACCAGCGCCAAGCGCTGCGGCAGCCAGGAGAGAGAACCTCATCGTTAATTATTCGCGCAAATTAGAGGAGGTAAGGACCGCTGTGTATGACTGCAGCTGAGATGATGACTAGGAATAAGGGCGAGCCAGCTGGCCCCTTCATGATACCGCTCCCCCATCCCCCTTTTATCATATATGAACATGTTGACCTGCCATTGACATGACAGACAAGTGCCAGGGGTGATGGTAGAACATGTGGCACCACTCACTCTATTTTTTAATCTCCAAGTCCAGAATTTCTTGTAGAGAGACTGCCAGTGAAGAAAAAACTCGTGATCGAACAATATAAGCAAACCTTGCCGCCAGGACCGCTTGTTGCCAATCAACACGCATAGAGAGTGCAATCAGAGTCGCATCGGCCGAAGAGAAAGACGTCGAGCATTATTTAAAAGGGTTGCTTGTAATTAGCCTACCGAAAACTTCTCGCGAGTCCTCCGCTCCGCAGCCTACTGTAAATGGCAGCCGCCAAGTGTTAATATAATATCAATTTATTATGGAAGGGGATGTTCCAGAAGACTTGCTGACAAGTTGACCATCGGCCGCTCACGTTCTTTTTGCTCTGCTCCGCCCAGCGTCTCGGCACTTTGGAGGCACATCACAGCGAGCGGTTCGTTCAGAGCCCCTAGGGAAGATCAGCTTCTAGAAGCAGAGGAACGTCAGAGAAGAAGAGGTAGAGTCGGCAACTGGCTGATGGTCTGACAAGTCTTCTAGAGGTACACAGGCATTTATATTGTTGTAGACATTTCTCGAAAATCGCTACGCTGTCGTCTACTTATACTCACCCTCTTCATTGGCTTCCAAGTCGTATGAATGGGTCAAACGCAGGTACGTAACTATCTTATGTCCGCCTTGAATCACCAAATCACAGCCGCAGATTCACCTTGTTTGGACGTCATGCGATATTCTGAAAGCAAGAACTTGGTGATACTTTTCATTCGCACTGGACAAGAAGAAAGAATTCGATGACAGACAGCCCGAATTTGCATTGAAATGTAAAAATATAATACAGTAAAGTACGTACCAACAGAAAGTGGTGATTGATTAGGTAAGTGCCTCGGTGGAATCCGCTCTTGCCCAGCTGGCCAATTGGCTCCAGGCTGATGACCAGGATTATGTGGGTACCCTCGCAAGCAGCGGGCGACGGGGACTTGAGAGCAGCTCTCTCCAAACTTCTTGACGACATCCATCCACTTGACTTTGTCTGGCCCTCCGCGAAGTCCCTCCAACTCCCTCCCATCCTCGAACTTCATACCCAGTCGCAGGCCCCCCCACCCTCCCCTCCAATCGTTCCAATTGGCCCCCTCACAAATCGCGCCCAGCATGGCAAGCAAGATCGCGCCCATAGTATTCCGCACAGCAGCTCGCTGCTCGAGGCCTGCGAGGAGCGCAGCAAGGCAACAGATCCGTGCCCTCTCAGCCACATCATCAAGACCGAGCGATTCGCTCAGCGTTGTACGTCCCATTGCCTGTCCCTCAGCCCCTTTCATCATGCCCTCTGCCATGCCTGGGGGAGATAAGGGCTGTCCCGGCCCCCCCAATTGGCCTTCATGGCCCTAAATTTACCACGGGCCCAAGAGGAAGACGAGGAAGAGAGAGAAAGAGGAAGAGAGAGAAAGAGAAAGAGAAAGAGAAAGAGATAAAAGCTAATCTTGGCCTCTCGCGAAAACGCAAACAGCACCGCAACACACCCGACAACAACCCCGACATCCCCTTCAAGTTCACACCGCAAAATGAGGCCGTCATCGCCGAGATCCTCAAGCGGTACCCTCCCCAGTACAAGAAGGCCGCCGTGATGCCCATCCTGGACCTGGGCCAGCGCCAGCACGGCTTCACCAGCATCAGCGTCATGAACGAGGTGGCCCGCATCCTCGAGATGCCTCCCATGCGTGTCTACGAGGTGGCCTCCTTCTACACCATGTACAACCGGACGCCCGTGGGCAAGTTCTTTGTTCAGGCCTGCACGACGGTAAGCCCAACCCCTCCTTCGCCTACTTTGCCACGACAGTTTTATCGCTACACAAGGAAGGGGGGCCTGGTGGGGTTCGAACGACACTTGAGAGAGAGAGAAAGAGAGAGATGATTGGATGGCGGGATATTTCGGCAAGATGGAATTATTATGGAAGGGGAGAGCACACAGCAACACACTTCTGCAGGATGAGATAAAAGAGGAGAGAAGCTGACAAGACTTTTGAACCCTCCCCCTTTATAGACACCCTGCCAGCTGGGCGGCTGCGGCTCCGACGTGATTGTCAAGGCCATTGAGGAGTCCCTCGGCATCAAGGCCGGCCAGACGACCCCGGATGGACTCTTCACCTTCATCGAGGTTGAGTGTCTGGGCGCATGCGTCAACGCGCCCATGGTGCAGATCAACGACGACTACTACGAGGACCTGACGCCCGAGACCACAAAGTCGCTGCTCACGGCCCTCAAGGAGTCTGCGGGCGACGTGTCCAAGGTGCCCAAGCCCGGTCCCCTGAGCGGTCGGGACACGTGTGAGAACAGCAACGGCCAGACGAACCTGCTGAGCGAACCTTGGGGCACGGAGACGACGAGATCAGATCTGTAGACGCGGGGGAGGGGTGCGTTAGAAGGGAAGGGTGGGGGAAAATAGAAGAGAAAGAAGAAAAAAAGAGGTTTTATTTCAACTTGTGCAAAGTGTTGGTGGTTGTGACGAGGGAGAGAGGGAGTTTTGATATACATGAAGCGACACGAAGAAGGGGGGTGGGGGTGGGGAAGAGGGCACAGATGGATGGATGCCCCAACAGCTTTTCTGTAAATATGGAATGTACTTGTGGGTTCAACAAGACAAGAATTTCCGAGACAAATGATTTGAGACGATGGTCCATGAGGTTTGTTTATCAGTCTGCTAAGCTGGTGTTGACTACGTTTCCAGATCGTGATCATCAAAAGATAGTGAAAGGAGAAGGGAGAGAAATCCGGAGGAAAAGAAGGGGAAAAAAAGAAAGAAGACGTTCCGCCACCTCATCTTGCCTCAAGCTCAAGTCCTTTTTTTGTGTGACATCTCATCAAGGCTCCCTCTTCTCAGCTCCAATCCTTAGAATCCATCCATCCCCGAGTCTCTTGTTGGTCTCGTCAACACCGCCCCAGATGACCACGCCTCTCTCCTCCAGCTCGCCCATGTGTCCACTGGCGAACCAGCCCCTCGGGCCTGGTCCCTGCGCCGCAACCTCATCCTCATCATCGTATGCTTCAGCTTCCACACGGAACCACTTACCCTCCACCGAGCTGGACTGGCTTCCGCTCCGCCCACGCCCAAACCACGCGTCCAGGCTACCCTGTGCCATGCCAATGACCTGACCCGCAGCTGTGGGATGAGGCAGCTCGTACGCCCAGGTGTCCGACCAGAACTTACCCGCCGCCTCATGCCCTTGGCTGCTCGGGTCGCGCTCGCCCAGCGTGAGCAGAAGGTACTCGCGCCCAGAAGAGCCGCCGATGGTGACGGCCTGGAGGCCCGCTACGCTGCGGTGGCCAGGCCAGCTCGGGGCCTGAGGTGGCTGCTGCTGCTGGGCCAAGGGTTGAGATGAGGCTGCCTCCTCGTCCTCCTCGCCCGCAGCTGGGATGGTGGCAGTATCAGAAGGGGTCTGGCTGGCGGGGAAGATGCTCTTCCAGCCTCCTCCTCTGGCACTGAGAACGACCTCAGGCCCACTACGGTCGTGAAAGTCGTCATCCACGCCGAGCTCGAGGTAGTCCAGCTGGCCACCCTCCTCGTGCTCGCCATTGAACCCGCCAAACCGCCACAGCTTCCCGCCCGCGACGGCGAGACCCGTCCCGCCACGAGGTCTGCCCGGCGCCGAAGGAAGCTCGTGCCAAACCCGCGAGTGCACATCAAAGGCCCACGTATCGTTGACCCGACCCCCCTTGTCGGCAGCGAGGCAGCCCCCGTGCACGATGAAGGTCCCGTAGCCGTCTTCATCCTCGTCGCGGCTGTTGTTCGCCACGTTACCAACGATGGGCCGCTGCGGCGTGCCGACCATCTCCGAGTCGCCCTGTGCCCACTCTGTCCACGTGCTTGTCCGCTTCAGCCTCCTCCTTCCGCCCGGCCCAGCAGGGCCAATGCCACTATTGCTATAAAGCTGCTGCTGGTGCTGGTGATGGGCATCACCAAACTCCCTTGGTAGGTCGAGTGCCGCGGCGGAGTGATAGCTGCGGGCAGCAGGGAAGAACTTTCTCTTGTCGGCAAAGGGGGCAGGCTCGTCGGCGTCGGCGGCGGCAGAGGACGGTATATAAGGGTCCAGGTGGCTCCACAGGTGCGTCTTGGTGTCAAAGACCCACACGCGGCCTTGCTCCTCGAGGGGAGTGTCCATGTCGGCACCTCCTCTGCCGCCAAAGAGGAAGATGCGGCTGCCGATGACGGCTGTAGCGTGGCCTACGCGAGGGCTGGGGACGTCACCCAAGGAGGAGGTATCGCCGACACGAATGGTGGGCTTGGAGGAGGTTGCAATTGGATCATCTTGGGTCTGGTCTTCGGAGAGGGACACATCGGAGAGCTCCTTTTCCTTGTCCCCTCCTTGGGCAGAAGAGGAGGTGGCAGCAGAAGGCTCGACGACGGTGGGGATCTGGGGGCGTGGTGCGGCCTTGGCCTTGACGGTGTAGCAATCGGCACCAGCGGAGCTGTAGGGGAGCACGATGACGTGCATGTCGTTGTCGACGGGCTGGCGGGGCTCGACCTCGCCACCAAAGATGTAGGCGCTTCCCGAGACGACGTTGATGGAATGCGAAGAGCGTGGGATTGAGGGTACGTCGATACGCTCCCATGTCGCCCTGGTGGTTGGCTGCTGCTGCTGCTGCTGCTGCTGGTGCGATGGGGACGACGACTGGCCCCAGGCGGGCATCTTGGGTAGATGGGAGGACAGGCCAGAGAGCGAGGGGAAGCCGACATGGGGCACTTTTGGGAGCTCGGTGGGCATGGCCGGCATGGTTGGCATGGCTGGTTTGGGAACGCTGATGTTGTTGACCAGGTCGGTGGTCCGACGCTTGAGGGTGCCAAAGGTCTCCATGGCTGCTGCTGCTGTTGCTGCTGCTCCTGTCTTCGTCTTTGCCTTGTATTTTCTCTTCTCTGCTCTTCCGTAATATGCTCTGGATGAGATCGGAGTTGGATGGATCAATTGGGGCCAGGAGGAGATTTAGGAGGAGGAGGAGGAGATCGAAGGATGGCTACAGCTTGGCAGTAGGCAGTGCTGTCTTCTTTATGGGTGGTGGGCAGACAGACCTGATGCCAATGGTGTGTTGTGCTCTGTTGGCACTTGGCAGCAGCAACAACGACAACAACAGGCTGAGCTGAGCTGAACCGGAGCCCGGGTGTGGGTGGATTTGTCTTCTCTCGCCTGCCTCTGCTGTTGGTCCACGCCCCCTCGCCTTGTCCACGTCTTGCTGCTAGGGAGTACTTACTTACCGTACAGTAGTACAATATGCAGTGACGTAAGATGGTCCCGGGCGTCGTAAGGGAAGGGGCGGAGGAAAGAGTGGGCGCCCCCCCCCCATGAGAAAGTTTGGAAGATCCGTACAACCGAATCATCCGACTTGGAACATGAATTACTTTTTACTCTGTTATTTTATTTTATTTCATTCTATTTTATTTATTTTTGGCCATAATACATACGAGGATGCACTCTAGTATTTCCTCGACACTACAGTACAAGCATAGTACTACCATAGTAGATTTAAGGGATTGACGGTTTCCAACAGAAAAAACAGAAAAAGGGAAGGAGAACCCCGGGGGGCGGCGGGCGGGGAGGCTTGGTTCCACTTTCCTTCCGAGCATGCCACTTGCAGAGAGGAAGGATCCATTTACAGCACCCCACAGCACTACAACACGAATCAAGCAGGAGCACCCCCCTAGAGCATTACCTGTACGTGCTGTGTACCGAAACCTTTCTTCCAACAACAAATACGAGATTTGACAACCTTCTTCTCCTCCTCGCATCTTGACTCGACAACCCAAAAGCTCATCCACTTTAGGCATATTATCCTCATTTTTCATCAATTCACTCGTCAATATCTGCCGATTCCATGACAACCCGGGCCAGGATTGATCCAGTCACCCCAACCTCTTTTTCACCCCACGACTTGTTCTGTTCGACTGCCTGTTGAGGTCGTACCCGAAGAGGCTGGATACGATGTCACCCCTCCCCCCTCCCCCCCCGCCCCCGAACCACCGTCACATCGCACCGTCTGCTGTGGCACGGAGTGGGCTACGAATTCAATGACTTTCAGTGCCAATTCTAAATCAAGCATACATCATCTCATCTCATACAGGAAATACACTTGGCCTCTGCCTCATAGGAGAAGAGAGCCCTTGGGAGAGTAGCACCGTTAAAAATCTTCAGTAGGATCCAAACGGAAGCCAAGATGTGGAGATGACTGACTTTGGCATCTCATTCCACACGGCTTCGCAGATCGCAGAGGAGACTCATCCAGGCGTTGGCCGCCGCCTCGCCCACTAGAAAGAACCTCGAGAGAAAAGACTACTGGGTCTAAGTAAGTACTTAGGAGGTAGGATACACTGCAGCACAGCATGGTAACGGGCTTGGTTCATCTGGGTTCGAGCTGACACCGGAACAACAACACACAAGCACGAGACCACGCTGGCATAGACTATACAATCCAATCTTACCTCAAGGTGCCACAACGGCCCAAACTTAATCTCCTTCGGAGGGAAGAAAGCCGTGGCGACCGCAGCTTCGTTGAAAGTCCAGATGATGATGAGGCGGGCTCCGGAGGAACGCTGTCCACCTTGCCCACAGCTCAACCCCCCTCGTTACCAAGTAGTTTTGAACATGATGACCAATGCGTGGACTCGTCTGAGAGGGAAGAAGAGGAGACAAGAGTCTGCCATCCGCAGCCCTGACCACAAGAGGACAAGTTCAGGAAAGGCGAGGCGGCGGCAAAACACAGAGAAACTCCACCGAGGATCATAAAGATCCCTGCGCGGCTCAACAAGCTTAAACAGACCTCGTTTCACTGTCCTGGCAAATCGCAACCTCTGCACCGGGCCTGCGCGGGCGAGCCTCCCTGAACTCCGAATCCAAGACAGAGATCCAAAACAATGCCAGCAACATCGGACGAGTCGGCTTCACTCCTCTCTCGTCTATGCTTTTCTTTTTTCCCTTTTTCCCTTCCCTTTCTTTCTTTCCTTTTTTCTGTCCCCTGCTGGAAACAATACTACAATCTCAAACTCTAAGCCTCACGTTTCGTTCCCTGCATTCCCCCCCTTGCCCCAGCCTCTCACTCTCTTTCTCTCTCTCCCCCCCTCTCTCTCTTGTCTGGATCATTTTGTTGAATTCTTTTTTGACCAATCGCAACCTTGAAACTACACCTATGCTTAATTTCATTTTCATTTTCATCTTCTTTTCTTGCCTCGGCCTTGGTTTTCAGGTCCATCCCATCCTCTCTCACAGTCTAAAGTCTAGGCGCCCGGGTCGTCCCCTCTCCTCCACTGCGAGAGATTCCCACTCTCACTGCTGCGGTTGCGTCGTCGGATCATTGCTTCACCTGATCTCTGAAGAAGATGGAGGAGGAGGAGGAGGAGGAGGAGAGAGAGACACACACGGACACTCACCATCATGTCGCCGCCGAAGGGGGGGGGGGGGGGGAACAGTCCCAAGCCTGTCAGGGTTGAGGCCAAGCTACGGGCGAGAAGCATGGCATCCGAAATTTCTATAAGACACTGGGCATCCTCCTCCTTGACCTGTTATTACTTTATTCTCATCATCCTCATCATCAACAACTTCTTCAATCACTTCAGCAGTGCTGTAATCTCATCTCAACCTCTCTCCTCTATATCATCCCTTCTTTCATACCAAAAGCCCGGAGCTTCTTCAAAACCAGTTAATAATTCCTCTCTTTCCCCTCTCTTAATAATACCAACCACAAACCTCTTCTTCAAGATGCAGTACTCTTCAGCTATCCTCCTCGCGGCCTTTGCTGCCACCAACGTTCTCGCGCACGGTGTTATCACTGAAGTGCAGGGTGCAAACGGCGTTAACCTGCCTGGTCTCTCCGTGGCTGATGGCACTCCTCGTGACTGCCCCTCACCTGGCTGTGGTGCTGAGGCCGACACCTCCATCATCCGCAACAACGAGCTCGGCACCTCCAAGGCCACCGCTCTGGGCCGCACCAACGGAGGCGGTCCCGTCGATGCCGAGAAGATGATCTCCACCTTCATGGACGGCGCCTCGGCCAATAGCTCCGCCGTCACCGCCGCCCGCGCCCTCCACGCCGAGAACATGGCCCGTCGTGCCAACCTGCCCCGTGCCTCCAACGGCGGCACCAAGACCCCCTCGGGCACCTCCGAGACTGGTGTCAAGGCCGCCACCGGTGCGGCTGCCGAGTCTGGCCTGCCCACCACCCAGGACGACGGCACCATCGCCATGACCTTCCACCAGGTCAACCAGGACGGTGCTGGTCCCCTGACCGCCCAGATCGACGCCACCTCTGGAGGCCAGGACGCCTCCGCCTTCCAGGACGCCCAGGTCAGCACCAACGTCCCGGGTATCGGCATCGGTGGCCTCTCTGCCGCCCAGACCACCGATTTCCCCGTCAACGTCCAGATGCCCTCGGGCATGACCTGCCAGGGCTCCGTCGGCGGCGCCAGCAACGTCTGCATCGTCCGCATGCAGAACAGCGCCCTGGCTGGTCCCTTTGGTGGCTCGGCCGCCTTCACCCAGAGCACTGCTGCCAAGAAGCGCGCCATCGAGTACAACCTGGCTAAGCGCCGCTTTGCCCGCGCCCTCAAGACGGAGCAGTAGAGAGATGGCACCACGGATGATGAATATGAATGAGCGGGATAGAGGGGGCCCAACTTCGCTGCTGGTCTGGACTAGCAGAAAAAGAAGAGGTTGTTACAGTTCTTGGATTGCGTTTCTTTCATGATAATGGTTGGCTATTCATCGGGGTTTCAGCGCATTATTATACCACGCTCTTTTCTTTTTGTCTTATACACATAAAAAACGAAAGACCCATTACGATATGGGCATCGCTATATACGAGGAGGGACGGTTGTAAATAATAACGAGATAGATGGTTGTAAATGATGAGATCACATTCCTTAAATTTTGTTTTGGCATACATTGATCTAATTCTAGTTTGAAGCTTTGAAAATTCCATTTTGGTAATTAGAGCAATTACGCGCAGCTTTGATTACAACACGAGTCCTACTTGAGTCGTTTCAAGAGGGGCCCATCTACTTTCATCTCTTCACCACGTCTATGGGCGCATCTAGCTCCGTTAGGGGCCTTCCTTTGCGCCCATCGGTGGTGAGCTCATGCACCAGATGCTGCTGTATGTTGTTGTCCTCGCGCACAGTAGAATAACCGCTATGGTGCTGATAAGGCCACAGAACCGTATTTAACTCTTGGTGTGCTTGTCTCTCGGGCCGTTGGTGTGGTGCATCTCGTGGGCCCGTCTGGCTGACAGGGACAGAATTGTCGAATTTGGGGGGTACTGGCGGTGGTGCTGCTGACTTGTGGCCCCTTCGACGTCCATACAAGAAGCAGCCCAGCCCAGCCCCCAGCACAGATACGCTCAGGATGCTCGCGACGACTGCAATCTTGCCTTGGTTGTTCAGATCATGCGAGAGGACCGTGTGGGCAGTTGTGGGTGTTGGTGCTGAAGAAGCTGCGTCGTCGGTATGAGTGGCTGTGGGCAAGGCCAAAGTCGACGTGGAAGTAGGAGTCGTAATAGTTGTCGCAGCACTGATCCCCGTAATGTTGAAGACCACGCTGCTGTTGTCGGCTGCATGCTGGCAGCATGTGTACTCCTGATAGATGGAGAGCAAGAACAGATTCGAGACCGCGAGGTCCTTGGTCGTTCCGACATCCCACTCGAAATTGGTAACGTTCACAACCTGTTCTATTAAAAGGGGGGATTATAATAATACATTAGAACCCCAAAGTAAGTCCATATCAAGGGCAAGAGACAAAGTTGATGAGAAAAAATCGGAAAGAACACAAGACAAACACACCCACGATCTCCTCATTGGTCCCAAAAGCTTGCAGATTGGTCGTGTTTATCTGGTACAGGTATATGGAGACGGGCTTGTTCAGCTCTGCCGCCTGCCAGACCACGTTCAACGTCTTGCCCTCGACGTATAAAGCGTTCCGAGTAAAGTCTGTGTTGAGAGACCATGGGGAGGGGTTGACGAATTCGATGCCGCCAGAAACAACCCCCAGGAAAAATACCTGCAGTACTAAAGAATAAAAGAGTGAATTCTGCATTTTTTTTTTGTTTTGGTTATCATTACCTCTTGATAGAATGCTAGTTATCTTATCCAGGGCCGGCAAGGTGAGTGATTGACTCTTAATATTAAAGAGTGTGCGTGTGTGGTGTAATCAAAACTTTCCTTCTTTCTTCGTTCTCTTCTTTCGATACTTATATTCACGACAACGACATAAGCGGAAATTTCACCGCACGAGAAGGAGAATGAAGCCTCGTCCAGCCTCATTGGACATGGTTCTCGCTCGATTATATGAGGCTGAGAAGGATCAACGCCATTGTAGCAGAGGCTGCGGTCCAAGGGGCATTTTTCCGTTCCGTCTCCCCAGCTGAAAATCCTTTCTTGATTTTACATCGAGATGAAGATACACAGTCGACCTCCACGGCCCCCATACCAACATATCAACCTGCCTTTCTGACAAATAGGGCTCGAGATAGTCCCTGAATTGAGCACCATCCCGCTAGCTTGCGGTCTCTGGCGGTGGCGGAGCAACGCTGTACAACCAACCTTCGTGCACAGCAGTATGAGTTATGGACAGGTTTCGAGTGAGGAGAAGGGTAATGTTTTCGTTGGTCTACATGTGGCTTTAATGAAATGGTACTTTAGTTGTGGCAGGCTGAAAGGAAGAAAATAGGGTGAAAACAAAACACAGATCCGGGGAATTGCAAGCATCGTGGACAGTCAGGCTGTGAACAGACACGATGAGCATTGCCTTTGATAACTGATTACTTGAGGAGGTTGTGGCGCACAATCCGCTGGTGGTTTAATGGTATTTCATAGCAGTAGTATTGTTGATGACCAGAGGGAGAAGATCATCCATCCATTGATCTTTCCCTGTTTGATGCTGGGCAGCAAATGAGGAATTCGATCACTTGTCCGAGGTCTGAGCCAGGCCGCGAAAGGGGATCATGAGCATGGGGCGTCTGGTTATAATATTTTATTTAGTATAATACTGTCGCCTCTTTTTCGGCTCCTGGAAGAGCTCCCTTCTCTCTCGTCTCCAAGTCTCTGCAGATTACCAGACTCTTATCTGGAGGCCCCATGAAGCCATTTTCCTCCAGGCTGTCATCCAGAATTTCTAACACTATATACAACGCGAAAAAGGCTGATCCTCTTGCACTGCACCACTACTGGCTGATCTGACCAGTGCGCGCGATCGTCAAGCTAAACGAGACCGGCACAACGTAGATGATCTATTACAGCGCGAGGACGACCGCCAGCCAGATGCTAGAAAAGGATCAGTGTCTTAGATCCTGTCCCTTACATGTTCTTTGCAAACTAAGTCTTCCCATCGCCACCTGTCTGGCCTATTTAGGATGTTTTCCCCACTCACGGCTTCCCAATCTCCCCCTTGACCCACGACTCCAGCCCGCCTGCTGCGATGATAGCCTGCACGTTCTCGGGCAGCTCGCCGACCTGCTCCGTCCAGGTCTCACCATCTTTGCCCTCCGTCACCTTGACGAGGCTGCGCTTCACGTCCCACGTTAGCGTCCAGCCGGTCCGGCGCGTCAGCTGGCGCGCGGCGGCGGCCTGGCCAGAAGAGGAAGAGAAGTGGGCGCGCAGACGCTCGAGGAGGCGTGGGACTTCCAGGCCCATAAGCGCGTTGTTGATGCTATTTCTTGCAAAGATGTTCCCAAAGCTCCCAGCTACGACCAGAGGGATCTGCTTTGCGAGCAGAGCCGTCGCAGCCTGTTCTCTTGAGGACCCGCAGCCAAAGTTCCTGCCGGCGACAAGGATGTCGTTGGGCTTGGCAATGCCGTCAAACTCGGGGTCGTAGTTGGACATGCAGGCGCGTGCCATGTCCTCCTTGGAGACGTTGTCCTGGTATGTTAATTTTCCAGGGTAGATACTGTCCGTGTCGAGATTGTCGGCGTCGCAAAAGAGGATCTCACCGCTGATCCTTTCGGGGAACCCCGGCAGGATCTTGACGGCGGGCTTGTTGTTGGTGTTGTTGTTGGCGTCCTCACCACCCTCGACAGACTGCATCAGGGATTCAATCTGTTGTAAGGCGTCGGCAAGCTCGTCCTGCATGGTGGGCTCAACACCGGTGCCAAATCCACACTCGACGCCCGACCAGTCTGCTGGCACCTGGTGGGCCCCTGGGCCAGAGATGATGCCGCTGAGAGCGCTGGCGGCCACGACTTCAGGGCTTGCCAGGTAGGCCAGGGCGTCCCGAGAACCCATCCGTCCCTTGAAGTTGCGGTTACTGGCGCTGATCCCGACCTCACCGGGTTCCAGAAGGCCCTTGCCCAGGCCAATGCACGGCCCGCACCCGGCAGGCAGCGGCTGCGCACCAGCATTGAGCAGAGCCTGCCAGTCGCCAGCAGCCTCGGCGGCCTCCTGTTCGGGTGCTGAAGCGGCCGCGATATAGAACTGGACACCGTCGGCAATCTTGGGTGTAGTGCCAGGGTTCGCCTTGGCGGCGTCTTTGAAGACTTTGGCAGCGGCGGCGAGATCCGAGGCACGAGAGTTGGTGCACGAGACGACGTATGCACGGTTGACCTTGATGTTCTGCTGGACGAGCTCGTTGAGGGGCGTTGCCACCTTGACCGAGTTGGGCCCTGAGACGTAGGGCGAGAGGGTGGAGAGGTTGAGATAGATCTGCTTGGCATAGGAAGCGCCCTTGTCCGCCGTGAGGGGGTTGGCAAACAACTGTTCGATCTTCTCGTGGGTGATGCGCTCTCGGGTGGTCCGCGTCTCGTAGGATGCTGCCTCGTCCGCCTTGCGCTGCAGCCAGCGTTTCAGGGTCTGGTCGATAGGGAACAAGCCGGTGAGCGCACCCCACTCGCAGGCCATGTTGGCGATCGTCATCCGGCTATCCACTGGCAAGCTTGCCATGGTCTCCTCCGAGCCGGTGAACTCGACTGCATGGTTCAGGACGTCGCTGTTGAACAGCCCGCATAATGCGACGATCACGTCCTTCCCTGTGACCCCTTCTGGCAGTGTTCCCGTCAGCGTCACCCGCGCGACAGGCGGGATCTGCCACCACGTTCGCGAGGTTGCCCAGATGCTAGCAGCATCTGTTCGTACGACGGGCGTTCCCAGGCAGCCCACCGCGCCATAGTGTGTACTGTGCGAGTCCGAGGCGACGACCATCGTGCCTGGCCATGCATATCCTTCTTCCACCATGATCTGGTGCCCAATGCCTCGCCCTGCGGGATAGAAATCGATCCCATGCTGCTTGGCAAACTCCTCAATCTGCCGGTACTTTTTGAGGTTCGATTCGCTGGCGTTCTGGACATCGTGGTCGAGGGTCATGACGATCTGCTGCGGATTGTTGACGCGCGTGGCCCCAAGAGACATGAACTTGAGGGCCACAGGCCATGAGTTGTCGTGAGTCATGCAGAACTCGGGTTTCATGCTGATATAGTCGCCGCTCTTGATGAGCTTTCCCTCGGGTAGACCGACGGCATATCGTTGTACAATCTTCTCCGTCAGGGTCTGTGGTGGCTGCTTCTTCTGGGAGGCGAGGATCGAAGAAGAGGAAAAGCTCCTTGACTGCGCGTCAAATGCTCTAGATCGTACGGAAGCGGCGGTCGTGCTCAGGGAGCTGGTACGACAGGAGGAGGAGGAGGAGAAGGGTTGACATGTCGAGGAGGAGAGTGATCGTAATTCATGGTGGTGGTGGTGGTGGTGGTGGTGAACTATCCTCCTCGGCAAGAGGCCGACAGATCGAGTCAACCGAGGAGGAAGTCTGAACTTTTGTGACGAGTTAGAAGGAGCTGGCTGAATAAAAATATATATATATATATATATATATATATATATAAAAGAAATCTTCAGAAAGGGTGGCACGTTCCATTACTTACTGATCTGCGAATAATCATGTGCGTCATTGGAAAACGCAATCATGTATGAACCTCAGGGTGGTCATTTCAAAATATCCTCTCAAGTTTCATGCACCAACAACTTTTTTTTTTTTTTTTTTTTGTTCTTGTTTCCTTCCATGCAGTTGTTGCGAAGCCGGACCATTACGTCAGCCAGAGCTTTCACAGAGTGGGTCTCACCCAGCACTTGAGCGACTAGCGCCAGATGTAAAGCTGGGGCCCCATGTAGAGATGGGGCATAGGGGACCAATCATGGGCGCTGGGTTGCACATCCACACCAGGATGTTGGATTGATGTGTTGGTGGAGGTGAAGCGCAGCGAAACCGGCAGCCTTTCGAGCATAGGAAGGCAAGTGGAAGAGTAGAACCAGTATTGTCAGTAAACACTTAGTATTGGTCTGACCAAAGAGAGCATGAGAGGAAATTTACAGTCTTTGGTTACAGTGGTTTGTATGGCAGGAAAGTCTCAAGAGGTAAACTTGTGTTTATAGCTCCGCTCCTCAACAGTTAAGATTGGATTGAGAGGGCAGTCAAGAACATGTTAGCTAAAGCTAAGATGGCTTACATCGAGGGGGGACAATATTATGGAGGGGATGGCTCTCAAGTACGGCCCAAGGAAAAAAAAGAAGAACGATGTGGTCGTACAAGAAACTGCCCTCGACTCAGCTAGGATGGGCACTTTGCATCGCTCGGTTAATCAGCATCTGGATGACTCCTGAGAGTTCATTTATTTCCGCCCAACCAATTCCAAGTATGGTATTTGCTACGAGTAGGATTTCTACTTTCGAAAGGTCACAAAAAAGGAAAGAAAAGGGGGAAGAAAGAAAGAAAAGAAAGAAAGACTTGGCCTAGCGGCATAGCCCAAGGAGCTCTGCCCTCCGAACTGGGTAAAAATTTCTTGTTCTGGTGATCGGATGCCTGACTCAGTTGGGAGATTGAGTGAAGCAGACATTATTACTGGTTGATGGGAAGAACAACAGCATGTTCGAAAAGACAACCCTCAATCAGACCTCAGCTCCCCAGCAGTCACTTACTCCGTAATCTGTTCACCAGCTTTACTAAAAAAAGCCCATATGCTGATTTAGACTAGCCAGCCTCTTAGAAATCGAAATACATAATGATTAGCTAATCTGTGGTAGGTGTTGTGATGGAATGAAAGTCGGACAGGTATGTTCATGGTCGGGTCAGACCATCGATCGCGCATCATAGCTCTGGTCAACTTCGAGCACCCGAGTAATTCCATTCTGCTCCTGTCCGTCCTGCCTGTTTTTCGGGTTGGCTGGACCATGGACAGTGGCTTGTGTCTGGGTGAGAAGACTTGTGTCTCTGAGCTCGTAGTAGCTTGTGCCTTGCGGGAAGCCCCCTTCTGTAAAAGTCTGGTCAACCCCTTGAGCTCTCGCTTTCTTGCCCCCACTACCAATGGTTATGATCTCCCCCTTGTAACTCTGGTCGTCGGAGTTGGCATTTGAGTCTCTATTCTTGGGGTCGGTAAAGTGAGTTCGTAGTTTTTTATAGATTGTCGACTTTGCCACGTGAAGCCTTAGGAAAGTAGCGAAAGCAGGCATACAACCAACGATCAATGCGATAAAATCCTCAACTACACTATTTTAAAAACACTGTCAATGAAGGTTCTTTGACATTTGAATGTAAAGCTACAGAAGAAGCGCTGGGGAATGGACCAACAACTTACATAGGCAGATAGAGTTGTGCATCGGCCCAAGTATCAGTAGTCGAAGCCACAATGAGGCGAAATCGATATACACAGGCGATAACGCTGGCGATAATACCCCTGAGAGATTCCATACAGCTAGTCAGTCGATGTCGACCTGTTCGAGCCTCAATTGAGGGCAAAATGAAATGCAAGAGCTTACATAAGAGCAGTCCCGAATAGGATAAAAAGTTTAAGGCGCATTTTCCCTGGCATATTGAGATTTTTCAGAATAGGAAATGGCAAGATAAAAATATATATGTCCAGAAGTACTGCACATGGCCCTTGGAATGTTCCGAGCCATTTGTCCTCTGCTGGACGCTGGTTGACGATAAGATCCGACCAGGTTTCTCCAGCATGGGGTGCTCCGGAGAAAATGGTAAGGAAAAAGCTCGGAATATAAATGATAATGTTGACAGCAATTCCAGCATAGATGGCCCAGCGCATTGACCGTTTCACGGCGAAGATCTGGAGAAGGATCAGGAATACCGATGTCTTGGACAGCCCAACAGCAAAAGGAGCGATCATAGAGTTGGCGAAGTTGATCTGGACTCGTTTCCGTTAATTTTGTAAGCCTTTCTCTTTTATGAAGATTCTTTACCGGTTGTAGGATTGATTAGGCTTGCCTTCATGAACTGTGCTGTGAACCAGCACTGAATATAGCAAATAGCTGTTAGAATTGGATAGGATGTTCCGAGGCCGGAGTGAGCTTACAATTGGTATATCCCATTCGTGCCGAAACCAGCGGCGGCTCAAAATGATAATCACAGCATGTCCTATATCACAAATAAAAGCCGCAATAGCCACGTCTGCCAAGCTTCCGTCAGGCTCGGGTTTTGCTCTTCACATGAATTCTAAGTGACGTACAGTCGGCAACCGCTAGTTTGCGGAAGTTGACATACAGCCGTCCAGCCATGAGGAGAGAGGCCCAAAATATCATGACACTGCAGACTGCGATGGCTGTGTTTGCCAAAGATGGTGGGTTGACAAAATCTGTGGTGACTCCATCTGGGGGCTGTACTGGTGCGATTAAACAAAGAGGGTTGATTGTGTCACCAGCCATGGTTCTGATTGATGGGCAAAATTAGTCCTTGGGGAAATAAATATTCATCTGTGGAAGGTTGCAGTGGAAAAATTATGCGAGCACTGAAAAGATGGCTATCTCTAGTACAAGCTGGAAATGATGTGGTCTATATAGACAGGACTGGCACCAAAATAGCACTGAAACTCAAGTATATATTTGTCTTGTCTGATGGGGGGAACTGGTTCAAGCAGGCAGAGCAGAAAAATGCTGTATAGAAATGGTGGAAGGCTATAATCAGGGCCATAAAGAAGGAGAAAAAGAAAGGAATCCAGAAGGCTAATGCAATGCGTATGCCATCTGCTTATCAGGAATGTTCTCTAGAAGATGAAAGATGACGAAATAATAATGATTAATGGGTGTTGTCACATTGTACAGGAGTTGATGAACGGAACTATATGCACCTGAGCTGACTGTATTTTGGGGGCTTGTCAGCCCAAATGCAACTCCCATTGGATCTGACAGGTTGGGTGTAATCCTTTTTCGGCCCCTCTGCCTGAGTGGCTTGAAGGAAGGACAAATGCAACTACTGGTTCCTGATTTTCTTCTTGCAGCCCCTACATGGAACATAGCATTCTTTTGCCCCTTTCAACTTTCCTTGGGGGCTGGAAGGACAGATGCTACTTATGCGATGCGCTGAAGAGAGGAGAAAAGAGAAAAAGCCACGAGGCCGAACTATCTGAGGCTATCAACAGATTTGGCTGTTGGCACGGCCCAGGGCCAGTCCTCGCACACTACTGCTAAGACATTTCTGTCTTACAAAGCAAAGAGGAAGGTATATCTTTCTTATACAAGTAGAAGAGGAAAATTTAGCTCTTTCTTTAAATCTTTCAAAGCTGTTAAGGCAGCTATCAGCTGTGCAATGCAATGCAATATACTGGTAAAAGGATACCCCTTTCTCTCCTTTTTTTTGTCCTGCAAGAGAAGAAACTATCTACTTAATATATATAGGAAACAAAAGAAATTGAATTCCTGGTAGAATTTACAGCCAACTCTCTAAAAGCACCGGCCATGAATTTTCCGTGAATTGACCAAGAACTTATTCAGGAATTCATCCAGAAATTCCCCAGAAATTTAAAAAAAGAAATATATCAGGAATTTTTCTAGGTATTTCTTAAGAATGAATTGGACAAATCTATTAAATTTGCGCTAAATAAATATTATAATATTTTCTAGAATACTGATATCGACCTTTCGAGCATAGGAAGGCAAGTGGAAAGATAGAACCAGTGTTGAGAGTTTATTAAGTCTTAATATCGAAGTTGAGAACATGCCAGCTAGAGCTAAGATGGCTTACGTTGAGGGTTGACACAATTATGGAAGAGATGACTCTCAAGTGCGCCCAAGAAATCCTCGTCTGAGCCAGGACGGGCATCTTGCATCGCTCTGACGATCAACATTTGACTGACTCTTGAGAGTTCATCTACTGCCTAAATCAAGTCTAAATACGTACAGAAGAAAGACATGATCGAGGTAGTTTCCGAATGTGGTATTTGCTCATGGGGAAACTGTCTACTTTCAGAGGTCACCTAAAAAGAAGAGGAAGGAAAAAGAGGAAAAAGAGAAAAAATAAAGGGAGGAAGGAAGGAAGAAAGGAAGGAAGAGAAAGAAGAGGAGAGAGAGGAAGAGAGAGAGGAAGAGAGAGAGGAAGAGAGAGAGGAAGAGAGAGAGGAAGAGAGAGAGAAAGAGAGAGAAAGAAACAGAGAGAAAGAGAGAGCTGGCCCAGCGGCATCAAGCCTAATCCAGACCAGGTAACCAGCAACAAGGAAACGGCCGATCAGGAAGCTGATGAAAACGGAGTAGACCAAGGAGTTTTGGTTTCTGAGTTGAGTAAAAGTCCCTTCTTCTGCTAACCGAGTGCCCGACCAAATTGGGAAATGGGGTGAAGCAAGCATTTGCAGCTAATGGGCAGAACAACCGCATGCTCGAAAAGTTGAAATTTTCGTTAATTACCACGGATGAAATGGGAAACTTAACAATCTTCAAGAGTACATCGGAAATGGAAAGCATCATAGTGTACTCGCTGCTTTCAGTGTTCATGATGGCCGAGTCAACTGCCTATATTGGGATATGCACAACGGGAAGGCCATGTATGCATGTATCAAGTGCCCATGTGCCGGTGCTGACGTTGGAAACAATTACATGCTTCACCGATCTGGACAGAGACAGAGACATATAGGTTCGAATTAAATACAGTATAAGAGCGCAAAAAATTGCAAAGTTTACTGCCATGCGCCCCAATATCCGGCCTGATGCGACGAGATCACTTCGTGGCAACAATTAATAGTTGCCAAATTTGGAAATTTCGCCAGAGTCAGCATATTGGGTTATAATAAAGTAAAATAGTTTGCATTCAAGCAAGCGTTTCTCAAATGTGATCTCAACATTGATGGTGACATATCCTTCCTTCATCGGGCTCTTTCTTTACTCGGGCAGAATTATGAGCAAATCCAAGGATGATACTTATGATGCAATGTAAACCGGTCGGGAAAGCTAGGCTGTCGTTACCATAATTAGTTCTCAAATTCTCACGAAGATTCTCCCGATTGGAAAGAAAGTCTACGGTCACCGGCAGGCCATGTAATATTGGCTTCGATGCCTGGGGACTGACTTTGGGATCTGAGCAAACCGTGTTGCCGGCGACAATAATGAGCAATGGGTACTGCGTTAATGGTTGCAACTTGATTTCAAGAGGTGGAAGTCTTGAGCTGGGACATTGTAATTATTTGTCCCTGAACTTGGCGAGCTAATTGAAAGATCTGGCCTGCTCTTGGGTGGGTTGATCTAGATTGCCTTTCAGGTTTTACCTATTTCGCGTAATCACATTGAGTCTTAGAGAAACGGTTGATTCCAAAAAGATACACCACTCAAACCGTCTGAGTGATTCGCTAAGCTGCATCTGAGACGGGATTTCAAAGGCCCCAGTACATTAGGTAAACTCCACAAATCTAGAAATCTCTGACCTCGCACCGTCTCCAGCCAACTCCAGTATGTTGACCCAAATATACATTTCTAAAGTTACTCTTCCTGGTTCACGTTGCTGTCTTCCGGATTTGAAATCATGGCTTGCGGGGCCAGTGCCGCAAGGCAGTTCTTTTATTCCACCCCTACCGCTTCAGGATACTTACAACTTTTCTGGTAATCATAGTCATAAGTAAATAGACAATTATGGCTCGTGACCAAAGAGAATATACTATAGTTGTAGACGCCGTGACTTGTGTTAGTGTCTTCGTGACCCCATATGTCCCGCCCACGATTATCCAGTTCGATCCTTACTACACAAAATGTCTGTGAGCGGCACCTCTTTTCTGACTAATTCTAGCTCCTTTTTTTTCTCTTTCTTTTTACACCGCCCATTCCCATAGACTGCCTAAAGCGGAGACTGCCAGCACTTGGTTGGTTACCTGCAGATCTTCGCCCTTCCCCTTCTTGGGAGGGGCTTTGTGAAACCGTCCCGTTGAGTTTGATGGACCCCTCAACGAGATTTAGATGGCCTTTGAAGTTGGAACTGATAGGCACCAGTCTAGGGCGACTCTTGACTTCCACATATGGTCAGCACTTACAGAAGGTCATGATTTTGCTTCATGGGCTGTAAGCAATGGCCTTGCTTAAGCTAGATATTTACTTACTTTGGAATTTTCGTCCTCTTTCCTTCCTGAGCAATCTGTGATTATCGGTTCAACCCATACAGAGCAGGTAGTGGTCAGCTGAGACCATCCTGATAGAAATCCAGAAATGATGTCTAGTCCATGTTGATTTCTTTCTTGAGTAATAACAAGAAGATGAAAAGAATTCCCTTAATTACAACCTTGGCGAAGAGAAACCCCTCTACCATGATGAGTCTCAAGGCTCCTTACCAGCAACCGGTTGCCACGAGATAGAAGAGATTTGTTTCAACGTGATGAGTAGAACATCAACTTCCTAATTTAGGGAAAAAGTTGGTCCTCGAGAAAGCCTCCTGGGCTGTTTCTGAGCATACCCTTTTCGTCCACAACGAACCGAGCGTTTCAAGAGTCTTTGAAACATCAATGAAACAAAATTATCGAGTAAACAAGATTTATGATCAGTTTCCTAATCAGGTACCGTTATATCCTCAGGCAACCTTCAGATTATTCAACAAGAGTAGCAGACATGATATTATTTTAGCTCGTCAGGAATTCTGCTTGCTCAATGACCGTTGGTGAAGCATAAATCTATCTAGAAGTGGCCTTTCCTCAGTCAATATTCTTTTCCAGCTTCTCCAATTGGAACATCTTCCAACAAACATAATCTATCAACCATTCTCCAAAGAAGGTGTAGCCCCACCACAATGGTCTTGCCAATCCACCATACCAGAACCAGTCCGGTCTGCCCAGCCAGGTCCTGAGGAACCAGGGCGATTCCCACTTGAGTGCGTTTGAAGCAAGCTCTCGTGCAAACGCTTCATTATCGACTGGACTATTGTTGTGGCTGAAGACCAGGCGCTTCTCAAAAAGGTCGTTGACAGGTCTGTACAAGGAGTCTGGAGGCAGAGTCCTGTGCTGCTGATTATGAATATTGGAGCGTACTGTACCTACCATGCAGACCATGACCCTCACACCAAACGGGCGAAGCTCCTGGCGCAGGGTGCGACTGTAGCTGACTATGGCACCTTTGCTCGCACAATAAGCGCTGCCGAAGACGTAAGGAGTCAGAGCAGACAGAGACGCAATGTTGATGATCAGGCCCTTGGACGCAATGAGAAGGTCGGAAAAGGCAGCCACTGCCGCCATCACTCCGAATACGTTGACCTCGAAGGTTGCGCGTACGTCTGGTATAGAAAGGTCTAATGCCGGATGCGTGTGCGTGCGGCCTCTAATAAAGGAAAGGGGAGCATTAGCACACCATGCCGTGAAAAGCTGGCCGACTAGAACGCGGTTCAAAAAAATACAAAAAGAAAAAAAAAGAGAGAGGGAAAGAAAAAAAGGACATGTTCTTACGCATTGTTGACCAAAATATCCAGATGACCCCCAGTGAGTTCGGAAACAATCTTGTGACAGTTTTCGATGCTGATGGGATCTGTCACATCCAGTTGGACAGCACTCATGCCCTGGGCGGCGAGATCAGTCAATACTGACGGATCACGAGCCGTGGCAATTACATGGAGGCCTAGGTCATGTCAGCAACAGAGAAAGACGACGGGGTCGTGGAAATTATTATTGTCAAGTAGTACTACCTCTTTTCTGGAATTCGTGACAGAGGCCATGGCCGATGCCACCAGGTGTGCAACTATTATCATACTGAATGTCACTAAATGTCTTCCAAATGAGGTCTGCTTCATTCTTAGCCCACCCTGTGATCAGGACTGATTTCTGGCCGAAGTGTTTCGACATTTTCCCACTGTTCAGGTTGACTGGCGCAGATGTACTTCCATGGACGTGAACGAAGAACTGTAAATAGCTTATTGGGATGCTGGCTCTGGGACTCTTCCGCCCAGTCCTTGCTTCCTATGAAGTAGACATCGAGCCCTCTGTGGCAGCAAGGTCATTCTCACAAGTTCAGCTTCAGTGTAAGGAGTCAACCACAGTTCTAGGATGTGCCATGGTTAGCTGAGTATTGTTGTCCCTGTTGATCTACTGTACCAGAATAGGTAATTATTTAATTCATTCGTTGTTCAGCCTGATGAGATGGAACAGCTTGCTTCTTGGAGACCCATCGTTTCCATGCTCAAACGAGCAATGTAATCCAGGTACATATTGTCGGGTTACGCACGATACATGGATTGGTACTATCAGGCAACAACATTGAATAATGCACACACCGCTTGATATGCATATTGTAATAATGCAATCAATTATTTCCATGTACTCCCCCACTTGCCCAGGAACAAAGCAGAGTATTCCCCCCTTGAGCGTTGGATGAGACTCCCTGCTTGTCAACCAGGGAAGACCAACTACATACTAAATACTACATTGCTTACACAGTATATATTGGTAAATTTCTTGGACCAGAAAAGTACCTCAATTGAGTTTGGGGGGGGGGGGGGTGCCAGCAGTAAAAGCTCAACTTGTCCATATTTGGTAACATTTCCTTTTCTGGCATTTCCTATTCTGGTATACGTAACACTGTGCCCTTCCATATACAAAGTACCTGATGATTCCTATCCATTTCCTCAAAAACTTGGTTCTTTATCCGTGGAAGCGGTCAGACATCCGAGATCACGCAAAGGGATGAATTTTCTAATGTTCCAAATGTTCTGTTGTGCTTACAAAGGGCTCCCCCGGCAAGGGCTTCGGCAATGATGCACAAAAATAGTCATGCAAGATGCTGAGACGGTTCATTGACATGATTTTATGAAAAGTATAATCAAATGATTCTTAGAAAATCGAAATTTGGGGTTTTTTCTTTATTCCTATTATTATTTCAAGTTGATCTTGATCTAGTACTGTGAGGGCCTTCGTTCGGACGTGCCCCTTTTCCATAGTACGAATGAATGAAGCGCGCGTGGCCAGCACTTCAGTTCCATACGAGCGATGGATGAGAGGCGTGGCAGCCCCTCTCCCGCCACTTTCTTATACCCTTTTTGGAATTATAATGCGAAAAATCGCTTACTTTACCCCATATGTAACTACATACTCATTCGGAAAGTATGGACTCAACATCCACATCGTCCCACAGACTGGTTTTACCCTGGGACTGAACCCAGCAAATTGAATCCTCTTCTGGGAGGGAATCTTGGTGCCTGTGAGCGTCTCCAGGACCCGTAAATGACCGCCTAGGACGACGGTGTACAAATATCCCTCCCACTGCAAATGTGGCCCGTGGGTAATAAAATGCCAAGGTGACACTCTCAAATTAGTCGCGCGCGCTTTCACACTGTTCTGACCACATCCACGGAGATCATCATTGCAGCAATGGCTATCAGCAACGGTTCCACGGTTTCCTTCAAGCCTCTTCACCCCAATTTTGGGGCGGAGTGCCATGGGGTTGACTTCTCCAAACCAGTCCCCGAAAATGTCATCACCGGCATTCGTGATGGCATGGCCAAGTACGGCGTCCTGGTCTTCCGTGGCGCCCAGCTTGACGATGCCAGGCACGTGGACTTTGCCCGTCAGCTGGGCGAACTTGATAGCTCCACCGTCTTCATCGTCCCTGGCCAGAAGTACCGGCTGGCGCCCTTCAACGAGCTCACGGATGTGGGCAACATTGAGGCGGACGGTTCGGTTGTCCAGAAAGACAGCTTGAGGTATCAGCTCGGCCAGGGAAATAACCTCTTCCACGTGGATTGTTCCTACAACCCCCGTAGGGTCGGATTTTCCATCCTCCGCGCGCACCAGTTGCCCCCCAAGGGGACCGGCGGTGGAACTGCATTTGCCGATACGAGGACAGCCTATGATGACTTGGATGACGAGACCAAGAATAAGATCAAGGATTATGTCGTCTGGCATTCTATCTGGCACAGTCGGCGGCTGGCTGCCCCTGACTGCGAGTTCCTCAAGCACATGGATCCCGAGACCAACACCATGGCCCGCCACAAGCTGGTTCAGCTGCACGAGCCCAGCCAGAGGTTGAACATGTACATCGCCGCCCACGCCCATCACATCGATGGGATGACAAAAGAAGAGAGCCAGCCAATTATTGAGTCTCTGCTTCAGCACGCCACCCAAGACAAGTACACCTTCAGGGTGGACTGGGAGAACGATGGCGATATCGTCATTTGGGTAAGTTCATACAAAACCAAACTCAACAGAAAAGAGGTAAAAGCTAGACCAAAAAGGAAAGAAAAAAGAGACTAAGTGATTAATACAGGATAACACTTGTGTTATGCACCGGGCATGTGGAGGCTCGTTTGAAGGAAAGCACATCCGTGACATGAGAAGGGCGACTGTTCTCGACTCTTCATCGACAGCCTGGGGCCTCAACCAGCCGCAGGAAGGTTCCGATCTCATCTCGGACTTAGCCAAGGGGTTCGGAGCTGCTCAAAAGGCCACGGCGTGATGGCTAGAAACAGGTTTTCATGGAAAACGCCCAGGAATCATCAGACAAGTGTGTAGCAATAGTAATATATGTCTCTCTAGATCCACAGGCCACTGATTCATCACATGTGTGTAATTGTTCTCCCTGAAAAGATTGTGGTCCTTTTGGCGGTGTATGTGCTTGCATCCATGATCTCGCTCTAGCTTAGCTTGGATGGCCTTGCCACTAATCTTCGTCTGTGTGCTGGCCCTATATCCGAATACTTTCGCGGAGAGGTATGGACTGTAACTTACATGGAGACTCTCTTCAGTCGAAATTTGACCGAGTTGAGTTTCATGAGGAGCTCGAAAGATGGGAGCGCTCATTTGCCGGAGGCGCAATTTCGGCCGCAAATCTCTCGCTGGAATATGTCAAAACATAGTATATATTGAATTACGAGTCCATATTTTTAGTGATGAACACAATTACCACATAAGTCCATGTTAGGTCGAGAGTCGACAGGAGAATAATTCTGCTTGAATGTACTAATAATCAATTATATAGTTACGGTATACTGAGCTAAGAAAATGCGTAAAATTACAGAGTCAAATCAACCATATGTGCTTTTACAGGTGCTTGAAAGAAAAACAATCATCGCCTTCAAACACTTTACTGGTCCACGTTCTTGGCTTCGTCAGCATCCCCGACACTCTGTGGTGGTGTGGTCATTGTCGATGTAGTAGGGAGGCCAAATTCATCTGTTGCCGCACCACTGCTGCCCTGTGAAGCCGCATCCTCGCTCGATTCTGGGTCGAGCGGGTCTTGTTGGGACTCAGCATCAGGGATCGGCTCCTCCTCAGAAGAAGCAGCTGTTGTGTCGCCTCCCGCGTTTGGCGCATCCTTGACATTGGGGATCAATGCAGGTGATAGTCTCGCCACGGCGTCCTCGACCATGTCTTCGACGGTGGCACCACCGAGCAATTTTAAGACGGGCAAGTCCAGATCCAGCTCGCGCGTGAACCAAATACGCATGTCGACGGCGACGAGGGAGTCAATACCCAGCTCGATCAGTGGTGTGCTGGGCGAGATGGCGCCGTCCTCTGGCCTCATTCCGAGGAGTTTGTACAAGTTGGCCACAAAGCCTCCTGTAATTGATGATTCAATATTAGCCATGTCCGATGAGATAATCAAAGACGGGAGAGGGAGAAGAAAGTAATAATGATGAAGCTTACCCAAAAGAGCCTTCTTCACGTCTTCCATTGTCTTCTGCTCCTTGAGTTGGTCCCTCACTGAGACAGTGGCGCCGTCGTCTCTCTCGGCCGCATTCGCCTTGGCCCTCTTGTACCAAGAGAACCTTGGCACATCCAGCCAGGGCGGCGGGTTCTCAGCATCTGCATCGATGGGCCTGATGGCTGAGGCAATTTCCCAGATGCCGTGGACCGCAACATCGTCTGGCTTGCCCGCCAGCACAGCCTCGGCAAAGAATTGGAGATAGTCCCACTCGGAGATATTCGAGTAGCCCATCTTCTCTAGGCGGTCCATGAGAGTCGCCTCACGGCGCGTGATGTAGCCAATGCCGTAGATACCAGCCAGGTTCATCACAGACCCAGCAAGGCCTCTCCGACGGCGGCCCTCGACCACACTGACCATGAAGCCGTTGGCAGCGGCGTAGCTGGACTGTCCGACGTTTCCTGTCGTGTATGCCAGCGACGAGAAGATAATGAAGAAGTCAAGATCTGGTTTCTGGAAGAGAGAGTCGAGGTATTGCGTGCCCTTGACCTTGGGCTCCAAGGTGGCGTTGAAATCTTCATAAGACTGGTTGGCGACCAGTCCATCGTTGAGCACCATGGCACCGTTGCAGACGCCTGCAATGGGTGGCAGCGTCTTGTTGATGGTCTTGTACGTCTCCAAGACTGACTCGGCCTTTGTGATGTCCCTGTGAAGTATTGTCAGAACATATACTCAAAAAGAAGAAGGGAAAACATGTTGAAGTATTCATGGGAATTTCTCTTCTTCTCCCAACTTACATAGGCAGAACCTTGACAGTGGCCCCGGTGGACTGCATCGTATCCAACCACTTCTTGTCAACCTTGGGACTGCGAGACGTCAACACAATATAGCGAGCACCCCTCTCGATCATCCAGCGGGTCAGCGAAAGCCCCAGCTCGCCAGTCAGCCCAGCAAGCCAGTACGTCTTGTTGGGGCGGAACTGAACCTCGTCTTCCGATGGTGCAAGAGCAACCTCTGTGAAGGGCTGCTCCGACAGGTCCAAGATCTCAAGTGTGAAGTGGGTTTTAACTTGGTGGTAGCCGGGTATCTCTGCGAGGCTGAGCTCGCTCACACGCTCGGTGGCGTCGAGGCCGGAATGGGTCTCGAAGAACGCCCGCGCCTGCTGGAGCAGCTTTAGCGCGGCTTCTGGGCTCGCCTGTGGTTGCACATAGGCTGAGTCACTCAAGAAATCACCAGGAGAAAGCCGCCTGACATAGGATGGCAGGTGTCCCTCGAGGTGCGCCCCTGAACGTGCTGAATCATGAGCGCTCGGGAAGTAGGCAAAGGTAGACAGCTTGGGCGGGAGCAGGCTCAAAACTGTCCGTCGATGAGCACAAGGGTGGAAGTACTGCAGCTGCTGTTGCTGACTGTGACGAGCACCGCGCCGGCTTGGGGAAGATGTCGTCAGGCCAAGAGTGATGTGGCGATCCCGAGCCAGATCCTTCAGAGCTGCTGCGAGAACAGCCGTGGGCTCATGCACCATCAGCGACGTGTTCTTGGCCGTGTGTGAGATGAGATAGTCACCCAGGAGGAAACTCGCAGCAGAGACAAGGAGCTGCATGACTTCGTCCTCTGGCAGATCCACAGGGAGGACGAGATCTTGAGGGATAGAGACCTTGGACTGCAGAGTCTCAGATAGAGCAAGGACTGTCTGCTCTGTGCCGACAACTTTTCCGACGAGGAGATAGAGACATCCGACGGAAGGGATAGTCAGGGCTGATAAAGTCGAACGAAGAGTCTCAACTTCGACGAGATCTGCCCGCTGCGGAACAACCCAGCTAGGCGTTCTCACCTCGCGCAGCTCATAGGAGCCCATCTTAGTACGAACAGCGACGACGGAGTCCTGGAGTGCGACCTCTTTGCGGATCGTCCTGCGGGACGAGTTGTACCGCGCGTCCAGCGACCTGCAGGGCACGATTCGAGGAATAAAGACTTGTCCATCTACGAGACGAATTTCCCTCTCCAGCAGCCATGTGGTGACATACGGCTCGACCCAGCTCTTCCAGGACGCAGAGATGTGCATCCTCATCAGCGTGCTGGCAATGAAGGTTGTATCCACGGCATTGTGGACCGCAAAATCAACAACTTGGAATCGCAGGTCAGGCTTTTCGTGAACAAGACACCGAGAGACGCCAACCATCATGTTACTGAATGGGTTCTCGCCAGCCACACCGCGCGTCAGCCAGAGGATATTGAGTGACTTCTCCGTCATGAGCTGAATGGCGGCCCACCGTTCAGGCGTGAAGGGGTTGAAGGCATCGGTGTCCAGCTCCATCATGCTGAGCACTAACTGCTTGGGCCCGAAATGGCTCTCGTTTAGGTCCTCCATTCGGGAAACAACTTCGACCTCGGTAGTGAAAGGACGGAGGATCGTGAGAACCTCTTCCTGAATCTGAGCAGTGTCTGCATCTTGGCCTGCGAGGAGCAGGAGTTTAGGCAGCTTGGCGGCAGCATCGTTGCTGTTGTTGTCCATTGCTGCCTTGAGAGGTTCGCGGATGAGCTGCATCTGAGGATCGATGGCCTGGCTCAGCATGACACTGAGAGGTACGATAAACATACCAGTCTCAGGTGTTGCCGTGTCGATGCCCGAGAAGCCTGACTTCTTCAAGGCTGCGTCCCACTTGTGCTGAGGGAGCAGAGGATGGTGCATTCGTCCGTCGTTCTCGCCCACCCACCAGCCTGGCAGCGAGCCAAAGAAGAAGGATTGGCGCACGGGGTTCACATCAGTGATCTCGAGGAGCAGCAGGTAGCCGCCGGGCTTGAGAAGCTTGCGTACGTTTGTCAGGGTGTTTTCGATGCTCCTGGTTGCGTGGAGAACGTTGGAGGCGACGATCAGGTCGTAGCGGCGCTCGCTGAAACCCTGTTCTGTCGGGGCCACCTCTACATCGAGGGTCTTGTAGATGAACTTGGAGTCTTGCTCCTTGAAGAGCTCCTGGGCGGCTGGGAAAAAGGAGGCTGAGATGTCCGTGTAGGTGTATGATCCGAAATGGTCACCGATACGGCTCATGATTGCTTCAGTGGCGGATCCAGTGCCAGCGCCTGTAATCATTCGTCGTAATTAGCATTTTGCTTGCAGCTTGTTGTATCAAAGTGAAATTACTTACCAATCTCAAGAATCTCCATCTGCTTGGACTTGTGAGCAAGCTGCTGGACCAGCGCACCGAGGTAGTTGTTGTACTCGGGAACACCATATGTATGCTTGTAAACATGGTCGAGCACATCGGAATCACGGAAGAGTTCCAGAAGCGATACTTCTCCCCGGATGAATGGAATGAGGTTGTCTCCAAGAGTCATGAGATAATGGAAATCGTCGTATTCCTTAGCGAACCTGTTTGTGGAAGGGTCAAATTATCAGCAAAAGCTAGTTTCAAAGCAAATAGTTTCTTCCTTTCCAAGGTTAAAAGGGGGGTGAAAAGACGTACTCCTTCATCGGACCCTCCATCGTGTCGAAGGTATCGTTCAACCACTCCTTCTTGATGGTGGGATGCGTCCCTGCAGCCGCCTCCTCAACGACCGAAGTGACCCAGCTGATGTACTTCTTGGGATGCCACGGCAGGCTCTCGCGCTCTTCAGGCTGGATGGCGTCGTGCAGTCTCTTCATGTAGAAGAAGCAGGCCCGCTCGACAAAGTAGGACTTCTCCCACTTCTCCGTCTCGACGTCCCAGAACTCGGTGTAGTCCCGAGCAGCATCGGGCTTGTCGGTACCCCAGACCGTCTCGGAGAACTTCTGTGCATCATCCTTGGCCGTGATTTGTGTTACAGGCGTGACCTGCAGCCCTTCGATCTGCAGCATGGCGTTGCCATCCTCGTCGTACACGTCAATGTCGCCCGAGATGTCTTGTGACGACCGATTCACCTGCACGCCAGCGTCAAAGGACAGATCCGTCCCGAGGCAGGCTGTCTTGTTGCACGTGAAAGGGTTGATCTTGATGGAACGAATCACAGTGGGCACCATCAGCGTCCAGAGCTGACCGTCCCCTGGAGCGCCAATGGCACCAAACAAGCCCTGGAAGGCAACGTCAAGAGGCGCAGGGTGCACGATCAGGTCCGGCTTGTAGCCGTCCTCAGAAGATGTGGTGCGGATGACGCCTGATGAGGCGAGTCTCCTGCGGCTCAAGCCCGTAATGCCCTTGAACATATCGGCGTAGTTGTAGCCCAGCTTTGCCAGGGAATTGTAGAATATTTCCGTATCGACTTCTGTCATCTTGTCCTCCTGCGAGGCCCGATCCCTTGGAGGCAGTGTTCCCTGCGAACCCTGTCCAAGACACAACTTGACGCGCGCCGTGGAGATAGTCGTCGGCGCTGCGTCCTTGGTCGGGCAGGCTCCACAGATGAAGTCGCCCAGGATAAGACCAGCAGCATCATCCCTCTGGATGTTAGAAAGCGTCACAGTGACCTCAGCTCCGAGGTTCTCGTCTAGGAAGCCCAGGGCCCGGCGGATGGTCAGGTCCTCCAGCTCGATGAGTTCCATCTCCTCCCCGGCGTCTTCCACAAAGATCTTGGCCGCCTCAATGGCCATAGCTGCAAATCCAGCACCGGGGAAGATAGTCTGCCCCTGGATCTGGTGACCACGAACCCAAGGAATCTCTCCTGGCTTGAGGAAATTGCGCCACCGCATCTCGGCCTCTCCACTGTCAAGACGGACACCCAGCAGTTCGTGATGACCATGTTGACGGAACCGCATTGCTTTCGATATGCGTGACTCGGCCCAGAATGTCTGGCTGTGGTCCCAAGTATAGCCCGGTATTGACCTCAAGAACTGTGGCTTGTCGATGAGAGATGTTTCGCTCTTGTTGTTCACAAAAGCGGCGTCCAGACGGCCAAAAGCCACATCGGCGGCACCAACGTGTGACCAGATGGCCCCAATTGCATCCGAGAAAGCTGCGACATCGTCGGAATTTCTGCCCAGCACACCATAGTATGGCACAGAGGTACCCAGCTTCTCCTCAATCACCAGACTGGCAGGGCCCTTGAGGGCGGGATGGGGGCCAACCTCGAGGGCCAGAGCCGGCACGCCATGGTTCTCAAGGGCGCTCTCCAGTGCCTGCGAAAACAGGACAGGCTGGAGGAGATTGTCCTTCCAGTACGAGCCAGAGAGCTGCTCGTTCATGTCGCTGGTGACCAGATCACCTCCAAGCACGGACGAGTACCATCGGCATGAAGAATTTGGCTTCTGGACAGTAATCTTGACGCGTGCCATGGCGTCCATATAAGGCTCAGCACAGGGCTCCATATGGTGCGAGTGGTAGGCCGTGTCGACCTTGAGCGCACGAACAAACTTGCTCTCGTCCTCGAAGATGAACTTGGCCCTGTCGATGGCCTTGTCGTCTCCAGACAGCGTCACACTCGCTGACGAGTTACTTGCCGCTACATTGAAACGTCCGTATCTCTTCATCGTCGCCAGCTGACACAGCTCGTTGGCGTCTTCCATAGAAGTACCAACAGCCAACATGGTGCCAGATGTGCCGTTCGGGCCACTTGCCAGTTTTCCAAAGAGACCGCGGTAATATGCAATCCTGATGGCATCTCCGGCGCTCAAGAACCCTGCAGCGTATGCAGCTCCGATCTCACCGCTGGAATGGCCCACCACGACGTCAAATGTGATGCCCGCCTCCTTCAACAGCTCGACGAGGATGATCTGCACGGCTGCGCACAGGGGCTGCGAGAAGGTTCCCTCCATCACGCGTGAGCTGTCTGCTGGCCTGCTCAGTTCTTCCCTCAGGGACCATGTTGGGCGATCCTGTGTGGGCAGTGCTTGGAGCGATGCATCCAGATCGTCAATCAGGGCTGCAGCGAATGGAGAGGCCTCGACCAGCTTCTGTCCCATCTGTGGCCATTGTGCACCCTGGCCTGTGAACACGCCCAGGATGGTGTGCGTCTTGTGCGAGGGCCGTACTCCAAGAGCAGCCCCATCGTTCTTCTTGGCGTCCAGAGCGGCTCTCAGCTTGCTGCGCAGGGTATCGAGCGTGAGGGCTGAGTACGAAGTGCGCAGGGAGAATGTGGATCGGCGGGAAAGGGTCCAGGCCAGGTCACGGAGGTTGGTGTTCTCCTCATCCAGATCTTCCAAGTAGGACAGGTACGACTCGAGCTGATTGGCCAGCGTCTTCTCCGAGTTGGCAGAGAACAGGAACGGCAGGGAGGCCGTAGAGCTTCGAGCGAGGAGAGTCTTGTTGGCGATCTCGGGCTCGTAGGCCTCAATGATGGCATGTGCATTGGCTCCACCGAATCCTAGTTTTTTTTTGGTTTTTTTTGAATCAGTAAGAGTCTGCAAGGTGAACTTGACGCAAAATAGAGAGAGTGTGTTTCTGAATTTTGAACTCACCAAAACTGTTGACACTGGCTCGTCTGGGAACACCAGGAGGCAACTCAGGCCAAGGCTTAGCCGTTTTCAGGATCTCCAGCCGGCCATAGTAAGGCTCAATATCAGGGTTGAGTTCATCGAAGAGCATGTTGGGAGGGATGAAGCCATGCTTCATGGCAAGCGACGCCCGAAGCAGGCCCGCAATTCCAGCGGTGCCTTCTGTGTGTCCAATCACCGTCTTGATAGATCCGACGTACAGCACGTCGTTGGGGTCTTCTGGGCCCTCCTTGTCTCCAAAGAAGGCCTTGTATATTGCACCGGCCTCTTGTGGATCGCCAGCCTTGGTGCCTGTACCATGGGCCTCGAAGTACTGGCAGCGGTCCTTGTCGACCGAGAGACCAGCGCGTGCGTACGTCTGGCGGATGAGCTGGGCTTGCGAGGTGCTGCTTGGCATCTTTTGCAAAGTTTGTGTCAGTATTCACTTGAAAATAAATAAAAAAGAAATATCATATAAAAAGATGCAAGGAAAAAGAAAAGCTTACTGTAATACCGGGAGTGCGTCCATCTTGATTCACACCAGTCTCACGAATAATGCAGTCGATGGTATCGCCGTCTGCAATAGCATCGCTCAAGCGCTTGAGGATGACTGCAGCCACTCCTTCGCCGCGTGCATAGCCGTCGGCCTTGGAATCCCACATACGACTGCGACCCGTGGGCGAAAGCATATTGACATTGCTTTCGGCTACATAGTTGGCTGTTTGACGGGGAGAATTCAGTTTAGCTATTCGTCTTTAATGGGGAGAAAGTAACCTCTTCTTACTGGGTCCAAATATCAAATTAGCTCCTGCCGCAACGGCCAGGTTTGAATCTCCCTTGCGCAGTGCCTGAACTGCCTGATGTGTCGCAATAAGACTGGAAGAGCAGGCGGTATCAATGGTCATGGATGGACCAGTCCTATGGAAAGATGTGTGTGAGAAAAATGGATTGTCTTCATAAAGGTCATCCAAAGTATTGAGAAGAAAAAAGAAACAGGCTTACCAGTTAAAGAAATAAGAAACTCTGTTTGAAAGAATGCTAAGGGCGGTACCCGTAGCTGCGTACTTGGGTAGAGACTCCAGGTCGTGATATGTGATATGTGCGTAGTCGTTACACATGACACCAACGTACACAGCTGTCGGCGAGCCAGACAGCTCTTCTATCTTGTGTCCAGAGGCCTCGAGGGCCTCATAGACCACCTCCATGAGGATCCTTTGCTGTGGGTCGATCGAGTCTGCCTCGGACCCGGGTATATTGAAAAACTGCGCATCAAACACGCGGGGATCCTCAGTGAGCTGGTATGAGTGCAGCACGTTGCTAGTGCCATGGTGACTGCCGTCCTTGTGGTAGAAACCCTCGGCGCTGAAACGGTCGATCTTCGTGGCGACGTCGCGTGGCGATTTCAGCAACTCCCAGAGTTTGGATGGTGACGAGCAACCGCCAGGAAAGCGGCAGCCGCTGCCAATGACAGCTATGGGCTCGTTCACATAGGCCATTGCAGCAAGAGAAAGTTAAAAGAGATCGTGACGGGCTTGGGGTTTGCGAAGATGCAGATTCAAAGTCTCTCCAGAGGGCGTTGCGTGGTGGTGAGCCGACATCGAGTACTTTAAACGAATTATTATCCTTACATACGACACTGCATAATTGCATGCAGCACGTAGTTCAGCTAGAGGCTCACCCAAGTCTGGCCCAATCTATCACCAACCAGTGTTACCCAGAAATATTTTGACAAATGCAGCAACCATGCAAGCACGTGGCCCAGATGTGGTTCCTGCAAGACGATTCCTCCTCCTCCTCCTCCTCCTCCTCCACTTCTAGCTGCTCCACGTGGGATCAATGCCAGATCTGAAGATTGCCGTATTAGGAAATCTGCTGATTATGGGAGCCCGTACAGTGGGATTTGGCCGGAAACGGTAAACAACTACCCTCAGCCGCAGTCAGCAAAAGGCGAAGAGATAGTTGGGATTTTGAGCCCCAGAAGGAAGACATGGGGGCCTGCATCTGTTTGGAATCCTGCCATGCCGTACTAATTATCATTGTACTGAAAGCACGATATGTGATTAATAATTGCTTAGTTGACTATGTGGTTTGTGTCTGGTCGCTTCTGTTGTGAATTCTTGCTGCGCCGTATTTGCTAGTGGATCACTGTACGAGGATGCTCCATATGTACAGCGCTGATCACTGATCAGCGTACCTAAAAATATCTAGTATACCAAAGAGTACCTCTGACTTTTCCTGAGACAATTCAATAGAGGTCATTGCAGCACGTAATTTTCCTGGCCGCGTGTAAAGGCTCTCCTTCTGGGCCATTCTCGGGCAATCGCACTACACGTCCCCCCTTCAGCCCCGAGCTTAGCTTTGTGGTGATTGGAATTCGCAACTCTCTTTCCTCGGGCTCACCATGGCAGCTCCGCCAGAGATCTCCGTTCATAATATCGGCGGTAAATGGCAAGCCGTAATATCCTCTGCCCTTTCTTTTTCTGTGTTTCTTTTTCTCTTGTCAGATAAAAAAGCCACACGAACCGCTGACATGGTAACTTGGTGACCTAATAGAACCTGGCTCTGTCTGACGATATCAAACCAGTCATGGAGCTTCAGGGAGTTCCCTGGCTCGTCCGTACGACGCTGGCTAACGCAGCCATATCGGTCTCGCTGAGACAGACAGCTGAGGCCGGCACCGGCGTGTCTCGGATCGACTCGGCCCAGACCTCGCTCGGAAGGGTCCTGGAGGAGACGAGGGTTCTCGACTGGGAACCCCGGAACCAATCTCACATGATCTTCGGGAAGCTGAATGTCAAGGCACGATTAGCTTCTCCTGCAGCTGTGGAGGCCGCCCTACAAGGCCGTGCTGGGTCTCGCGAGGCTGAGTGGCAGGGGGATGTCATCGAGATGCACGTCGGCGGGCCAGGCTGGACAAGCACGCAGATCTGGGGTTTCACGACGGCTGGGGGCTACAGGAGGCACACTAGGAGGTCCGTGGTCAGGAAAGGGAATGAGAACAAGGTCGTGCAGTTGATCTATGACTGGGTTGGTCCTAACGACCAGTAGACAAGTATATAAACCACTAATATCCGTCTTTACACTTTGCATATGCTGATATCTTTGGATGATCAACCTCTATTTTGAATATATCCTTGTGATTAATGTTTCTTTTACAGGCTTTGGTTCTTGTTTAAAAAAAATAAAAAATATGGTGTTTGACAAAATCCTAAGAAGTGCGTCCATATACTTCTGGAGTCATTGCACGCAAACTATCGCAGTATGAAAGTAACATGCAATTTAACTAACTCAACGATTGTATTATACACAGATCAATGTTTTGACGATAAAAAATAAAAATAAAAAAATAAAAAAAATCAGGTTCACCCTGCTTGCATAAAATTTTCCTTACGGAACGTTTAGGATGCGGCGAAATTCTGGGATACAGTAGAATGAAATACTTCAAGGTACGATAATTATATTCGGATTTTTTTACCTATATTGGTGCGCCGAATGGTCTATGACTGCAGTCGGCGAAACACAATAATCTCACCAACTCATGAGACAGTCTTCTGAACTGTCAAGCCTTTAGGCCCTCCTCCAGAATGCAACTTTTGTGCCGTGCAAGCTGCTCAGAGTGACAGCTAGATGCTCCTGCCAGGGCTGCGTGTCCCTGGCCTCGAGGCGGCTGAAAGCTTGTATCAGCCGGACAACCGTATAACTAGCCTCAACCAGGGCATTCTGCTGTCCGAGGCATAGCCTAGGACCTCCATTGAAGGGCTTTAATTGAGTTTTTCAATTTCAGTATGAGTTTCATCTGTCTCGGGAACAAACAACGCGCCAGGCGGACTCACCAGATAACCCCATCCAGGTCGCAGGGGGACTTTCTCATCAAGCCATCGCTCGGGGCGGAACAATTCGCTATCGCTACCCCAGATTTCAGGAAGCCGATGCATGGCCCAGATAGAGTAGAAGACTCGGCTTCCTTTCGAAACGTAGATTGGGGACAGCCCATCTGAGCCTCCGCCATGTGGAAGCACGGTGTCCTTGCGGGCGAAGCGCGCATTGATGGGGACTGGAGGGAGAAGACGGAGGGCTGCGTTATAGATTTAGCGCTTGTATCAAGTAGCGTGTATCAACTGAGAACAAACGTGGGGTTTTCTTACTCTCATTCAAGACGCTCTTCAGGTAGCGCATCTCCTTGAGGAACTTGTAGTCGGGAATCTGACCGTCCAGCTCCTCCACCTCCCTACTCAGCTTGTCCCACGCCTCAGGGTTATGGGCCAGAAGATAGAAGACGCTGCTAAGCAAGCCTGCCGTCGTGTCCCTGGCAGCCAGGAGAACGTTCAGCAGCTCGTCCCTAATCTGGACGGGGTCACGACAAGCACGCGCCAACTCAGCCAGCAGATTGTATCTACCTGGCTTGGTGTTCCCCTTCAGCGTCTCGCGTATGTATGCGTCAGTGAACTGGTGCACGGTACTGCACGCCTCGTCGAATTTGCGGTCATGCAGAAGCCAGGCAAATTTGCCTAGTTCGCCGCGTCGGTCGAGAACTGCCTCGGCGTAGTCGAAGGCCTCAGAGAACTGTCGCGCTGCAGAGCCTGGCGCACTTCCCTGACAGGAAACTGACTGTCCCAGCAAAAAGTCCGTGGCACTATCAATGGTAAGATTGAAGAACAAGGGCTGTAGATCTACTGTCGTTCCGTCAAGGCTTGGTATACATGAGATGAGTGCTTGTACATGCGTTTCAAGGCTGCTGAGGTCGGCAACCTGAGTGCGCGTAAAACCAGGCCGTATCAAAGCCTTTTTCAACGAATTGTGAAAGTCAGTCAGTCAGCCATAATCATTGGATCACCAAAAAAAACATCCTATCGATTCCCGGAATCAAAGAAGAAGATCGCGGGGATTGCGCTCACCCGAGAATGTTGCCACGGCACATCGTCCAGAGTAAAAATGCCCTTTCCCAGCAGCGGCCCCATGGCGTCTATCCTGGGACCGATGCCATAATCTGTAAAGTTGGTTGCCAGTACGGTCTTGATATTTTCGGGATCGCATGTAGACACGATCTCTTGGCCTAATACAACAGCCGTGTTGGTACGACCGATCTCCAAGGCTCTACGTAGTGTTTCCTGCAGGCTGATATGCTCGCGGCGGATGCGACGCAGCTTCCTGTAGGCGGAGAGGCCGAGGACCCGTTCAGGCTGAGGCGCGCGGACGGGGGGCTGGCATTTGTGGGCTCTCTTGAATGCCCGAACTTCCAAGGATCGACGGATGCGTGCGCAAAGGAGCACAATCACGAAGCCGATAGCGACGACATGCAAAGGACTCCTGATGTCCATGATGCGAAGCATGGTTGTGAGTTCAGGGCGAGACGATGAACTCGTCTTTGTTCCGTCAGAACAGGGAAGCTAGATAAGCCCAGCGGGATCGAAGGTTGGGATGGTCGTGAGACGAGAATTTTTTTGGTCCTTTTGGAGGGAGTGGGTGTTTGTTCGTCAGCATCTATTGGCGTATCCAGAGAGACCAGTGTATGTGCTAAAGCAATGCAGCGAGGAGGACACCAGTCAGTGAGGCACCGAGAGCATCAGGAACCATGTGAGACATTTCTACTAGTGGGGTTCCTTAAGAGAGAGTTTCCTGAAAGGGATGAATAATATACTTAATATCCAGTGCAAGGAACCCAGAAGACTAGAAAATCAGATCGTACGATGATGATTCAAAATGTCAAGTCTGCATCGGAAAAGCTAATTGTTATCGAAATTCCAGCGAGTGCTACTAATAACTTAGAAGTCATGCCAACTGCAAGGGAAAAAGAAAATAAAAATAAAAATATGCCCATGCATCAGACGATATTCTCACTGTCATAACAGGAAACCGAAGAAGCCTTGGTTTCAAGCCCCGCTGACACAAGGACGAAATCAGTACCTATTCTAGTAATTCACTGTAGCGTCAGTCATCCTTCGGGCCCAAATCCCATGCCCAAGTGTGGATCTGTCCATCTACCAATCTCAGTGAGTTTTTCCCCATGTGAATTACAAGACACTTTCATCAATGATCTCATCTATCCTAGGTAAATAGGTAAATACCTGGATAGCTAACAAGCATCGTCTCTGGCCTAAAGAAAAACAGCCCATAAAGGCCAAAAATCAGCAGATCTTGCCGCATCATCTCCTCACTCTCACTCACTCACACAAATTGCGTTGGGCAACGAAAAAAAAAAAATGTCTGCCGTCTCTGCCATCCCTCAACACCAGACGGCCATCATTGCCGGCCCATCGGGCGACTTTGAGGTCTCGACCTCGACAAAAGTTCCGAAACTGGAGCCTGGTGAGATTCTCATCAAGACTTCTGCGGTGGCACTGAACCCTGTCGACACCAAGCTCGTCGGCGCCTTTGTGACCCCTGGTTGCATCTTCGGTTTTGATTGCGCGGGTGTTGTTGTGGCCATCGGCAAAGATGTGCACAAGGACCTCAAGGTGGGAGACAGGGTGTGCGGGAGTGCTAGCGGGAGTAAGGACTTTCATTGTTGTCATTGAACCTGTTTGATGAACGGCGTAAAAGGCTGACAGTGATACCACTTTTCAGTGAACAAGGAGAAGCCTTTGGGTGGTGCTTTTGCTGAATACGTCAAGCTTGTTGGTGACCTGACCTTGAAGGTGCCGGACTACATGGCCATTGAGGATGCGGCTGCATTGGGCACTGCCATAGCATCCGCCTGTATGGTTCTGTTTTGGTCACTGGGTTGGCCTCTCGATCTTCTGGATGGCGCCAAGCGGGATGAGCCTCTGCCTCAGGTTCTGGTCTACGGTGGCAGCACGTCTACCGGCACCATGGTATTGCAGTTACTTCACCTGTTAGTTGAGGCTGTTTTCTTTGTTGGGTTTTATTATGATTTGGCCCCTTCTCTCCCGACGAGGCTGCAAAAGAGAAACATCAAAAAAAATTCTAACAAGTTCGTCCCTTCTAGGTGCGGCTTTCCAACCATCACCACTTGCTCTCCTCATAACTTTGAGCTTGTCAAGTCGTATGGCGCAGATAAGGTGTACGACTACAAGTCGGCCAACTGCGCGCAGGAGATACGCTCCGATACGGCCAATTTGCTGGAATACGCCGTCGACTGCTTTGCCGAGGACTCGTCTATGCGCTTCTGCTATGCCGCCATGGGACGGGCTGGTGGGAATTACACAGCGCTGAATCCGTTCAACGATCTCTTGGCCACGCGCAAGGTCATCACACCGGACTGGATCCTGGCTACGCGGATTGCTGGGGATGGCTCGAGCTGGCCGGCCCCGTATGCTTGCGAGCCCGAGCCTCGGCTGCGACAGATGGCAGAGCCTCTGTTTGAGAAGATCCAAGTCCTGCTGGATGGCCGCAAGATTCGGCCTCATCTTGTCAAGGTGGAGGATGGTGGTCTGCAGGGACTGCTCAACGGGGTAGAGAAGATCAGGAAGGGGGAAGTCAGTGGCCAGAAACTCGTATATGCCCTGGCTTAAGCCTGTGAAAATGATATTTTACGTTGATCTACTTTTTTTCCCTGCCATAGTTATTGTGACCAATATTACATCATTTGCAAGCACATTGAGATTAGGCGTTTCGAACTTTTTCTTCTGCTTCTTTTGTTTTACCGAGAATAGTATATGCATGTAATTATCGCCAGACAACAAGATGAAAAGACTCATCACAAGGTGTAACAATGATCAGTATAGCCAGCTGCCCTTGCGTGTTCAGGATATCTACAAAAATCGAGTCATTTTGAACGAATGAAGCATGGGATTTGAGAATAAGTAATAGTGGCATGATGTTCCCATTTGGTTTTCTCAGTAGAGGAATCTAATCCATGCCGCATTTTGGGGGACATCTTTACCCTTTTAAGCAATAAAACCTACGCTGGCCTAATATGGAAACTACACAATATTACTATGGTACGACTTTTTGGTCACCGCTCCATCGCTGCATTGTGTCGCTTAGGTAATTCCAGACAAACTCTCCCGCTTACTTACATGCGTGTCTGGGAGAACAAGATAAGCCGTCGAGAGCAGATCTTCATTTTTGAAATTTGATTTGGGAGGGGTTGTCCAGACCATCGTTCACATTTTCATCACTATTCTACATATCTTTTTCTTGTCGAGGAGGAGGCGACAATGGCCATTCCTACATGGCGTTTGGTTCAGCTTGCCATAGTTGCAACCACGTACAGTTTGGTTCAGTATGGACCAAAGACGGGCTTCATCGCTCGCTCTGGCTATGTTGGATGTTTTGCAACTCTGTACTCTGCTGCACTCGTGTTGTGGCTGTTCCACACAAGGCTTCTCAGGCCTTTATGGTTCAGCCCCCTCACAAAGTTGCCTCAACCAAAGGTCAGTCCCCTCCTATTCTCACACACATACATGAGGGCCAGTATAGGCATGAGAGCTTACCTGACGACGTAGGGCGGTAACTGGTTGAATGGACATTTCTTGAAAATCTTCTACGCAGGAACAGGCGAGGTTGAGAAACAATGGTGGGAACAGACCGTCCTCCCAGAGCTGGAAGAAAAAAGAGAACAACGAACACTAATTTTAATATGCTCATTCTTCAGGATCCGCGAGATACCCAACGATGGCTTCATTTACTATCGCAGCATCCTCAACACACAGCGGATTATCGTCACGACACCCAAGACCGTGCAGGAGATTTGTACGCGTGTCGACGAGTTTATCAAGCCAGCCCCAGCCAAGGGCATCGCAGGAAGGATCTTGGGAGAAGGCCTTGTCCTGTCGGAGCTCGACAAGCACAGGCAGCAGCGGCGTGTCTTTCTGCCCATCTTCGCCCCGCGCCATATTCGAGAGATGTTCCCCATCTTCTGGGGCAAGGCCTGTGAGGTGACGCAGAAACTCACCCAGCTTATTCCCGAGGCAATGCAGCGATCGCATAGAGACCATGCCGTATTCGAAGTCGGCCACTGGGCATCCCGCGCCGCTCTCGACATCGTCACCATGGCTACCCTCGGTGAGGACTTTGGATCCATCCAGGATGAGAACGCACCGCTGGCCAAGACGTACCGGCGGGCTATCGAGCCGTCTCGTGGTTATGTTGTTCTGGCCTTGCTTAAGGTATGGTTGCCGACGTGGCTGGTGGATATGGCGCCCAATAGATGGAACCGCACAATGCACGAGTCGGTGCCTGTTTTTCGCAACTTGTGCCGACGTCTGCTCCGAGAGAGGCGCCAGCAAGCCGCCGAGAAGTCACAAGCTGGAAAAGATCTGCTGAGCTTGTGCTTCCGGTACGAAGAGGTTGCCTGCGCCGCCGAGGAGGAGCTCATCGACCAGATGACGACCTTCCTGGCGGCTGGTCACGAGACCATTTCGGTGGGAATTACTTGGACCATCTATATGCTTTGTCTGCATCCAGAGTGGCAGCCGATCCTGCGCCAGGAAGCTCGTGCCAACCTGCCGGATCCCAACGCCAACAACCACACCATTAACGACGACGACGAAAAGCAAACTCTAGGGGCTACTAGCGCCGATATTGACAGGATGCCCATGACACAGGCCTTCATCAATGAGGTACTTCGCTGGTACCCACCCATCCCGCAGACCATGCGTGAGCCGCTCCAGGACACAATCATCGACGGCCAAGTCATCCCCAAGGGCACCTGGATCATCGTCCCCATCAAGGGCCTCCACCGGGATGAGCGCTTCTGGGGCCCTGATGCCAACCAGTTCAACCCCAGGCGGTGGCTCAATGCCGACGGCTCTCTCAACATGACAGGAGGCTGCACCAACAAATATGTCAGCCTGTCCTTCATGCAGGGCAGCCGCAGCTGTATCGCGCAGGGCTTTTCCAAGGCCGAGATGGCGTGCGTTATCGCGAGCTGGGTAGGCCGCTTCTCATTTGAGCTGGTTGATCCCGAGCTCCATGACGAGGCCAAGATGCCAATCTCGATCGGCAGCTTGTCGGGGAGGCCTCTCAATGGCCTCGATGTGAAGTGGAGAATTGTGAACGGGTGGTCAGACTAGGTGTGCGTTGAAGAATGTGTAATGTCACTGTTGCTGTGGAAATTGAAATAGACTCGGGATGTGCTGGTGGTGTTTGGAGATTGTTGTTCAAGACTTGTATTATACGATGAGTCGAGTAGCTGTCCTGGATATCATTTTGAATAGCGCCGTGGAGCTGTACGATGCCATACTGGCCCGCAATATTCTCCAATTGTATCTAGGTCGTAGATCACAATGATCGGAAATGTTGTCTTTGCGTTGTATTTCTCTTCTCCTATTATGACCTCGAACACTAAAACTAATTGAAATCCTGAAGCTCCTGGCTGCCGGCAAAGCAAAAACCCTCTACTTCAACCCTACCCAACCTAAGCTACGGACGAGGACAATGAGGCTGAAGGCTTGACGGTGGAGGAAGCTTGATGCTCAGGGTATGAGATTTGGCAGACCCAATTTTGGCCATGAATGCTAGCTATGAGAAGAACTAGGACGTGGTATTAGCGCGTGAAGAATCTCACCTGAGCAATGGAACCTATTCAGTTGATCAAAGCAGTAATGTAAAACGAAAATACAGATAGTTGACGAATATTTGAGATATCGAACAGAACGTAGTGAAAAGGAGACGAATGTCTTTGCTGTAGAGAACATGTGGAGACTTGTATCCGCCATGGTGTTTGTCAAAGCTTGAAAACAAGAGAAAACAAGCAAAACAGATGAAACTACGTAGCATTTCTTGATACTCGGTTGTGTTCTCCAAAATCGTAACGAAACCGTACTAAAGGAGACGGCAGTGTCTTCAAGGGTTAGTATTTGTCAGTTTTCTTTTCTCCTTTTTTTTTTCTGGCCTGACAGGAAGAAGAAAGAGAAAAGAGATAGGGAAAACTATCTTCTTGTTTTTCCATCTTCATAAATAAGGCGGTCAATCTGCATATCTATTACATGCTTCACAGTGTTTATAACAAGCAGAGTGAAGTTCTGATTGTTCTTGAATATCAGATATTGCAAGTCCTAATGCTTTCAACATAACAATACTAGTATATACAAAGACCTTGTATTTACACAGCTCCAGACCTCACAGGTCCAAGTTCCTGGCCAGATCCTTGAAAATCCCAGAGATATCTGAAGCTACTTGGGGCGTCCTGGGTAAATCATGGCCTCCTCGGTGATCGTAGAAAGTTCGCTTCTCCGAGTCGCACAAGTAAGCAAGCTGAACACTGGAAGGCCATATAGGATCCTTGGCCCCGACAATGTGCACAGTCGGGAGGCTGATGACGAGATCCTGCGGAAGGGAAGAGAAGTCCAAGCCGAAGCAAGCAGACGGCGGTGGTAATTTGGTGGGATCGTGCACCAGTTTGCTTGTGTCGTCCCAGAGGCCGTTCCCCGCGCCTGGACGTACCAGGGTTCGTGCGAGGTTCGAGACGGCGTCGGTCTTGGATTTGACCAGCTGTTCCGTCTTGTATTTGATATTCCGAGCCTCTGTAGAAATGGGCAGTCCAAGGTCCTCCAGGAAAGAGTACTCAATGCTCCCATTCATGAAGACGATAGACTGGGGCATTAATTTCTTCTGCGCCTCATCTCCCTCACGAGCTTGATCCATCAGCATAGCCACGACAACCACTGCTGCCTTGGAAAAGCAGCAGATGCAATCATAGGGCCCATTCTTCTCGAGATGACGAGTCAGCCATTGGACAGAATTGTGTATGGAGTCGACGTCAGAGCTCTTGAACCAAGTATAGGCTGATGAAATGACTGATGAGAGCCCTCGAGGCGGCGGGCAAGGGTAGGGCCCGTCCACGAAGTCAAAGGTAAAAGTTTTGTCTAATTTGCCCCGGAACGGGACTGGAAAGTAGAAAGATGTTAGATCTAGCATGAAAGATTCAGGAGATAGATTACTGGCCTGTCTGCGCCTTGAAAATGAAAGCGCTGGTAGCGTGACCATGAAGCATAAGGGTTCGCATTTTGAGATCTAAACGACTCAAAATCTCCGTGTGATAGTTGCGGCGGTTGGGAAATAGGGAGCTTGAGAGCGGACAGGGAAGAATCCAAGCTCCTCGCTTACTTCAACAGTAGTAACTGAGCTTCGTGTGCCTTTTCCCTGTGGACATGAATGTTGTCATGTGGCGACCAAGCAGTACTGTGATATTGTCTTCATATATCGGTCCGACTTGAACTAAACAAATGGATCCCCATTTCTGAAGGGTCCCCTGTATCCAAACCTCGAAGTGTATACTTTAAATATCATGATCGGCATCACTCCACTTTGAGCTAGACCTCAGCTTCTTTCTTAACTGAAATCTGACTTGTAACGGTCAATCCGTGGGACCTTGAAAGCTAACCAGGTTGCGCCTTGTGAGGCGTGACCCACTACGTTACCCCATTAGAGGCTGATCTGGTATTGCTGTTTTAGGATAGAGGAGTAGATTGATGGCCGAATTAGAGAGGGCTGCATAAGATTCATAAGCTTTGCACTAAAGAGCAAGACTACCTCTAATGTAAGCAGATATTCCTAATCTGAACCCCTAATGAACCGCCCCCCCCCCCCCTTCTTCCCCGTTCAACATCCTCCCCCAAAACCCTCACCTTCTGTATACTCTAGATAAAACGAAACCTAATTAATTATATTGCTGCCTAGTAAGCTCTTGCTAGTAATGTAGACATCATCTGTCCTTAAATATGTAGTTAAGCTGTCACGATGGCATGTCAGCAGGGCTTAGAATAGAAGGTCCGATAGAAATGGCGGAAAGGGGCAGGAAGGGGAGAGATTGGCGGTTGATTCGCTTGTCTTCCTATCTAGAATCATTTAGCTTGTTCGGCTGTGGCGTATCTCTGGCGTTCAGTTTCAACGATTGCATGGAGGGTACACATAGACATTTAGTGCCCCCCGCCCCTATTGCCAATAGCTTTCTCTCCCTTATCCATGAGAAATTGTGCAGTAGCGAGAGTGTGAGGCTTTCGGACCAGCATCATATCTTCACAGTATCATGTCCCCTGTGAGCTGATGATGACGCTGGGTAGGGGCCAGCGCCCACAGGCCCACCTTTTTCCTTTTTCACTTTCTGTGTTGTGTGCTGTGTATATTGGATCTACCATGTACAAGGGATACATAGTGCCAAATAGGATCCTTGAGTCTGTTGGTCAGACCAAGGAATGTCGTCTGTCAGCTCTAGGCGGGTCTCTCGGGTTCTGGCCGAAACCCCGAGTGTCTCTGCCTGTGCTCTGTGCTCTGTGAGCTGTAATTTGTGACCTCTGTATAGTGACATGCATGTACTGGTTGTATAGACGAGGCTGTGAGGCATAGCTTAGAAGATCGTGAACTTGGGTTTGTGACAAGTCTGTATTCAAATCCTATTGCTGATATGCAGACAATTATATTGTCAACATTATTAAATACACAAATGCTTTCTCAAGAGTGATCTCAGGAGGCAAGGCTCCCCTCAAGGAAGAGTTAAAACTCCAAAACCAGGTGTGTTCTTCTGCGCCAAGTAATAAATTCTTCTCAAGAGTGTTTTGAAGCCTTTTTCTTCTATTCTTTGTTTATTTTTGGTCTTGATCATTAGTCTTTGTCCTGTACTCTGAAGTGCTAGAAGCTATTTCCAACTCCATCCTAGTGGAGCAGATGTCTCAGACAATTCGGCTGTAGGCTCAGCTGCTAATATATTGACACACAGGTGTAACATGTTATACTGAGATTGTGGCGGCAAGAGAACTAAAGAGCAAGACTACTTATTCAACTATTACTTTTCCAGGTGATTATTCCTAGTCTGTGGAACAACACAAAGAAGATGATGCTGTGGAACTTTCTATTGTCTTGTTTTATATGCTATGGAACTTTCTATTGTCTTGTTTTATTTGTCCATATGCATTGCAAAGAATAAAGGGTACATGTAGAGTCTCCCATGTACTTGATGAGACTGATCAATGCAACTGTTCTTTTGCTTTTTTGGGGAAAGAAGCAAGGCAAGGGGGAAGAAAAAATGAAATTAGAAAATGACTTTGATGGTTTCGCTTAGTAGTGTTTCTGTATCAATGTGACTTGCTTTTGGTTTGGTATCATTTACATTAGTTCTATATCAATTGTACTTGTCATACAAGACTCAAGAGAAGAATACAAGCCGGTGTAAGCTTTGGGGCTTTCGAATTCTCTGCTGGGTAAGCAACTCGAAGCTCTCTCTTTTTGCTCTCCAGAATCTGCTGCACTCCAAAGGGAGTGAGTGCCAAGGTGTGTGGTGGGCCTTGTAGTGATGATCCGCGGTGCTATCTCCACCTAGACGGTGACCCTTCAGCCCTGCCAAGTGCCAATGCAGATTGCCAAGCCGAGGGCCGTGCCGCCGCTCTGCGACGCACATTGCCTTACTGTAACATGTAATTACTGTATAGGCAGCAATAATACCTCGCCACGCGGCGTTCTTCTCTCTCCCTGTCTGGCGGCCTAGGATTGGGAGTGTTCCTTTCCATCGCTTTCCAGAGCTCCGACAACCTTTGGGGGGAAGACAATGCTCAAGATTCCCCCACTTCTCTCAACCAATGGGAGTCCGCGGGTCTGCACCCCTTTCCAGAAGTAACCGCACGATTTGCCCAGACTCTTGCAAGACGGCCTGATGGAGAGCTGTTTTTCCAGACCCGTCTACCATGCGAACCATAGCCTGGCCGTGACCGTCGTCTAGTAGGAGACGCACGACATCGAAATTCCCCTTTGACACTGCTAGATGCAAGGCGGTGTGCCCGTCGACGTCTTGCAGCAGGACGTTTGCCCCGGAACGGAGCAGCTCGCGGATGACCTCGACGTGGCCCTCAGAGGCGGCGATGTGGAGAGGGGTCTGGGCGTCATGGTTGAGCAAGTCGACGTCCTCGGGGCAGGCGGACAGCAGAAGGCGGATGATGGAGAATTTACCAAAGTGCGCGGCGAGGTGGATGGCACTGAACCCGTTGAGGCCGGCCAGGTTCAGACCGGGGTGGTCCGGTGCGGCGGGGAGGGAATTATCACTGGCCTCTGTGCCGTCGTCCGCTAGACCGGATATTCGACTGCCCATATAGCTCGGGTCCATATGCAGCGGGTAAGACTGCCGATCCATGGACTGTGGTGTTGTTAATGAGGCTGTGTCAGGCAGGGATGTGGAGCAGTGTAGGAGATTCTGGACAACGACCTCGTCTGCCACGTCGGATGCGCCTCCGAGGTCGAGGAAGTCCGTGTCCATCTTCCAGTCGGGAACATCCCTCGTCTGGCTCGAGGGCGTCAACAGACTCGATAGGCTCGACTGGTGCTGACGTTTTTGCTGTGTCGAGTGCTGCTGGCCTCGCATCGCGCCGTCATTGTTATTGTTGTTGTTATTGTTGTTGTTGCTGCTGCTGTTGTTGCTGTTATTACTGTTGTTGGACATTATATCAGGTGACGCCGAGATTCTTCTTGCATTCTTGTGGAGAGAAGCTGGGACCGTACGCGGCTGTGTCCATACCAGCTTGTTCGGTGACCGGCGTCGTCGTTTGTGGCTCTCGTGAGACTGGCCGGACGATCCAGAGTCTGCAGACGGTGTCGGTCGTCAGTTTAGCCTTCCGACTCGCCCGGGACTCGTGTCATTGGGAGCAAAAAGAAAAAAGGGAGACACCAAGAAAAAAAAAAGAAAAAAAGAGGAACAGGAAAAAGAGCCGAGAAAAGCATGATCCTAGACTTACGGCCACCTGCATTCTCCTGCGTTGTTGCTAGGACCCCTGCTCGGGAAAGTGTAGACATAGTGTGGTATTCTTCTCTCGATCCTTGACCTTTCTTCTTCTTCTGCAGCTGTACCAATTTACGAACTGCTTGGCACCGCGTGGTGTCGATCCTTCTTGACAGTTGGGAATGGAGAGGACTAAAAAGCTTTTTTCGTTGTCTTCCCACAGGTCCCAAGGTGTGGGTTGCAGTAAGGTCAAGTATAATATAAGAGCGATGCTCGCGTACCGATTAGTAGTAGAGTAATGCGCCCCTCAGCCCGCTCTAAGGATTTCTGCGAAACCAGCCCGCCCGGACGGATGATGGATTCAAAATCTCACGCATCCTGGGAAGCTCAGAAAGAGGGTGTGGGAAGAAGCGAAAAAGAAAAACAAGAAGAAAAAAAACCACCCGTGCACTACGGTATCGTACCGAAATAAAACCTACCCCTGCGAGGCTCTCTCTTGTGGCCCGGTCCGTATTGCGAATGCGAGTTGAGGATTGGGTCACGCCCTCGCAGGTGATGTTGGAAGGAAGACTTGGAAGCCTAGAGGTACCTTGATGAGTTCCCACAAAGGCCCGCAGCGCAACGATCAAGGCGTGAACTGAATGATGATTTTCAGACCTGGTCAAACGCACAGAAGTACAATATGGGCTATGGATACTAGGAGGAATCATCTGCCCCTCCTAAGCGACGGGGACTGTATGGATTTCCGACCCTGGGGTCCCGGCGGAGGGGGACGGGGGAGGAGGAGGAGGAGGAGGAGGAGGAGGAGGACGAGGAGGAGGACGAGGGCGCATTCCAGCCCAATAGAACAGTCATCCTTCGCCGTCACTACTCACTAGAAGAGAACGTGGCAGGATTCATAGTGGATCTCTTCTTTTGGGTCTACCCCCCCCCCCCGGCCCCCCAGCCCGGGCTTTTGCGCGGGGTTGGCTCCTTAGTGAGCTGAAACACAGACCGCCAAGGGCAGCCGACAATCTTGTCTCTTGTTATAGGATGCTACGTAATATATGATCAACAAAAGCAAGGTTTCTGTACTGGACTTTTTTCTTTTTCTTCTTTCTTCCTTTTGCCCCTCCTTATCTCTCTGTTTATCTCTCTCTCTCTCTCTCTCTCTCTATTTTTGTCTTTCACAAACAGAGGTGGATTCTCTAGGGAAACGTGGCCCTTCGTGGCCTTCCCTATCTAAGTAGGCACTAAGATTCGAGGATTTCCCTCTCGACTCTGCAATTTCAAATCCTTTGACAACAAGTACCGCGCTAGACCATAACTTTCTTCCTATGGTACGTGCAGTATTACCGCCCGCTGTCCCGCCCCGAAAAAGGCAAGACATTCGCACCGCTCCGGGTCTCTCGGATTTAGCAGTAAAGCGCGTGGTGCAGCTGTTGGCGAGATTTCACTTTATTTCATCCATGGTACCACGGTCTGTATCTCACGTGGGGAAGTTCCCAACGAGCACTCAGGCGCCCCCCGGCTGACAAGGGCTGATCCTCCCTCTCTTCTCCCTCTTACTGCCTCCCAACCTTGCTCCACATCCCCCCCGCCCCCCACCAACCGAGCCTTTGCAGCCGCGCCCGTAATCCTCTCGTATGCTCCGACGTTGCTCGTGAGGCTGTGTGTGGACCGAAAACTAGAGTGTACGCGAATACGCCCTGGTCAGTTTCTATGGGTCCCTTGTAGTCGAAGTTTGTTGGTAGTTGCGCCTCAAAAGAAGCCACCAAGGAACGACAAGACCCACTGACCACATGTACAGTAGTGACTCAGCCTAGGGTAGGGTGCCTTGATTCCATAACATTTACAGCCGGCAGTACCATGGTATCGTGGTGCGCTGTCGGGACCCTGCATCGAGGGTGTTTTGCTGACCACATGGCGGTACAGATTGCTTACTCGTGAAAGCGTATGTGCTACCTAGGTAAGTAGCTGCAGGGAGAAGGGTGGATAAATGCCAATGAAAGATAAGAGCATGACTGCTTCGGATAAATTCTGATTAATAACCCCAAAAGATTGTGATACAATGGTATGTGATATCATGCGCCGGAAAATAAAACAAAAAAGAGAGAGAGATTCATAGTTTCAAGCACGCCATTCACTAGACTCATGTCCTCCTCCTCCTCCTCCTCCCTTCCACGCCCTCCTCTCTCCATCTCTTATTGGGCGATCTCACGGATCCCGCCCCCCGCCCCCCCCCTCCCGGCCTTCTCTCTCACCGCGCGAGCCTCGAGCCTCGAGCCTCGAGCCTCGAGCCAGCCACCCCTCCAATAGGTCCCGGAACAGTGCTCAACAAACCATTTACTTTAGTCTCTGGACCGAAGTTCGATACCGTCTCCCGAATCGCGCGACTTGGGAACCTTCCTCAGCTCTGGCGGGAGGCGATCTAGCCTCATACCCGCAAAGACAAAAAACGCGACGATGAAGATCTCCTCCAGGACAGCCATGCACAGAAAAGTGGTGACGTCTCCGGTGAGCACGCTAAACTGGCCCCTCAGGCTCTCGACAAAGGTCCCCAGGACGCCGTACAGGAGCCGGACCACCATGAAGGGAGCGCAGGCCGCGAAGCAGAGAAGCAGCTTGTGCTCGCCCGCCGGCATGGTGTTCCACTGTCGCAGGAAGATCAGGAACAGCAGGAGGAAGGTGACATAGCAGGCGACGAAGACGATGACGGAGGCCTTGAGCAGGTCGTTGGTTGCCAGGGTAGGCGAGTCGGCGGACTCAGTGCCGCCGTAGATGGCCAATACAATACCAGCGATCGCGGTCAAGGAGATGACAGAGAAGATCCTGGAGTGTATTATGTTGACAAATTTGTTCCTATTTATTTTGTTCCGATACGTCGCACGAGTGAGTGGAGGGAAGAGCAAGAGCCGGAGAAGGATCAGAGGAGAGAAGGGGGAAAGATGCGAGAAAGGGGGTAACAACTCACAGCCTGACAAACACAGCAAGGTTCAAAAGCGTCAGCGGTGCCAAGCCGATACCCTGGCAGATGAGAGCGCCTCCATAGACGGCATCGATGGGATGGTTGATAGAGGCAAGCTGAAAGGACGCGGCGAGGATGCGCAGGAGTGAAAAGGTGACGAGAATAACCCAACCTTCGGAGCGGCGAAAGCCATGACGCCAACACAGCACGAAGGCGAAACCCAGGTAGATGGTGAAAGGGATGAGCTGAATCACGGCGACACCGTCGCGGTAGGTGAATATACCAGGCTGGTCCAACATCTTTTGTTTTCTTTCTTCTTTCCCTTTTGTCTTTGCTTGCTGGCTCGACTCGTGTTGAGGGACTCCTCGTAGGTTTCAGTCGTGTGTGTGTGTGTGAGAGAGAGAGAGAGAGAGAGAGCAAGACAGAAGAATGAGAGGAGGAAGAGGTGGTGGTGGTGGTGGTGGTGATGAGAATCCTGACGATGACCAGCTTCGACGACGACGACGACGACGACGACGACGACGAGGACAAGGACGAGGACAAACGGCGACGATGGCGACAGTAACAGCAGAAGCAGCAGCACGCAGCAGCAGCGGTATCGTTACAGTAAGAACTAAGAAGGAGAAGAGCCAAGAGATATTAAGCCAGATGGGGAAAATAGTCCCGAGGGACTGACTGATTGGAATGCTGTCCGTCGAGGTTTGCGAGGTGGGTTTGGGATTGGAGCGGGGGTTGGAAGATGAGAAGAGCTGAGCCCGACAAAGAAAGGAGGAGACAAAAGTCTGTGCACGGGTTAGAACAACAAGCTCAGGGCTGTCGGGGTAAAAAAGAAAGAAAAGGAAAAATAATAATAATAATAATAATAATAATAAAATAAAAAAATAAAAGAAAGTGAAAAGTGACAGGCTACAACTTTGCGCGCAGATGAGCAGAGCAGGGCAGGGCAGGGGAGAACTGGGGAGCCCGGAGTACCGCGTCAGCGTGTGCCAGTGACTCTTTCCGAAGGAATGGCACGAGAAAGGGGGGGGGGGGGCGCCTTCTGTTCCGTTAGGATGAGTTGAGGCGTTGCTCGTTTTATGCAGGAGGACGGCACATGCCGCCAGTTGCTGTAACCGCTTCAGGGAGTCATCCCTCATTTGCTCGCCTAAGCCTGTTGGCACCTTCTGCTGCTGAGAGGAGATCGCTATACAATTGGCAATAACGTGCCGTGGCCTGCACCTGCTAGCCCAACAAAGGGTGCTCGCAGAGCTGACAGGCATACCCCCAACAGCAAAAACACTTCCCCCCCCCTAAACGAGAGCCCCCCTGCTAGCACGCTTTCTTAGTGCACGGCCTGAAAAAGCTTGGCCAGCCCGGAAATCGGCATGTAATGTAAGCATAATTATAGGTTCAGCTCTTGCGGGCGCCCCGCGTCAAGAAGAAGACCCTGAACAAAAGGTCTCCTGATAGTAATAGTAGTAATAGTAATAGTACAACTGATTAGTGCTTGTACATATTATAGTACTTATATAGGTACTAGGTACTTGTGTCGTCTTCTCCTTCCCACCTAAAACGAGGGGTTCTCTCCGACCTTACTTGATCGAGTAAATCTGATTTCAGAAAGAAAGAGAGAGAGGCTCCATTTCCTAATCAAGTAACACGCACATCATGCTGGGGCCACTTGGGAGGGCATCCACATCACATCCCATATAAACACACGCCCCTCCTGAATCAGGTAATATTTAGGATTGAGGGGCCAGAGACGTGGGGCGTATCGGGGAATAATAAAGGAATGAATGCATCACTTCGAGAAGCCTGCCTTGTCGGGATGTCCATCAAGAGGAGCAAACAGGTCGAGCACTTAGATTGAGCAGTGTGCGAGGACTTTATACTTTTCTGACAATTGCTACTGTGATTTTATTGTTGATAAGAAAAATAGAAAAAATAAAAATAAAAAGAATAAAAATAGGTGTTGATGTTTTACAGCCGAGTACGGTACTCTACACAGCTACATGATGAACCATTGAAGCTTTATATAATTAAAATCATTGGGGGGGTTTTTTTTCTCTTTCGTTTCTCCTTCTTCTTCCTTCATTTATTACTCTTTTCAGTTCTCACCTCTAGCGCATTAGACTTACTGGGTAATAGCAATCCAGTCCTTCAGATACGCTCTCGACAAGCCTTATTCGGCTCCGCCAACTCGTCCTGGTTTCCCAGAGGATTAGATGCTAAAATGCTGACGGCTCAGCTACTTTATCAGCTTAATACTGTTTGAGATCTTGTAGCCATACAGCAGAGGAGTGTGTTTGTCGGTTGGCCGTCGCAGGCTATTATGGACTCGCACAAGAAATAGAAACTATCGTCACTCCTCGGGAAAGAAGGCCTTCTTCTTTCTACCCTCGCAAGTCCTCAGAACCTGAAACAACAATTCATGAATGAGAAACATCGCCATGGGATCCATTCAGCCCGAGTATATGCAGGTCCCCTCTACCCGGGACCTGGACGTGGCCAAGCTTCCATCTTTTCAGGTTGCCGCCCCCCAGAGCCCTGATGCCGCCCTGGCCGGGGCTCGTTGTTCCTTTACCGTCCATGATGTTTCTCTTCGTCCTCACCCGGGATCACATGGTCTCCTCCGCCGCTTTGCACGATTCGTCGTCCATGTCGTCGAGTCGGACCGTGTCGCATTTTTGGCAGACGCGCCTGAGATGGGCTCTGTGCTGGTTCAGGCTGTCATGCCCGACGGAGCCCCAGCAGGCGGCGTGGCACCCAAACCACAGTTGGACTTGTTCGCACGCACGCCTCACGTGGAGGATATGGACTTTGAGATAGTACTCATCGACTCGGCTGACCATGGACCGCACACAACAAACCGCGGCGGCCATGATGTGATCTCAACGGCGCAAAGGAGACCATTCGTACTCTCGGTCGAGCAAACCCAGGAGGCCAGAATCAATATTTCTCTCAGTCTGCGTGCCGACTATGGAGGGCAGATCGCTGCGAAACACCTCGCCAACCTGGCTGTGGCCTATCTCACCTCTGGGCTCTCTGATCGCATCGCTGTGGGGGCACATCTCGAGCCGTCTCGAGTCAATTTTGCTCCCTTCCTGCAGAAACCACCCGAGACACGGTACGGCAAGCCGCACACAGCAGCTACGCATGGCTTCACCAACGGGACCAATGGTCATGATATTCCTATTCCACACTTGCTCCACTCCGCATTCGAGAATTATGCTCGACGGCATCCCGACAATATAGCAATTGAATATCTGTGTCGAGGTCCTCTGGTGAATTCCACTGCCACGACGCCCACGCCTCCATACCACCGACGCGATCTCACGTATGCGGAGCTGGACAACCAGACAAGAGAGCTTGCTTCTGAGCTCGGCCTCCTGCTGCAGGTGTTTCAGGGTCAGTGGCGTCCGGCTATGGGCGACCAGTACGCCTTTCCTCTCTTCATCTCGCCCAGTCCCGAATTTTTCCTCGCCGAGCTGGCCGTTCTAAAGTCTGGACACGCCTTCTGTTCCCTGCCAGCCGATGCACCACCTGAGCGACTGCGGGCCATCGTGGAAGATCTCGGCGCACCAGTGGTGTTGGGCGTGGGCACTGTGCCCTGGCATGGCGTCAAAGGATCACAGCATGAGATTGCACAGATGACAGAGGACATCCTGTGGGTCGACATCACCAACCCGTCCAGCTGGCGAGCTGATCGTATCATCCCTGACAGCGCGCCGGAAGCCTCGCTGGCATCATCATCATCATCATCCGTGGGTGTTCGTGTCGCAGGAGAAGACGACCTCGCCTACCTCTTCTATACAAGCGGATCAACGGGTAAACCAAAGGGCGTGCTCGGCAGCCACCGCTCAGCCGTGGCCTGTGTCGAGTCCACGATAGCAGTCCCACTCTCGCATCTCCCTACTGGCCCACGTCTTCGCTGGCTGAACCTGAGCGCACCCTCCTTCGACCCCGTGATTATCGACACCTTTGTGCCCCTGACTCTGGGCGGGGTGCTCTGCACCGCTGAGCGCGACCTGCTCCTCACAGACGTCGAGGCGTGCGCGCGTGAACTCAACGCTACCGCCTCCTACGCCGTCGCCAGCCTGGCGCTGCTGATGCGCCCTGCCCACATGCCTTCGCTCAAGACACTGATCGTGGGCGGCGAGTCTGTCAACGGCCGCGTGATTGAGAAGTTTGCCCGGGTCGAAGGCGTGGCAGACGACCAGCGGCGCCTGGTCAACGCATACGGCCCGACAGAGACGACCATCTTCTGCACAGCCGAGTCCTGCACGCAGACCACGCGCAGTTCCGTCATTGGAGAGGCCCTGGAGGCAGCCTTCTTTCTCCTGGCGGACCCTGATGCCCTCGACAGTGGTGAGCTGAGAGAAACACCCCTTGGCCTGGCGGGCGAGCTCATCGTCGGCGGGCCAATGGTGGCCTGCGGGTATCTCAACCGCCCAGAGGCGACGGCGCGGGCCTTCATCCCCGTGGACAGGTTTCCTGCGCTGGGTTTGTCTCCTGGCACCATGCTCTACCGCACAGGTGACAAGACCCGTGTGGTCTGGGGAGCCGACGGCAGGCCCAGGGTGGACTTTCTGGGCCGCATCGACACCGACCAGGTCAAACTGAACGGGCGGCGTGTAGAGCTCACTGAAATCGAGAATGTCCTAACAGGCGCCCAGGGCGTAGCATCTGTGGCTGTCGTGGTCGTCAAGCCCGGGGAAGGGCTACGGGCAGAGATGATGGCCTTCTTGACAGTCTGGGACGGAGAAGAGGGGCAGGATGTCGTGAAGAAGTGTCGTGCTGAGGCGGAGAAACTGCTGCCGGAGTGGATGTGTCCTGGAAGTTATACCGTTCTCGACCAGCTTCCGTGGACAGCAAGTGGGAAAGTGGACCGCAAGACATTGTCACGACTTGCCCTCGGTGATGACAAGATCCTGAGTGTCTCGTCTGTGGCAAATGGGGATGGGACAAGTTCCGCTGGCGTCCTTGGCAACAGAGAACCAGGGGAAAATAACGACAACGACAACGACAACATCAAGTTGTTGTTGCCGATGGATTCACCCTACATCGTCAAGCGAGGCCTTGCGGCTGCCCTTGGCGACCCCGCTGCAGACTCAGACTTGACCACACCTCTTGTGAGCATAGGGCTGGACAGCCTGCGGACCATGTTGTTCCTGCAGAGCATGCGGCACGACGGCATTGCGGATCTGACCATGCACGAGGTGCTTTTGTGTAGAACGGTCCACGACTTAATCAGCCTTGTCGAGACTAAGAAAACGGCAGGGAACACACCTAAAAGCAATGGTAATCTGGCATCTGCTGTTGCTGTTAACGGGAATGGTCATCCGGTCCAGCCCTCAACGGCGATGTGTTTGGATGATGATGAACAAAAAGAAGCAGTCGAAGATGTGGATGTTGCTGCTATTGCTGTCGACGACGAGGAGGCACTCTACGAACTGCCCATTTCTGCGAAACTCCGTCACTTCTCTCATCATTGCCTGGCCCAGTGCACCTCTGCTCTGAATCTCGACTCTGAGGAGGAACTCGAGCAGGTTCTTCCAGCCACCAACACTCAGACTCGTATCCTCTTCATCTCCACGCAACCTGATTTTTTCGATCCCACTCGATACTCCGGTCGACCACAGACCGAGCACTTCCTGTACAACGTGCCTCTTGACAAGCTTGATCCAGGCCGTCTGAGGCAGGCTGTAGACGCCGTGCTCAGGAGACACGACTGTTTTCGTGCGGTTTTCTGCAGAGTCGAGCACCCACTTGCCCCCTTCGCCATGTGTATCTTGAACAAGGACTCAGAGCGTGCAACCATTCCCACCGTCGATATTGTCTGCAAGTTCGATCCTGGGAGTAACAACAGTCTCTGGAAATCCACGCTTGTCTCGGCCCAGCGCGCTGCTGAGGCCTCCTTGAGCTCAGACCGACCAGGTGTTGTTGTGACCTGGATTCGATCCCCGGATGATGCTGAACACGTCATGGTCCTCTCGCTCTCCCATCCAATCTTTGACGGCGTTATGCTTTCACACCTCCGTGAGGAGATCGCCGCCCAATACGCCCAACCAGGCAGATCATCGCCATCAGGAATCCGAAGCCTGACAGACAAGGACACGAGATTGCCGCTTCTTTCCATGCGCAGAACCGTAGAGCTTCTACTGGGTGGCACGGACTGGACAGAGACCATGCTATACTGGATGCAGAAGTTTGGAAGTGTGCCCAGCTTCCACTTCGGGGCTAACCGCCCTGCTGGACAGTCAGCAGTGACATCTCTCCTCCGAATTCAGCACGGAAAAAGTGAGACACACATGCGCAGCTCCGCACTCCGCAGCAGCATCTCCATGGATGAGCTCTCTACCAGCGCCGCGTCGAGGCTAAGCACCACGATGACCGCCGTCGTGCAAGCCGCCTGGGCGAGCGTGTTGGCCCAGACTCGCAAGGGTGTGGCTGTTGAGAAGAAGAACAATGCCTCCTTTACTAATGGCATAAACAAGCACGACGGCAGGCTCCACATACAGTTTGGGAATATCTTGCACGGAAGACACACACAGGATCTGTGGCGCTGCATGGCGCCTCTTCTGACCACGGTGCCGATGCATCTGGTTGTCGAGGTGGACGGCGCTGGTGATGATAACAACAACAACGAGAAGAAGAAGAATTCAACAAACCGTGAGATATGCCGCCTGCTTGCAACTCAGCACGTCGAGGCCGCACCGTACATCGACGTGGCCTGCCCGACACTCGATATGTTCAAGCTGGGCCACTACCGATTTGATACCTCGCTCAACCTACAGGCATATCGAAGTGAGAATACTCATGCAACCCCAGGGGGCCATAATGGTGGTGGCGACAACACCATGAGGGACCTACCGGGATGGAACCCTGAACAAAATCTCCTGGCCCCCTATAAGGAGGTGGACATTGGGTTCCCCATCATGATGGAGGTGTGGCCGGCATTTGGACCTGACGGGCCTGACTGGAGCGGCAAGATGACGCTCAAGTGTACATATAATGTGCGGAAGCCGGGGTACGAGTTTCTGAGTGAGGAGTGGGTAGCAGGATTATTGGTGGCGTTTGAAGACGCGCTGTTGAGGGTTGTAGACGAGCCAGACGAGGAGTTCTATGTTGGTTGATAGTGATATGAGTCCGAGATTTTGTGGTCCTCAACTAGAGTATATAAGCAGTCTAACAGCTTCATCACTTTCTGAGAGTGGTCCCAACCACCCTTTGTATTCTTTTTAGTTTTAAGAAGAAATTTTATTTGTCTTTTGAGTCAAAAAGTCATGCTCTTGTCTCATCATCTACGTTATGACTCACCTACTATACCCTACCTGATTATACAACATCTCTTCTGGACCTTTCCTTTTTTCTTTTTTTTTTTACTTGAGAAAAATAATAAAATACAAAACAGCACCATCCTGTGCTGAAATTTGTACTTGTTACTAGTAACATTGGAACAGACTTGTGTCATTTCATTTGGAAGGGCATATTGTAATGGAAACCACTGAGTACATAGCTACATGCATATGGATCATCATAAACTCTTTCTAGGTTAAAAGCGACAAGAGACAAGTCTGTTTAACGGTCTCCCCAAGTTCCAGCAGTTAATACAAGTCCGACCTTCTAACGATAAGTGGAACGGCACTCTTTTTAGCTCTCAGCAGATCGAGGTCCAACATAGTCATAGACCAGTCTGACCCTCAGGACCTCTTCCCCTTTCTTCACCACAATATGCCTCGTGTGGAATCTCTTCCCATTGATTTCCTCAAAGCCACAAGCCTGGTGGGTCACGGCGCCGCCATTATCCAGGTGCTCCGTCTTCATGTGAATGAAAGTCGTCTGTCCCTCCTCAAACCCCTGCGCAAGGAACGCATCCTCCTCATCTAGGTCCTTGGCCTCGGCCCAGCGCGTTCGACCGACAACTTTCCCGAATAGCGGGTGGGCGATCTCGATGCCCTCAAAGTTCAACACCCGACTCTCGGTGCTGTTGGGTAGTCCTGAAGACGGCCTGTTCTCGATGTCCATGTGGGTGACGCCCGTCGATGGGTCTTCCCACTGCTTGATGACGAGGATCACGGTGGCCATGTTGAGGACTTTACGCACCACCCAGTTGACGCCCTGAAGCTTGAGCACGGCATCGTAGTCAGAAGAGAGGTCCCTGTTCTAATTCATAATGGATGTGGATTAGCGTCTGCGAAGATAAGGCAAGGTATGGGATGAAGAATAGAGGCGGGGGCGAATATTCAATCACTTACCATGACCCACTGGCCATCGAGGTTCTTGAGCGTGATATTCGCTGGAGCGGCCATCTTCTCGATTTTCTTCTCCTCAAATGTTGCAATTTGTGACAATGTGTCTGATGCAGATTGTTTACTTGTAATTTTATGTTTGTAGCAAGTCCTGGCAGACAGGTAGTTTATACTTATGGTTCTATAGGATGTTTATTGTTGGCGGATTTGGCAGTACCAGTTTCCCACCTAGGCAACACCAAGCGCCAGATGTATTAATTCAATGCCATGTTCGACAGAGAGCACTTTTCAGCCGGCTGGTGAGACAATTTACCTATCTATTATTATTTTTTCTCCCCTTTTTCCTACGCGCCTAGACTCAAGGCCCATCTCCCATACAGTATGTTCTTCCATTTTCCTTGGACAAATGTGAACAACACCTAATTACTCTCTTGCCATTCTGGCCTTTGCTAAACTCAGCAGATTGTTTGTCCAGTGGCCAATACACGTTTTCGTGGGCCTCACCGCCGGGCTGAGCAACGCAACCCTTGCAGTATACAGTACCAATACCATCTGGTCGAGAGAACCAACACTGTCCCTAACCCTGCCTGATCTGTGCAGTTTACCCTTCCTGAAAAGGCAATCTGCTCGCCCTGGAAAAAGAAAGCTTACAGGGGGGGGGGGTGAGCCAATGAATAAGCGAACTTACAGGACCCATGTCTCTTTGCCCTTTTGGGAAATATCTAATTGCAGACTTCATCCACAACAAAACCAAAACTCAAAGAACAAAAATCAGCCCAAACGATATGGAGATTCTACATTGAGCGAGAAGTTTTGATGGAACCATCGAAACATACCAGTCGTCTTTTGCATGTGCTTGAGAGTCGTCGATTACTGGGCTGAAGATGGTCAGATCACCCCATTAGATTTCTTGGCGGGCGCACAAGCTGATGAAAGTCACACTGTGAGATGTGTACACCTACCCTGATAGGAAACAGGGTGTGCAGTTAGTAGAAGAAGAGGGGGTGCGAGGAGTAACAAGTGCTGGTCCCGAGAAAGAGAGAGAGAGAGGACGAGGGAGGACGGTAGCCTGCTGTGCCAGTCATCCTCCTCTCTGCCTTTCTGGCCTCCCTGCTGGTGCCTAGGTACGGTATGCCCTTGTGTGTACTGTTGCAGTCAGTCGTATCACATTGCACTCCACACGTGGATCTTTGTGCACGAAACCCGCTTCCACACAAACACATCACGGATCAACAGAGACTCTCGACAGTTCTGTCTGTGTGGGTGTTGGTCGCAATATGACATCCTCCGAGCCGGTCAAGTGGAAGAAGGAGTTGTTGGAACGATGGCGTCGATTCAGGGATCGCAAGGTGCCGCCAGTGCCCGAGGAGCGACAGGTGTCTCCGGAATCTGAGGCGACTGTCCTGAGCAAGTTGACGTTCAGTTGGATGGGACCACTGATGGCTGTAAGTGGAACATTACGCCTCTCTTGTCTTTTTTTAAGATCCATGAACCATGTGGTAAAAAGCATGATGGAATAGAAGTGTATCATCACATGCTAACCGATCTTTGTTCCATCCAAACCAAAACAGACAGGTTACCGCCGTCCGCTCAAGATCAACGACATTCCCCAGCTGAACCCCTCGAGAAGCGTGCAAGAGCACAGTATCGTCTTTAACACGCATTTCAAGGCTGCCATTGCCTCGGACGATGTCAAAAACCCCCTTTTTACTTCTCTTCACAAGACTTTTCTCCGCGAGTTCTGGCTCGGAGGGCTCTACCGCCTGCTTGCTGATCTCTTCACCGTGGCAAGCCCTTACACGCTTCGCTATCTGATCCAGTTTGCAGAGGACAGCTATGATGCCCACATCCTGGGAGGTGATGGGGAGCCTCCGGCGCTCGGGAGAGGAATCGGGCTGGTGGTCGGTATCGTGGTGATGCAGATGCTGCTGAGCTTGTGCCAGAACCATTTTTTGTATTCAGGACAGATGGTCGGCGGACAGGTCAGGGCGGTGCTGACTGCCAAGATTCTTGAGAAGAGTTTGAAGATCTCGGAGCGGGCTAAGGCTGGAGGAGGTGGAGGCATGAGTGACGCCGCGGCTGATGAAGAAAGCGACGATACAGTGCTGAAGAGCCACGTCCAGCCAGTGCTTCTGTTAGATGGACATCAGGAGAAAGGAGGGGCAAGCGATAGAGTCCAGGAGAAAGTATTCACCCACAACGAACCTCCTCCTCCGGTATCCTCCACGTCGACAGACACTGAGCCTCAGAACGACCAAGGCTGGTCCAATGGCCGTGTCATCAACCTTGTGTCCATGGATGCTCACCGTATCGACCAGTCTATCAGCATGCTCCACGTCGTATGGACCTCACCGATTGTCATCCTGATCTGCATGGCCCTGCTCATCGTCAATCTCTCCTACTCTGCCCTGTCGGGCCTGGGCTGTCTCATCCTGTCCATGATCATCCTCATCACCACCGTCAAGGCGCTTTTCTCCCGCCGTCAGGATATCAACAACATCATTGACGCCCGCGTCAGTCTGACCCAGGAAGTTCTGCAGGCCATTCGCCTGGTCAAGTATTTCAGCTGGGAAGAAACTTTTATTGGGCGTCTGACGGGACTCAGGAGCGATGAAACGCGCAAGCTGCAGGGGTACATGGCAAGTCTGAACGTCGTCACAGCTCTAGGCCAGAGTCTTCCCACGCTGGCGGCCATGGTGAGCTTTGTGACGTTTGCTCTGGGCAGTGGGCGGGAGCTGAACGCGGCCGTCATCTTCTCCAGTGTGGCCCTGTTCAGTTCCCTGCTCATTCCTACAGCCTACCTGCCTGGATGTTTAGGTCAAGCATCCGACGCATGGGCGAGCCTGGGGAGAATCCAGGAGTATCTCCTGGCAGAGGAGGTGCAGGACCTGGAGATCGACAAAGGCTTGGAGGGTGCAGTGGACATTGAAGAGGCCGAGTTTACATGGGAGAGAAGTCATGCGTCCACCGACGAGAGTTCTCCAGCCGCTGATTCCGTGAAGAAGGACAAGAAGAAGAAGAAGACGCCCATCGACAAGTCAGCAGACCAACCAAAGGCACGACGGATGTCTTCAGAGGCCACGCTAGGTGCAGTTGCTCGTGCTCAGGACGAGGCGTCTGCTTCTCAACCATTTATGCTGCCTTCTTTCTCGCTGAATGTCCGCCGCGGCGAGCTCCTTGCAGTAATTGGCGGCATTGGCTGCGGCAAGACATCCCTCCTGTCGGCTCTGGCAGGTGACATGCGCAAGGTACACGGCTCTCTCAAGTTTTCCTCGGAGCGTGCGTTTTGTCCGCAGACAGCATGGATCCATAACACCACTGTACGCGAAAACATCCTCTTTGGTACGCCTTATGACCCGGCGTGGTACGACGCCGTCATCTCCGCGTGCCAGCTTCGTCGGGACCTGGAGATTCTTTCCGACGGGGACGCCACAGAGATTGGGGAGCGAGGGACCAACCTGAGCGGCGGGCAGAAGCAGAGGATCAGCCTGGCTCGAGCCATCTACTCAAAAGCAGACATACTGTTGCTGGACGATCCGCTGAGCGCGGTAGATCCTTATGTTGGGCGAGCCATCTTTGAGGAGGCCATCCTGGGCGTTCTGCATGAGAGAACAAGGATCCTCGCAACTCACCAGGCCCATGTCCTCAGCCAGTGCGACCGCATCCTGTGGCTGGAAGATGGAAGAATCAAAGCGCTCGACACCTACGAGATGTTGAAACAGCTTTACCCAGAGTTTGGCGATCTGGTCAGGGAAGTGGATGGAAACCATGACGAGGAAGCAGCACCATCATCGTCAAGGAAAAGAAAAGCGCGCGAGAGGAATTCCAAATCCAAGGAAGAGGCTGCTGCCTTGGAAAAGCTGGCTGGAGACGACTCTCTGCCCATCCTCATGCAGACCGAGGACCAAGCCGTTGATGGTATTCCCTGGGCTGTCTACACCTCTTATATTGCCTCATCCCGCAGCCGCCTGCCCGTCGTCCTGGCCGTCCCGCTTCTCTTCCTCGCATCAGCCGGCAATATTCTCTGCGGCCTCTGGCTCGCCTGGTGGGCCTCTGACAAGTTCGGCTTTCCCCGCAACACTTATGTCGCCCTCTATGTCGCCATTGTTGTGGCCCAGGGCCTTCTCCTCTATCTCTTTGGTCTCTGTATCGCCATATTGGGCACCAGCGCCAGCAACGTCATGCTCGACAGGGCGACCCAAGGAATTATGCGTGCGCCCATCTGGTTCTTCGACACCACGCCGCTGGGACGCATCACGAATCGGTTCTCCAAGGACATCGACGTGATGGATGATTCCCTGCCCGAGGCGCTGAGGTTATTCATGATGTCTAGTGCCATGATTCTAAGCATTTTTGGGCTCATCCTGACTTACTTTCATTGGTTCGCCGTCGCCCTGGGCCCCTGCTTTATCATCTTTTTCTTGTCTGCAGCTTACTACCGCACCTCTGCACGCGAGATCAAGCGTCACGAGGCCGTCCTCAGGGGTGTAGTCGTCGCCCGCCTGTCCGAGACCCTCGCTGGTGTGACCACGATCCGCACCTACGCGATGCAGTCCCAGTTTACCAGATCGCTACAGCATGCTATTGACAACATGAACAGCGCCAATTTTCTGACCTGCTCTAACCAGAGATGGCTGGCGCTCCGTTTGGACTCGATCGGGATTTTGTTGATCGTCACTAGTGGCGTTTTGGTCTTGGTGGACCGCTTCGCACAATCCCCAGCCATCTCAGGCCTGGTTTTGTGCTACGCCTTGGGTGCCCTGCAGGTCCTCCAGTTCGTTGTCCGCCAGTGGTCCAACGTTGAGAATGCCATGAATGCCACAGAACGCATCTACGCTTATGGGTTCGGAAACAGTCTTCCTGTCGAGGGCGACAACGGCAAGCCGGCGGTCCCACTACCCGCTGCCCTCTCCTGGCCAGAGAAAGGCGCCATCACTTTCTCCGATGTGTACATGCGCTATCGCCCTGGCCTCCCTGAGGTTCTTTGTGGGTTTAATCTAGCAGTACATCCTGGTGAACACGTGGCTATCGTCGGTCGCACCGGTGCAGGGAAATCATCCCTCATTGCCGCTCTGTTTCGGGCGTGCGAGCTGTCCAGAGGCTGCATCTCCATCGACGGAATTGACATATCTGGACTCTCACTGACAGACCTGCGGTCTCGCCTGTCCATACAACCGCAGGACTCGATCCTCTTCCGCGGCAGCGTCCGTTCCAACCTGGATCCTTTCCACGAGCACGACGATGAGAAACTGTGGCATGCTCTACGAGGGGCCTGGCTGGCTGATAGCGTGCACCTGGACGATGGCGTTGACGAGGAAGGGGCCAACTTCTCCCATGGGCAGCGCCAACAACTCGGCCTGGCGCGACTCCTGGTCAGAGACAGCAAGGTTGTTGTGTGTGACGAGGCGACGTCGAGCGTGGACCTGGACACGGACGACAAGATCCAGCAGACCATGGCCAAGTCGTTCCAGGGGAAGACGGTGTTGACAGTGGCGCATCGCATACGCACCATAATCAACTATGATAGGGTATGTGTGATGGATCGAGGAAGGATTGTGGAGCTGGGGACGCCCAGGGAGCTGTGGGCCCTGGGAGGTGTGTTCAGGGGAATGTGCGAGACGAGTGGGATCTTAGAGGTTGAGCTGGGACGTGTTTTATGATCTCCTCAGCCACCATGCTGTATACGAGTTGAGAAATTTTATCATCTTGGGTTGCAATGCAAATTTGAGTTTTTTTATTATTTATGCTTTCTGATATTAGTGGGATTGTCACAATGAGTAAAGTCGTATGATCAGCGCCTTTCAAGAAATGTTGTATTCACTAAGAAACAGAGTGTATTTACATTTCCAAACTAAAATCAGAACATTTGTGATCAAATAATGTGTCTCGTCTTTCTTCATGTTCTGAAATGACCTCTTTTCATATATAATAAGAAACATCAGATGCTCTCAAATACCGCTAGGCTTGAGTAAGCCTCGCCTGATGAGCTAAACATGAGGTTCGAGGCGCACGACGAGCCCAGCCCTGCATTGTTGATCCACGCAGGCTCCCAGTAGAAAAGCCCAGAGCCACCGCTCGTGGCGGCCACAACCGCGGCAACATCCTCGATGAATTCCGTCTGGCCCGCCGCAGAGAATGGGATGCTCGTAAGGTCGCTGGGGAACGCATACTCGGGGTCTGGGCATGATACGGGCCAGTTAGTCTCGGCCACGACAATCTCCTTGCCCCATGCGCTGGCCATGTCGGCCAGGGAGCTCTTGAGCGAGGCGAGGGTCGCGGAGGATGAATAGAAAGGATAGTAGGACACGCCCATCATGTCGAAGTCGGTCGTCAGGAGAGGGCCCTCAGCCAGGACCGTCTCGTAGAAATACTCCTGCTCTGACCAGTCCCAGCCGTTGTCCAGGTGGATCATGATCTTGGGCTGCATGGTCAGATCGCTGTCCTTGATGCCCCAAGCTGCTGAGTGCAGCAAGTCGGCGATGTTGTAGTAGTCTGGCGTCTCGCCGGTAGGCCACAGCAGGCCCGCCGAGATCTCGTTTCCGATTGAGATGATTACGGGCTCGAGGTCCTCAGCGGCAAAGGCGTTGGACACGGCCAGGGTATAGTTGTAGAGCTCCCAGGTCAGGTCATCAATGTCGGTGGGCCATCCAGACGGGATGGTCTGGTCGCTCGGATCAGCCCAGGTGTCTGAAAGGTGCAGGTCGAGATAGACCGAGAGACCAGCATTCCCGGCGCGCTTGGCCAGCTCGATGTTGTAGTCGAGATCATAGATACCGTCTGAAGGGTTGACCCAGACTCGTTGGCTAGAAAGGGAGGGGTCAGGCATTAAAATGTGTATGTGTCGCAAGGACAATAAACGCCTCAATAGTTGTATATATAATCATAAATGATGGTACGAACCGGACTGTGTTGACTCCGCTCGCCTTCAGGATCGTCTCCAGAGCCTCTGTCGTGCCGCTGGTGGTCTTGTACGTGTACCCAGCGTCTTCCTCAACCACGACCGATGACCAGTCGACTCCCTTATAAGTAAGAGAGGCATTTAGCCCTTGTGCCAGGGCGAAGCCGAAAAATAGTCTCGAGAAGTGCATTGTGTTTTGTCTTCGTTTGTGTTATTATCAATTATTAGAATTCTGTAAAACGCAGGGAGGAGGGGGAAAGTGTGTAAACCGAGTCACAAACAATCCCAAGATGCAGAAAGTTGAACAATGTCAATTGCTCCTCTTATAAAAACCTCAACGCCACGATGGGCTGGAGACGGTACTGTAGTACGCCATCTCATTGATGGAATCTTATACTTGGGACTACCACCACCATAGCGAATACGGAAAGTCTGAGGCCGCTCGGAGCCGACACTCCAAATGCCCCATCCTCGGCGATCTAGTCAGTTCTGAGCTGGGTCCCAGGCCAAGTGCTCAAGTAGCTCTCATCGGGTCCATATATCGCAATGTCGCAACGGGAGGTCACCTGCAGCAACCATGCATCCATCTTATATGGTGCCGGGACTACGCTTGCTTATAACTAGTCAATTCTTAATAGCCTCGGCATTCGTGCCGAGACTACGTGGATAAAGACATTAATGCAACAATTATAGTCGACACGCGGCCGGACAGGCGGTCGTATCATCCTGTTTCTTTTTCTTTTCAAGGACTAACATCAATAAAGTTTTTGTCCGATTTGGATCGTCAGCCCGCATCTCGAGTTATTGATGTCTATCAGCAGATACAGAAGACTGCAAGCTACGTTCTAAGCGCGGGCAGATGACTATTAATTATTGCTGGTGTATACTGCATAAAATTTATTATCTTCGCTATGCGCACTTAAGTTACGTCCAAGACCTTCATAATCATGGGATATATTAATACAAGCTTGTAAGTTAGTAATGCATCCACCTTACTGGAGATCTGATTTTTTTTTGTTTTTTTTTTTTTTGCCTAATCCTCACCCTCTCGTATTAGCACTGCGAGATTTCATTGGCCATGAACATGGGGAAGAAGCAATTCTCGATATAAGAACTCGTCAACTAACTCATTAACAGGGGACTAGATGAGCGAGGTCTTTTTGCCTGAGGGTGCTTTCGTTGTATCGGGTAGCAATTAAATGTCTCTGCGTTTCTCTTGGCGAGAGGCACGTCTAATCACGGGGCAAAAGCAGAATACGCGACTTGGGTATTTCATCGAACGTGCTGGCTTGAAATGTCATTAGGATCAAGATCCCTTGGTCGTACTTGAGGGTTTAGAGACGACGGTCTTCTGTCCCGCCATGGCTATCATAAGATCGATTCCGGGGCAAAATTTTTTTAAAATCCCCAGTCCTGTTTCCCCAATAAAATAGTAGTCACCTTCCCATCACGTCGAAAAGTCTTTTTCTCGGAAGAAGTGCTCGACCAATCAATTTTTACGGTGTCTCACTCCGCGATTGGTGGAGAAGTTTGTGGAGGTGGTGGGTCTGGGGGAGTGGGGGGTTTTGCGGGGGGTGGAGAAGGTCGGGCAGGCGGGCCATGACCTGCTGTGGAAGTGAGGATAAGGATCACATTGTTGCTTATATATCTATCTAAGAGGAAAAAGAAAGGAGCGTCAGACAGCCACATCTGAGGGCCTAGGAGACCCCCTTTTATCCCTTGCAAACCGGCACTTTTATCCGGTCCGGCTGCCTTTTATCTGCCTTTTTCACACCTGCACAGCTGCACGCAGCTCATCGTTCTCCTAGACCTGCATAAGGAAAGGCATCGTGTCCAATGCGACCTTTCCGTAGAAGAAAACGTGGCCTTTCTTGTGCAAAAGAGTATGCTTCCCCACGGTTTCTCCTCCTGCCTCAAGGTTAGCGAGCGAGGAGTGCTGCTGAATGTCCAGATTGAGACGCGCACAAGAGGTTTAATTAAGGGACACCCACTTTAATGCCTAATAATACTGTTAAACAAAACTGTATCGTAAATAGAAGACGTTATCGAGGACTCGCGTTCTCATCAAAGTGCCGAGGCACTGGCGGACTTCTCAGGTTCGTTGTTGCCTTCAAAGTTGGCTCACCAGCAGGTCTAAAGGGTGCTATTTGGAAAGAAAGGAATCAGGCCGCGGCTGGCTGGGGCAGGGTAGGCGCGCACGGTGCCATCACAAAGTTGAGCTCACCCTTCCCTGTACAGCAATTAGTGCCTGGTCCCTCCTTTCTCCCTCCTCCAGTCCCACACGACTCTGGCTGGGTCACTGATCCTGAGCCTGGCCAGGGTTAGAGAGAAGACTTGGAAGCCCTTCGGTTGTGGAGGATATAATGTTGGAGGTAAAGGGAAAGAGGAGGAAAGGTGGGATGCTGTGGTTATGCTGGTGCTCTTTTGCTGCCCTAGCACCAGTTCGATACTGAGTGCAAACGGAATATACTGGCTTTGTAATGAATGGCTCTCCAGACTGAAGCAGGTTCCCCTGCGTGTTTAGCCCTGCAATATCTGTGCGTGGAACACCCAAGCAGATGGATGTAGAAGAGATGGGTGTATCACTCATGTAGGCTGTCTGTCTCAAAAGAAATGGAGGGAGGTGAAGCCCGTCTGAGTAGAGAACGCTGCATATGCTGAATGTTCCCAGCCTCCGTTTCCGTTCCGTTCCGTTCCATTTCCTGCCCTTTCATGTCGAATCAAACAACCAGATCTTTCTGAGAAGCCCAACTAAACGCTGTCTGTTGTATTGCGAGGGATGCTCGTTTCAGCCGAGGAGAGAATTGGGAAGTTGAGTGGAGCTAGGGTTGCTGAGCCATGAAACCGAGCATTCTTGTTGTCGAAAATTTGGGAACGGCCAGGACGACGCCAAGCCCACATGAGCGTGCCATATGCTAGAGGCGCCACCAAAAGACCTGCAGAGTAGGCCATGGCCGTGGGGGGGGGGGAGGGCTGGACGCCGCCAGGACCTGGGAGATGGCGTTGCGCAGCAGTCGGAGCGTGAGAAGTGAGGCTCCAAATGGTCCGACCATATAGAGAAGCTGCTGGCTATCGATGGCAGAGACCAGGACTTGCATACCGAAGCTGTTGCGGCCGGCGTTCAGCTCCAAGTGGATCTCGGCGGCTTGCGTATCGGAGCGGTTGTCGCCAAGATTCTTGCTTCCCACTAGAGTGAAACATAGATCTGGTCAGTCTTTCTGTTCTCTAGACAAAGAATGCAGAGAAATCACAAAGAGGATGCTTGATTGGAGCAGCAGCGGACCGCCTGGGGGAAGGGGGGGGGGGTGGTCAGGGCAGATGGAGAAAGGCTTGCTAGATCTCATGACAGAGATGCCAACAGATACTTACTGATGGGCTGCTGACCATTGTCAGTTCCAGAGGCGTGAGGGTGTGCCACCATCCAGTAGGTGCTTGGACAGCCTGGAGGGTGGTCTGGCTTGAGCTTTTCATAGTACAGGTGCAATTTTGCGGTAGCCATGGCGGAAATCCTAATGGCAGTTTGTTTTTTATTGAAAAGGTGAATGGAAGGTTGTCGACAAGTTGAAAAATAGTGGGAGGATATCGACAAGACGCGGCGTTTTGTTTTTATGTATTGTGCACCACGTTGTAAGGAAGCTATCAAAACAGGAGCCAAAACCCCTGGTTTTAGAAGCAGGTTGGGGTACTGAGTTGATATGGATGCTCCTACATGCAGCCACAGCCTTGGCTGGCATCTCCTTGGCTATGATTTTCACTGGCCTTCTCATCTGACCAAATAAATAGAGCTAGCTGTGAGAGCACACAAGAACCAACCTCTACCTCATTTTTGGCCTGATGCAGAAGCCTGGATTCAAGATATCGTCTCCAGCTACTACTCCCCCCCCCCCCCCCAATAACCCCTCTTCTTCTCTCAACCTTACAGAGGTTGAGCGAAGCGGGCCTTGTGATCCTACCTAGAGTCCAATTAAATCTGGGAAGTTATCAGCCAGTATTGGGAAGAGACCAGTGAGTCACTAGCCCTGGTGGGCCCAGCCAACCCCCAGGCACTGGTATGGCCTCAGCCAGCTGGTTGTTTTTCCTTCTTTCCGTTCCCTTTTTCTCTCTCTTCTATAGCGCATCCTTTGAATCAAGTGATTTCCACAAATATCAAAATTAAAGTAGCACAAAATTATTTATTTCTTGTTTAAAAAGTGCTCAAATAAATGATACTCAATAAAAATTATCCGTTGACGTTGAAGGCTCCTACATGTACAAGGCGAAACAAGTGGCATCATCAACGATACCCTCCGTGGTCCCGGGATTCTATCGTCGCATCACTCCTCTGGGGAATCGGGATCTGAGCCCCCATGATGCCCTCAGTGCTGTTGAAATTGTTTGAGCCGATTTTGAGGCTGACGGACCAGAAACTGTAGGGCCCTACAAGACAGCTCACTATATATTCAGGATTCCACTATTCAGAAGCTCTCTGACCGACTGGTCAGGCTATGTTCCACCACAGAGTGTCATGTTTCTATACTTCTCATCATGACCTTGTTTCGAGCTGTAATGAGAAGATAGTATTTGCTCAGCTCTATAACCTTTCACAAATGGACTAGGTGACGAACACTTTGATGACACGAAGGGACGGTTCGAAGATTTCTTTTGGGCGCTGCCCAGGTCGGAGCTCGTTTTAATTTAGACCTTAATCCCTTTCGATCTACCTCAACTGGTCGATTTGCCTTCGAAATGCGATGTATTACTTGTCTGCGCATTTATCATACGATTGGTAAGTAATCACATTGGGACAGCGAATCAATAATACTCGGTCCTCAGCCTGTTTTTGCATTTTGCAATGTGTCTAAATTGGGCTATCTAATCACATGCTTATATTCTTCATTCATCAAGCACCTTTTCCAACTGCATCAAAGCTTGGATGTACTCATTGTTAAACAATGCTGCCCCTTTGTCTTCGCTCATTGGCAGTAATGGCCGCCGGGGGTTGGCGCTATACTTAAATCTTTGCCGAACCATCATTTTCAACCCCGCGATCTGAGGACCATAGTGATTAGTACCAACATCAAAATGTTCTCAAAGTTTCTAAGACTCACCCCAATTGACTGGAAAACACCGTCTGCCAATGAGATTGTGTTCTGAAGGTCTTGTGCCTCCTTATATTCAGTCGATCCAGGAGCTGCTCCAGAGCTGGCCAATTCCCAAAGCCTAACGCAAGACCGCTGCTATCTTGTAAGCTTTAAAAACGAATACAACTAACCTGAGAATACGAGGAACACTTACTGGAGCGATATTCGGAAGACCAGATATTGCCTGGTATAGTAGAGGTGAGTGTGGGTAGAGGCAAGACATGATCTGTCTACTACTGTGATAATTTGATTGCAACTTACACCCGCGGCTCCACTCGCCATAGATGGCAGGAGTATGTCGATAAATCCATCTATGATCTGAAATGCTTGCAGCAGGTTCTTTCTCGGATACTCGGCCTTGAAGTCATCCGAGCCAACGACGGCATTGATGCGTGTGATCTTGCCAACGGAAGCGCAACTAACATTACCCAGTGTTAAAAAGTCCTCCCGAACATCTTCAAGCAGTAAGCACGGGATTCCCAGAAGCCATACTTACGTCAACTTCACCCCAGCAACATTCCCACTCTTCCTCGCCACATTCACAATCAACTCGCTATCCAAGTCAATTCCCCCAGCCACAGCCGGGAAGTTATATAATACGACCGGCACTGGGCTCCCCTCTGCAACCTCGACGAAGTATCCCTTCAGCGCCTCCTCACCTGCAGCACCCTTCAAAGCGCCCGCGTAGTACCCTGGAGGGATGACCATAACGAAATCTGCTCCTGCGGCGGCGGCATCCCGGGCGAGCGTGATTGTCTCCCGTGTGCTGGCAGCTCCAACGCCTGCGACGATGGGCACGGATATGCCTCCTGGGACACGCTCGGGGTCGTCCTGGACACGCCGTGCTGCTTTTATGAGCTCCATCCTCTCGGCGGGCGTGAGATGTGGTGCCTCGCCTGCCGAGCCCGCGACGACGGGGTAGGTGCCAGCGCGGGCTATAAAGGCGACGTGAGCGGCAAAGGCATCGAGATCGAGGTCCTCGGTTGGAGTAAAGAAGGTAGGTAGGGGCGTATAAATGCCGCAAGGCAGGAGACGAGCGGTTGCGGTCATCGTGGTTGGGGTGTGGTGTGAAGATGTCCCAAAGTCCACTTAAAATGTTAAATTCTCCGACTTTGTGATGGCAGAAGTGTGTGCAAAGGTTTTTAGTCTGATGACTTGTAGATCGATATTTTAATTCCTTAATGTCGACGTTAATCTATCCCCAATAAGAAAGAAGTAACTGATATTTTGACGTGGGGGCTGCTAATTATTATCTCATGCGGAATCACCGACTTTTTTTTCAGGATAACTGAGGCAACATAAACTTATGGCAAAATTTTTGAATTTTGTTAGAACAAACGTCTCGGCGGTAAGTATCTCTAGAATAATCATGACCCTACGAGTATCTTTGCATCTTTGATACCGAGGATCTCCAACACACCGAAGCACCGAAGCACCGAAGATTCTGTCCTCCTGGTAATGAATGGCTGAAAAGAAATCAAACATTCGTTGTGTTCGCCACTGCTTCGCTCAGGAAGTGCTCGAAAATGAATGACATAGATCTCATGGCTGTAGGACTTTTAGAGACTATGTGGCATTATAGACGAGAAAGTTAATTAAAAATGGCATCGTGAAGAGGATAAGCATGAGATTACTTTAACGTCATATAATTCTAACTAGTCTTGCAAATAAAAACAAATTTCCCTTCTCGTTTTCCACATAGCTATTGTACTTTGAGATCATCAGCAGACCTGACTTACAGACTAAGCCTGAACAGCGGACTATTCTCTTCCATCTCCGCCAACTCAGCAGGTGAATACTTGGCTTCGATCTCTGCCACATCCATCCCCTCACGTCGCCTGTTCTCTTGCCTCAACAACCACCAGTGTATCGTAGCCGGGATCATTGCACCCAGTACCGTTGCTCCAACGGAGAACCCAAACCCGAGCGGATACGTCGGGGCCTCGCTCGCTAGGTATATATTGCTCCCGATACTTCCTCCACCGACGCTGCCGAAGAGCATCAACAGACCAATCGCGGCTGCGCGCTTGGAGGGGTTGGGCACATTCACGCTTGTCCAGGCGCCCAGGATCGGCGCCTGCGCGCTGTATCCCGCCGCGGCGAGGAAGATGGCAAAGTAAGACAAACCAGCCAGCCGTGTGTGGTGCACCGATATCCACAGGATGATAATTCCTGTCAGACCCAGCGTGTAGCAGGCCATGATGGCCTTGTACCGGACCTGATAGCGGTCGCTCAGCCAGCCCGTCGTTACACACACGACCGTGGCGAAGATGTATGGCGGGGTGCTGAGCGCCTGCGCCTTGATAGCCGAGTATCCCAGGTTGGCCACCATCGTAGGCAGGGTGTAGCTTAGGGAATACGTCGGCACGCTACCACCCCACCAAAAGAGCATCATCATCAACCAGGTCTTGCGGTCCTTGGCTGCCGCGGCAACGTCGCTCCATCGGAAGACGTAGGTGGGCGCGTTGGGGCCGGCTGCGTACTTGACGCGGATTTGGGCATATTCGAGCTCCTCTGGCGTGAGCCACGCCGTGGACTTGTTGGCCTCGGAGTACTGGTGGGGAAAACGAGGCAGGAAGATGAGACACAAAAGTCCAGCGAACATGGTGATGCAGCCCTCGATGAGGAAGAGCCACTTCCACGCCCGCCAGCCGTGGGCACCGTCCAGGCCGTCACCGACACCGTACGCGATGACACCTCCAAAGGCGCCAGCTGCAGTGTTGGCACCATAGAATATGGCCATCCTAGTCGCCAATTCTCTCGGCGTGTACCACATGCTGAGGATGAAATAGGCACCAGGGTATAAACCGGCCTCGGTTACACCCAACATGAGGCGGATGGCGATGTAGGAGCCGTAATTCTTGACGAGGCAGGTCAAGGTCGTAATGAGCCCCCAGGCCGTCACGATAAAGGGCAACCAGATCTTGGGGCCCAGCCTGCGCAGGCAGATGTTTGCGATGGGCTCACAGAGGCCGTATGTAAAGAAGAAGTACATCAAGGCCAGATTGAATTGCGTAGATGTCATGCCGACATCCTCAAGAAACCCGAATAACTGCGGGTAGAGGGTTAACGAGGCTATTTCTTTTTACAAGAGGGATTCCCAGAAATTTAACTTACCTTGGCATTTCCAGCGTTGCTCTTGTCCAGCGAGCACATCAAATACAGTAGACTCAAAGTTGGAAGCAACCTGAAGTCAACTGTCTGGTGGGGTCAGCGAACTCGTATATTGACGCGAGAATACAAAATATATTTAGCCTAGATGACGTACGCTTGCGCATGAACTTCCTCCTCGCCGGCCCGCTAAAATGGTGGTGAAGCTCGAGATACCGCTCGTACTCGACATTCGCCGTCAAAATCTGCCCCTCCTTGCTCGTCAAGGGATCCGCATTGACAGTCATGGTTTTCAGGTCCTTGCCGGCAAGGGATTCCTCCAAAGCCGCCAGTGAATCGTCGATGGAGCTCATGGCGGGCTAGTGACGACTGAATGGATTGGAAAAGGTTGAGGGCGGATGGACAATGTGTTGTCGGTTGCGTATAACCCTACTGGTTACATATCTCGTGATGGGATGATACCAGGGAAGGTCTTTTATGTATGTGAAGTAATACCTCATGGCCTCATGGCGTCTCTGTTATCAGCTTTGGTGCAAAACAGATTCCAAATGGTCATTTTGGGCTATGTCCTTGTTATCTCGGCTCAGCTGGTCTATGAGCATGTAATTAGGTAGAAGATGTCGTTGCAAGATTTCAATTCTACGAAGTGTGCACATGTCCACTACCCTTGCTTGATACGAAAGCAATAAGAGTGTGTGGAGTTCATTTTCTTTTGCTTTCCCGGGGCTTGTCTGGTTCATTTACATCTCGGTGCTTTTCATTTGCTCGGTGGTGTCGGCGGTCCATATCAGTTACCCGGCAAATGTCTTGGAACGCTTGCCGAGCTGATCATCACTAATCAGTAACCAAACCCGCCAGCGATTTGGAATCAGTGCTACTTACTCGGTGGATGACTTCGAGGGGGAGTTTGATGGCAGGAATCGCCGAGAAGAGCAGCGCAGCGTCAAGTACATCGTCAGTGGTGCGAGATCTGGCAGTTGTATCTCCATCAAAAATCGAACGATCAGATCCAGGGATCAAACGGAGGCACTTTCCATATAAAAACATTGACCGTGTCGTGTGTGTTCAAAGAAGCGAAACAATATTGTGTGCAGTTGTTGAACAATCATTCTGAACACTCGTCGCGATTATTCGCTGGTCACTGCCTGGCCTCCTTGACCCAGCAGCAATCATGGCGCCCTCGGCAGTTGACACTGCAGCCTCACCTTCATCAACGCCCGACATGAGGCGTGCGAAACTGGTGCAGCGGCAGAAAAACCCTGATGGTAGCCCCCTTTACCCGGACTACATGCCCTTCTATGACCCGCTTGAAAAGGTCGAAGACATTGGGAGCTTTGAACATTTCGACCCAGGCCACAAGGCAGACCCCAAGATGCCCAGCCTCCTGGGCAAAGCTACCAAGGTCGTTGACCTGTCGCCACATGTGGGTACCGAGATCGAGGGCGTCCAGCTCTCTGAGCTCTCGCCAGAAGGCTTGGATGAGCTGGCCTTGTTGGCGGCACAGCGGGGTGCGCTGGTGTTCCGCAACCAGGACTTTGTGAACATTGGGTTCGAGAGCCAGAAGAAGATCGTGTCGCATTTTGGCCCGCTGCATATCCACGGCTGGGCGCCGCATCCGTCCGCTGGTAGTGCCGAGCACATGATTATATACGATTCGAAAGAGTGAGGTCACTCCCTTTCTCATCCTTCTGATTTCCTCTCATCGAGATCGAGAATGTTTCTAGGCTGACGTGACTACTGCTAGCGATCTCCGCGTTCGCCGCTCCTGGAAGGGCCGCAGCCCCATCCAGTGGCACACTGATCAGTCGCCCGAGCCACAGACGCCAGGAACAACCTTCATCGGGATGTTGGAGTCACCAGCCGCAGCCGGCGGCGACACGCTCGTGAGCTCGAGTGTTGCGGCGTTCAAGGCCCTGTCACCAAGGTTCAGGAAGAGGCTGGAGGGTCTAACAGCCATCCACTCAAATAACGACGGTGTGAAGCAGGAATTGAAGAACGCAGACGCCGTCATGCGCCGCGCGGAGCTGATCAGTGAGCATCCCGTGGTGATTGTCCATCCGGTGACTAAAGAGAAGGCGCTTTACGTGAACCCCGTCTATACGAGGAGAATCGGTCAGTGGATTTCAGCTTACCTTTTCTTCTTCTTTTTCCTCCCTACCTTTTTTCTTTCTTGAATCCTCGTCGAGCCGCACGTACTGACCCGTCGTCTCACGCTCAGTCGGATTTGACCAAGAGGAGTCAGACTGCCTCTTGGGCTTCCTCTTCGACCACATTGCAAAGCGCCAGGACCTCCAATGCCGTGTCACGTATCAGGCTGGGACGGTTCTGGTCTGGGATCAGCGGGTGACCAACCACTCGCAGACCCTAGATTATCCGGCAGGGGAGCGAAGACATGCATTCAGGCTGACGCCTCTGGCAAACAAGCCTATCCCGTCCAAGATTGAGGAGGATGATGGCGAGTGTGCAAAGGATTATCAGAGAGTAGAGATGGGCCTGTGTTGAAAGAACTATATTAATGCTATTGAGCCTAATCTCTTCATCAAAATATACACAGAAAATCATCAGTACACTGAGAAGTCTGCTGCCACGCTTGCCAAGCGTCGAGAATGTCTTGGACTTCATGATTTCCATTTTCGCTGTTGGCAGGAGGACCGTTCTCGAGCAACATTGTGACATCAAGGCCCACATGATGCTGATCGCGTTCTGTCGGCTCTACCAGCATGTTCTCTTCCCTATGATTGGATGACACCAGGCCACTGTCGATCAAGCCGTCCATGGGCTTAAGTCCTGACTGGGGTGCATCTCGAGACCCACCGGAGTCGGACAACGCATGCGAGGACGTTTCTCGCCGTGCCAATGATGATATATCCTGCCGAGCACTGCCCGTCACCTGATTAGGACGAAAATAGTTCTCGAAGAAGTGCACGATCGAAAGCGCATTTGGCCAATACTGCGCAAGAAGTCGCAGAGAAGACAAGGCAGACTCATAGCGCTTGAAGACCGATATGGCCAGCACAACGTTGGGAGTTTTCACTTGCACGCTGAGCTGAATCAGGGCGGTGAAGAGACAATTCACGCCCGAGACCCAAACACTCTTCATTTGGTCCAGCTCGGAGAGGTGTTGAAAAATGAGCTGGATGGTGATGGCCGAGGAAATGCAGATAGCGCTGTCGTCTTGTTGAGTGTCATCTCCTGCGTCCTCTGCGCAGTGGTCTGGCTGTCGCCGGTGGAACAATATCAGAGCGGTGTTGTAGAGCACCTGGAGCAGACCATCGGAGAGTTGCAGTCCTGCTGTCAAATCCGCGTCCAGTACCGCCTGGTGTTGAACCAACCAGGCTGCAAGCTCTTCGTCTGTTTTGCGCCGGGCCGCTCGTCGAGCATGCAGAGCTTGGCTCCCAGAAGGCCCGAATAAGTCTTTCATGCCCCGCGAGATGATCTTGCAGAGTTCTGTGGTCTGGATACAGTGGTCGATCTGCACAAGACCGCAGCTCTGGAAGTCCGAAGGCTGAAGCCCCTTGACATCCGACTCATCCAGGTGGAGTGCCTGCGGTCTTCCATACTGCAGCGAGATCATCACATCGCATTGGAACAGCAGCCACCAAACCCTCCTCCACATACGTTTGGTGTGAGGTATCAAGGTGCTCTGTTCGGCGTCCCTGTGCATACCTAAACCCAAGGCAGTTCGAGCCGCAACGCCTATCCAGAACCACGCGTTCGCCACGACGTCCTCTGCGCCATCAGTGTGCCAAGACAGCAAGAGAGCTGCCTGTACGACCGTGTCCCGGTTGCTCTCGAAACGGGCGTCAAAGAGGGTCTTTGCCCGGTGGAAAAAGACGGCTTTGTGCCTGTGTCTGTCCCCCTGGTCGTACAGAACGTGGGCGCCAGCTACCAGCATGGCATGGAGGAGGAGCAGGGAGGGCGGGTCCTGCGGGTCCTTTGCCTGGTATTGTGCTATGAACAAGTCTCTGTCAACCACTGGAAAGACGGGGTTCACATGTAGGAAATACGCATCCAGTAACCGGTCTACGATGAGCTTGCTCGGGAGCTGGAAAGCCTCGGCGGGTAGTTTGTCGGGCTCGTGGGAAAGGAGCCGCCGCGCGAGTCTGTCCGTCGGGTAATGGCTGACGGGAGCTGATCTGGGACCGAACTGCTGTCGCGACAAGAAGTTGGTATTTGAGACTTGTGTGCCAACATACATGACCCTAGCATCTTTGTGGATGGGACGCTCAGTGATCTGGGGCTGATGGAGGAACTCGGCCAGGTAGTTGATCATGGAAGTATAATCGCTATCCTCGGCCGAGTGGGAGGCGGCACCGGCCAGGCTTGATGCGGCTTGCGGCGCAGGGCTTGGTAGCTCTTGACGGCCCTGAGAACCTGGCGGTGTTGGCGTGTTAAGTGATCGTGGGGCATGCCAATTGCTGGCTGAGGCGTGTTGAGACTTGTCTACTGGATAAGAGGGAGGCGAGTTCGCTCTAGGCGATAACGATGTTACTGTCCAGACAGGCGAAGGGTGCTGTGGCGCAAGGGAGCTGGTCGTATCAGAGTCTGGTTGTCTGTCGTGACGTTTCTGCCTCAGTCTGGACATGGCCGAGGTGCGTCTCCTCTTCTGATGTATGCGACATTCGTGGGATGTAGAGGCAGCGCGGCAGTTGGAACAGGGGATGCCGCCATCGTGTGCATCGCATTTGACCTTTCTCTGGTGGCAGACGGAGCATGCGGTTCGACCTGTGGAAGGCGAGAAAGAAACCCTATCAGTACTTTGGTCATGTGTTGTAGAGCTGCAAGAAGAAGAAAAGAAGGACACAAAATGACGGAGGTTTACCAGCATTGATCTTGGCCCGCGTAACTGTGCCACCAGCCATCCCTCTCTTTGATTTGCAGCACAGTGCTCTTGTGTGTGTACGAGAACAAAACGCTGACTTCAAAGCCTTCGAAGCAAGCCGCTTACACCGCTGCTCCTCAACGCGGGCAATGAGGAGCACCTGTCAGGGGCGTCACAGCGGACTGGGAACAGCAGGTACAAGAGACACCCGTTCTGACTGGGAAGGAGCCTCCATCGTCAAGAGACATTCGCCTCATCGCGGAAGGTTGAGGTTGATCCTGCCTCCGCGCATGTTTGTCGTCGTCAAAGGTGCAGGTGCGCACGACTTGATCCCGGAAGCTGATAACGTCAGGTCAGCGGACCTGGTGGACCCCCGGGATAGCTCCACCCCCTCCGGCCCGCAAGACCGCTAGGCTTATCTGCTACTTATCTCGGCGCCTCCAAGCCGACAACCCCTGCCGCCGAGCTCTTATTATTTCCGGTGCATTCGCAGGCAACTTGGTCCGTCCCCAAAGATAAGGTGGTTCCTTCTCTGCTTATGGTCTCGGAACATGATTGGCTGCCTCGGCGAGAGGAAAACACCTCTCATGTCCTTCAGAGCGCGGACAAGAAGCCTACTTACTTCATAATGTGTGTGAAAAGAAATAGTTCAGAATGTAGCATGTTTCCAAGTTTTTGAATTGGCTCGAATTTGATTATATCTTCAAGCTACGTTTACTGTTTTACAGCCGTGTTGATCGTGCTATCAGTCACTATGATTTCTGCAGAGTCGGAATATGACCTCGTCATCACGAACGGCATCTGTGTGACTGCCACAGACATAGCACCACTGGATATCGCCGTCAAAGATGAGAAGATTACTCTCCTCGCGCCCTCTGGCTCTTTAGCCAACGCTAAGTCCGCAAAAACCATCGATGCTGAAGGCGGATATGTCATGGTAAGAGAAAGAACCCTCCCCCCTCCCCCCAAAGGAAAAGGGAGGAAGAAAAGCACCATACCGCTCCTAGACTCGCAGTAAGCTGACTATTTATATGATTCATTATGCCAACAGCCTGGCGGTATCGATTGCCATGTCCATCTCCAGGAGCCGAGCATGTTCGGCAAGGGCAGCTCGGCAGACAGTTACGAGTCGGGCACGCGCTCTGCTATTGCTGGAGGTGTGACTACTGTAGTGGCCTTTGCGCCGCTGCAGAAGCAGGCAGAGTCCCCCCTTGAAGCCATCGAGGCCACACACGCCCTGGCCAAGGACAACTGCTATTGCGACTACGGCTTTCATCTTTTGATGGGCAACGCCAATCCCAAGGCCCTGCAAGAGATGACCCTTCTCAGGGACCACGGCATAACCTCAATCAAGATTTACATGACCTACCAGGCACTGCAACTTCGAGACGGCGAGATCTTGTCTGTACTCCTGGCAGCAAGAGAGAACAAGATCATGGTCTGTGTCCACGCAGAAAATGGAGACGTACTTGACTGGCTCACCGATAAGCTAGAGGAGCGCAAGTTATTCGCGCCCAAGTACCACAGCAACTCTCGCCCACCCATACTAGAAGCGGAGGCCACGAACCGTGCCATTGCTCTCTCGAATCTGGTCGCTCAGACACCAATCCTCCTTGTCCACGTCAGCGATCCAGGTGCTACACTCCGCATCCGGGAGGCACAGACGTACGGCCAGCCGGTCTTCGCTGAGACCTGCCCTCAGTACCTGTTCCTCACCCGCGACGACCTTGACAAGCCAGGCTTTGAAGGCGCAAAGTGCGTATGCTCGCCTCCGCCTAGGAACGAGCAGGACCAGAACGCAATCTGGTCAGGTCTCCGCAACGGCACTTTTACTATCCTCAGCTCAGACCACTGCCCGTTTCGTTATGATGACGCAGAGACTGGGAAAAGGGCTTGTATCACCCACGAACACCCCACAGGCCGCTTCAAATATATCCCGAACGGTATACCCGGTATCGAGACGCGGCTGCCACTGGTCTTCTCCGCGGACAAGCTCGAGGTGACCAAGTTTGTCGAGGTTGTGTCGACGAACGCCGCCAAGCTCTATGGGCTATACCCTCAGAAGAGATCCATAATTCCTGGCGTGTCTGATGCGGACCTAGTCGTCTGGTACCCAAACAAAAAGTTGCCACATATTACGTTGAAGAATGAGATGCTGCATCACGACGTAGATTATACGCCCTACGAAGGGAGGTCCGTGCCGAACTGGCCCCGGTATACCATACTACGTGGAAAGGTTGTCTGGGATCGAGACCATGGGGCAATCGTTGGAAAGAAGGGGTACGGGCAGTTTATCAAGCGTGAGCCGAGTAGTCTAAATAGTATTTGGAAGACGGTGGAAGAACGGGGCGCATTCGACCCAGAGAAGCTATGATGACTACAAATACGAGCGAGGTAACTGAATACACGCATGCAGGTGAGCTTACAGACCTTCGTCGACGCTTGCAACACATATGAATTGTTGACTTTACAGACTCAACGATAACACAATAGTCCGGTTTTTATTCAAAAAGAAGAAAGAAAGAAAGAAAATGAAGAAGCAATACTACTCAGGTTCTCAAACGAAACGGAATAATACATGATTCAGAGTTTCATAAATTGTGAAAAGTACTGAGGACTGGTAAACTAAGTAATTGGGATTTTTCAGCCCCAGGCTCGGGTCTCGGACGTCTTGTTTTGAGGGGGCCAAATTGAAAATCATCCACTGCTTCTCGACAACCAATCAACCGCCCACCCTAAGGAGGGTCGCAAACGAAGCGTGTAGGCTGAAATTATGCAGCCTTTCCATTGTTGTCCAATTGGTAACCCTGGTGCTGTCGAGTGGCGGCGATGTGTTTCATCAAATCCAGTAGGCATACTTGGTTATATATTGCACGATGCAGGCTTACTACAGTACACAAGCAAAGATCACATAAGCTGAAAAGGAAACTTGATCGGCTACCGTGCATTAGTGTCCACTGGCTGAACTCTATCCAGCCGTCATATTTCATATTGTGCCTTGGAAATACTTGTGTCCTGGGAACAGTGTTGGAGGACCTACAAATATTTCCTCACTGGCCCTTAAAGTTAGGACATTAGTCCTCACCCTTCCACCTCCCCATCTCTTTTTCCCAGTGCCAAAAGACACCAATCTTTGCAGGATACGATCTCTTCTCCAGGTATGATTGGTGCTCTCGTTCCTCATAATGTTCCAAGACCTCCCATCTCGCCTTGGTGGTGGTGGGAAATCGGGGCAGGCCTCCTCAGCACCATCAGCATGATTCTTCTTCTAGTCACACTGTCGAAAGCCAATAATTTCGCACTCGCATCCTGGCCGCTCTGGATCCAGCCCAACTCCCTGATTGCTGTCTTCACAACTGTTGGACAGTCGTCCATGATGGTTCCGATTGCTGGCTGCATCAGTCAACTTAAGTGGCGCCACTTTATGCGACGACCGAACAGGCTCAGCCACCTCCAGCTCTTTGACGAGGCCAGCCGTGGGCCGTGGGGCTCACTCATGGTGTTACTGAACATTCGTGTTCGCGCGTTCACGGTCTGGGGTCTGGCTATCGTGTCGATTGTGGCACTTGGATATGATCCGAGTGCCCAGCAGATCTTAAGTTTTCCAGCCAGGAACACCAAGTTGACAAATGTTACTGCGGATATTGGGATGGCCACTGGGTACTGGTCAAAAGCCTATCTCCAAGACATGTCTGGCAGCACAGAAAGTAAGCTAATACGCATACAATGTACAAACCTGAGACCACTAACCAAAATCTTGCGCACCTACTCTCCCGCGATTTTTGATCCTCTTGAACAACTTCGGATCATAGAGCTCTATCAGATCGACAAAAATCCGCTGACTGACTCAAATTATTAGGGCAGAGGATCTTCATGCAGCTGGGGGTTGTAACGGGGTGCATAGCTGCGTTTGGCTTGGTTATGGTCGTTTCGCTTGATACGCTAGAGGCAGTATTTGCCGCTACTCTAGCTTATGCAGCAGTGTTGATGGTTTTTGTTGGTGTTGTAATGCAAAGTCTGAGTGTTTAAGGAAATATGATTGAGAAGTAAGTTTGATTCAAGGAATAAACCTGAATGTATCGACGCCGAGTATTTTGATGAAAGGTCGCTCACCTAATTACTCGCATACTGCTGTATCTGAGCAACCAATAGTCTCAATGTGACGTTCATTATCTCTAGAATGAGTTCTTGTTATGGAAATTGAGCATTATCCCTGGAATGGGTTCGCAAAATGAACGTTGGGTGCCTCGCTTGCTCTGGTGAATGTGACTGTTGGCAGCGGGCCGTCAAATTACATCAGTCTCCATTGGTCCTCGTTATTGAAGAATACCGCTGTGTTATTATGCACAATGCATATTAAAGATTTTCTTCCATTGACCCGCCATCAGTGACCTTGAATCGACAAAATTGTAGAGCAGTAAGCACTACCAAGTACCAATGCCATCCGCAGCCTTGATGTGATCCGTTGGGCTCCTGCTCATATATTGCCCAACTGTGCACTTATTTAATTAGTAGGTAGTCTGGATGGCCGGCTGGCTACACGTGCACATGAATAGCGTGGGCAGATCAATCACAAAAACTCTGCGTGTATGTTGTGAATGGAATATCAAGCTGGTGCCTCTGAGTGGTGACACGGCAGCAGCTCCCTTGTGAGTCTCTCCACGGCAGCAAACGGTGCCACGTCGTCGTCCGGTGTTACCATGTATGATGTGTATTGGGTGGAGGACGCCGGCGCACGCAGAGGGGGGCGTGAGATCCAGTGACCATGGGCTCCGATGGGGATGACACGCCCGTCCAAAAGTATGGGAATAGATAGTAAGCACTTCTCAATATTGGACAACTATTTATGAACCCACTTGAGGCTCGTACTTGGCACCGCTCTTGTGAGCATAAACCCTCGAAGCACCTCGGGACCTCCGAAACCAAGCAGCAGGTCCTCATCACGACAGCCAGCCTTTGACAGCAGAATGCGGTGCCCAGTTGGTTACACCTGGTTCCGCAGCTGCTTTTCCCAATCTGGTATAGCCATTTTTTCAAAGTAAATCAGTCAACCAGCCGTGCCTACCTATCCCGATTCTCACCACCTTTCTTCTACGTCAACCTTTCAGGACACGGCATGGAGCCACACGGGAAGCTTCGGCCCTTGTCCAGTGATGACTCGTCAGCGGGCGACGTGGAGTCAGTTACACATTGAGATAAATAGAGCGTGAAAGTCGTTACTGACCGCCTGGCACCTACATATAGCATCATTTTGGTTGGCAGTGCCGTTGCACCTGATGTCGAGCAATGGGCTATCGTCCAAGAACCATGGCGAACCTTTCTGTCGACCACGGAATCGCGCGCAAACCTGATCGCATATGACTACCGCATCAGCCTTGATGAGAACTTCTCCATCCGAGCTCTCGCGGAGGAGGGGCACAGCCTCCTTACCTCAATGCATAAATACCAACAACAGACCGTTTGTGTTTCACCCTCCCTTCTTCTGTTATGGGAAATACCGCGGCACGTTTTGACGACCATAACAATATACTCAGGGTGCTCGACCTTCAGTCTTCATTTCCCATAGCCTTGGTACATTCGTTGTGAAGCAGGTTTGTTTCACCGACTCGAAAGTGTCTGATTAACTTTTTACATAGTAACACACCCCCTCTGCAACCTCAGGCATTATGTGTCGCCAACGCGCAGAGGCAATCCTATGCGCGGCTCCTGAACTCGACCCTCGCGGTCATGTTCTTAGGTGGTCTACACTCGACTTCCGATCGGACCCTCCTGTCAGAGAGATTTGCCCTGATTCTTCGGTCGGTGCCAAATACCATCCCGAAGCAGTTCTTCACAAATATCGCCGACCAGTCTTGGGAACTAGAAGACATCTGCGGGCTGTATCAGGATGTCGAGCTCCAGATTCCCGTGCTCTCGCTCTATGAGAGTGAGCCAACAAAAATCCGGTTCCACATTACAGAAGGAAAATGGAGGCTGCGTCGAAGCGGCAAATACATGGTTCGTGTGCACGTTCTCTTCATAGGTGTTCACGCCGCGGGTGTCACTAACGTATAGCAGTTAGCAGATGCTATAGCAACGACGATAAACTCAGCCAGAGAGCATTCAGTGGCGTTGGCGGGCGACCACGAAGCACTATGCAAACTGGAGCAAAGCCAGGGGAAACCGGACCCAAGAGTCCAAGAGTGGCTCAGCGTTGTGCTGTCAAATAAGGCTCGCGAAGCAGCTCATCGGCGGATGGGTCCAAGTGAGTCTCATTGACTTTAACCTCGCTCTCCATGCAAATCAGACGATAACAGGCTGCAAAGCTGTTACTGCCAATCTGGCATCCCCTGAAGACACCTTCGACAGTCCATCCCCGCCGGGACCGTCGCTCATTGGTAGGACCCTTGCCTATGAAGCTTTCTAACATACGCCCAGCTATATTGCGTTCTACTCACATGGACTGAACTCTAGGATTTCTGGCTGTTCAAGACCCCAGACCCTCTTATGCATCCGGTTCGCATAGCAACGATGCCACTAGTGGCTCCATAAATATTGGAAAGGATTGGGAAATCCTTCCAATCCTAAATGGATTTGCCACCGCAAGGCGGCTTGCCCAGCTGCCATGCTTCATGATTGATACACTCCGAAATAGCGACTTCCATGGGCGACAGGATGTCCTCCAACAGATTGATCATTACTTGTTACCGTCGAAGGAGGCAGCTTTTTCGGCGGAGCTACAAGAACTGAAACATGTGGTACTTTGTGGGATTGGCGGGATCGGGAAAACTTCCATTGCCATCGAATACGCCTTTTCGAGACGTGACAGGTTCGACGCCATCTTTTAGATACGAGCAGACGAGGTGGCTAAGCTCGAGCAAGGTAGGCCTTCTAGCCAACCTCGTGGGTGTGGGGTGGTGGAGGGGGGGACGGGTGGTAATTAAATTACCCTGAAGTCTAATGTTACTCGCCTCACAGATTTCGGGCGCATTGCACTGGTACTAGGCCTTTGTGATGATTCTGAGCCTGTCAACCCCGTCATAAACCGAGAAATCTCCAAGGGCTGGCTGGAGAGCCCTAAGAAGGTTTTGGACCAGGAACACGATATAATCGGCCAGGCCGAAGCACAGTGGTTGGTCATTTTCGATAATGCCGACAATCCTGACCTTTTACAGGATTATTGGCCGCTCTCTTCCCATGGTTCTATCCTGGTAACGAGCCGAGATCCTCTGTCAAGAATAACCCCATCTATTGCAACAGATTGTATCCAGCTTGGTCCTCTCCAGGACCGAGAGGCGGCAGATTTGCTGCTGCGACTGTCTCGTCAAAGCAGCGACAAATCTCTCGCCTTAAATATTGCTTCTAAGCTGGGAGGACTGCCTCTCGCAATCTCACAGATGGCAGCTATCATTCGCTACCAATATCTGTCCTTCTCTGACTTTCTTGAGCAATACGAAAATGATTCGGACCGGAGGGAACTTCATGCCCATAATGCTACCAGTCCTCGTCCCGAGGCAAGAGGCAACATTGATACGATCTGGGCCATTGAGAAGTTGCAGGCTCCCGCCAGGACTATTCTAGAGCTCTGCTCGCTCCTTGATCCAGACTGCATACAAGAGAGAATATTTACCAGTGGCCATTCCTCAATAGGGATTTTAGCCGACTTGCCGAAATCAAGTTTTGCTTTTGCGCAATCCCGGGCCGACCTCATAAAAAGGTCTCTCATCGTGCGAAATGAAGACAGGAAAGAATTCACAGTTCACAGAGTTCTGCAAGACTCAGTGTTGTCCAAGATGACCTCGGAGAGAATGCTGAAAGTGTTTTCTGCCGCCGTCTCCCTGATCCTCGCATCCTGGGGAAACACCCCACTCGACAAGAGACACGTAATATCTCTGGCCAAAAGTCGTGATGGGTTGTTTCCCCATGCTTTGGCGTTGAGAAGCTCGTACAAAAGACACTTCAAGGAGAAGAATCCCGAAGCCAGCGTTGAGCTGGCAATGCTTATGAATGAGTCTGGTTGGTGTGTATATTCATGTCTCAGTTCTGCAACACTCCATCTCAATATTAACATTTCTTGTTACAGGTATCAACATGAGAGAGGCAACTCGCAAGACATCAAGCCATTTCTACATCTGGCCCTGGATATTTGCAATGCTAATTCTGGGTCAAAGACGTCTCAACTCCTTGCAGATGTTCACTATGGCCTAGCCGCCGCGGCCAATGAAACCAACGACGCCAAAGGTTGCCTATATCACACCCAGGCACTACTTGATTTGCGGTTGGAAGCCGCGAAGAGAACGGGCGAGAAAGACATGCGACTCGCTGTTGCTCACAATGAGATTGGGATAGCGTGGGTCATGAATCGGGAGTATGCAAGAGCTATCAACGACTTCGAAAAGTCTATCCAAGTCTATCGAAGACTGAAGGACCATTGGCTTTGCATGGACACCAATCCGAGGACAAATTTGGGCTTTACATACTGGATATTAGGTGATCTTGACATGGCATCTCAAACTTTTGAGAGCCTCTTACGTGACAGAGAGAGCCATTTTGGCAGAGACGATACCGAATCTTATAGGTAAGAGGCCCTTGGGCCATATTTAATTGTTATTCCTGCTAATAATAGGGTACGAAATTAGGACTGGGCGCGTCTATCACGGCTTGGGCAATGTTCGCTACGAACAGGGTCTGTTTGAAGAAAGTGAACGGTGGCACCGAAGGGCTTTATCCCAATACCAGACAACTCTGGGAAATGTTCATCACAAGACGGCAGACCTTTGCCACAAGGTAGCAGAGCACTGTCTGCGGCGAAAGCAAATAGACCATGGAAAGTGCGTTCTCCCGTCCCATCCAGTCGTCGTCTTGATGTTGAGCTGCGCTAAGTGATTAATTTCAAGAGCTCTGATTGAGCAAGCTCTGAAGATTTACCAGATGCGAGAATCAGTCTACCTCCCGGAGCTCGCAAGGTCAACCTTCCTGCAAGCGCGGTTCTATGAAGAATCTAGCCCCACAAAAGCCCGGACACATTCGGAGGAGGCAGTGCGCTTTCGAGTTCGATTTCTTGGAGCGCCCTACCAAGAAGACGCAAAGCTCAATCAGTCAGATTTCGATCAGCTCGTCACATTTTACTCGCGTTAACTACGATTCCATTCTACTTACTCCTATTCTTAATCAATTGGTATCGATCATTGGTGAAGGGAGGATTCTTTTCTAATTAAAGTCGCTGGAATCCGTCTCACAACGGTAGTTTGTGTAATGCATGGTTCAGGAGATTTCAATGCGATCGGGATAAGTAACTATGCCAGATTCATTTACTCGAGTTGAATACAAGACTGTTTTCACAATAAGTTTATGAATAAGATCCCTGTTATAAGATATTCCCATGGTTGGGATGATGACCAGGTCAGCTCAGTCGTAGAACACCATTGCCCTGGCCTCAACGCTTTGACGTGGAGGCTCGCCGACGGGTGTGAGGGGATTTTGGAAGGATGCATGAGGGACACCTGCCAAAGGAGGAGTAAATAAGCGGTATATTTGACGACAACCAAGGTAGTGTTCATATTTACCTGGGGCACTGTTCTCCTGAGAATCCATCTGCTTGAAGATGATGACTTCGTCTGTTTTGTGATTGCTCAAATAATACCATTTGTGGCCTTCACGGTAATGAACCATGGTGTTCTCCGTTATATAGTCTGGATACAACAAGTCTGCCACTGCCAAATCAGTGGCAGGGTCAACAGTCAATGCATCGCAGAGCAGCAGGGGCCAGTCATTGACAGGACCAGCAATTGGCTTCCAGAAGCTGCTAGAGGCTTTAGTAAAAGTTCTCCTTTCTTTTACATGAGAAGATATACTTGATCCACTGATGGCGCTTCTTCAAGCGGTCATCAGCTTCGTCTCTGAAGTATAATTCAATTTCGTCTCGGGTGCCACTCGGAGTTGTATCTTCCCCCCTGACCTTTTAGCTATGATCTCAAAGCAAGAGCCCGAGACTCCTTAATCAAGAATTATCGGAACATGAAAGCCAGTTGCATTTACCTATGTGGACGCTCGTAGTGGGTTGGTCGAATTCCAACGTTTTACCCGTAGGAAACGGCCAGGCTGGATCGCGCTTCCGTATCTGTGTCGGGTGTTATTATCTGCCTGCATCTAATTCAGGTATGTCGTACACGGTACTTGCGCAATGCCGAAATACTTGGACCTTGCTCGCTTGAAGTTTGGACTTCAGGATCACTTCCATGCTCCGGAAGTATGTCTCAAGTAGCTCCGGAACGAAGTAGTCTTCATACGCCAGGACTTCATCGATCCGATGAACACAAAACCCATGCTTCTCTAATTTGAATTCGTGCTCTCGTCCGCGCATGTCTTCTACATGCACCTTCATGAAATCGTTGCATACGTTGCTTCCTGGAAAACCATTTGCCGGCTCAAATTTGAATGCGTATGGTCGTTCGACCTTATGTTTTTCCTCCCGCCTCAAGAAGTAGACGCCTACCTCAAGCCCACGATGAGGGGTCATGTTGTTGATCAATAGGTGCTAGCAACTTTTGGCAATACCAATTAGTTGACAACACGATCCGGCTCGAGAATATTTATTCGGCCTGGACAAGATCTTGAATTTTGTATGGTATGTACTACTTGTTTTCCACTGAGCCAGCCTTCTCTTCATTGTACTTCCTAGTGTACTGGCTCAACCTGGTCCGTTGCTCATTTCGTGGCACATGCACATCTGCAGATATCGCAATAGATAGATATTGGCTGAAGACGCCCAACTTGGTGGTATAATTTGGCGTCTAGATTTCCTATGATGCAAGATCTCCTGGAAACAGCATCATACCAGCATGTTTCCACAACCTAGCTCATATTAGAGCATCTCCATCTCGCCCCAGCAGCCCTCACTTAAGTTGAACTGTAATAACTGCATGTGTATGATCAAGATGCTGATCAGAGACGTGCATGTGGTCAGCTGGATGACTGACCGGTGAGGATCCATGCAGGAAAAAGAGCTTATTTCATAGGCTGAAGTAGGTATTGGGTAACTCTGTTGCTACCTAATGCTGTATCAACCCGCCCACCATCCAATATAATGGTGGTGTGCTGATGCCAAAGTGTTTAGTACCCGAGTTGGGCCTTGAAGAATCTCCTTCCATTCTAAGCCTTCGGTTTAAAGGAAGCGAGCAAGTATGCCGATCTTGGAGCAAAATCTTGATTTACGCTCCCTGCTAAGTGCTGAGAAGAGGCACACTTCAGAAGCCTTTACCAATCGCTAGTATGAGAGAGGCCATCTGAGGTTCCCCGTAGGCCAGCTTGGTAGAAAGGCCCGCTGACTACCTTCCACGTCAGCACACCATATCTTGTATTGGAGGGGAGGATTATTGACACCTGACCCAGCCGAGGTGGGAGGTAAAGCCTATTCCGATGTGCCTCCACATGAGAAGTCGAAGCCAATTACTGCCCCTCTGCATCAGAAGCGGGGTTTTCGTGTATCAAATGTCGGCTCACAATCCTCATAAGACACGAATTGGACAACCGGTCGATATTTGCCAAACGGCTGCAATTTCGTCTCGAAACCCCATGTCATATCGGTCTGTCTCCTTACCGCTTCTGTGGATCTGTATATCAGCCATTTATGAAACACAGGGGATTCAAAACCTTGGTTTGTATGTAACTGAGCCTAAGCACTCTTACAATATGGAAATTTAAACATTGGAATGCTTTGAACATATGAAGCTCTGTATTGAATTTCTTTTGGTCTTTTTAAACAGTTAAGCATTGATCCTGTCTCCCTCACCAGAGAATCCTCAATCAATAGAAAATAAATTAGTTGGTATACGTATTTTAGATGCTCTATTCGTAAAGGCTAATATTTTTGCCAGACACTCAACATGCCTCTTCCATCCGAGAGCGTTCCGGAAGGGCAAGTTCCAGACAGCAAAGACACACGCATTCGCCCATGGCAAGGGCATTGGAAGCCTTCATCACTCGCTGGGTATCCCTACGTATACAACGAATCATCGGGTGGTGGCGGTGGCGGGGGCGGGGGAGGTGGTGGCGCCGGCGGAATTGGAACAAGAGGAAATTAGGTTTTATCGGAACATTGAAACGACCTAGGTTAGCTGAATTGGCAGAGCTTTTATCGTACAAGGGTCCCTGTTCTTGATAAGTAGTCAAGACACCACGGGACAATTGATGCCGCAAAGAAGCTCGGCCGTCAATGGGCCGAGAATACCAAATCCCTCTGGGAGCTTCGAAAATGATGGAGAGAAAAGAGTCCATCCCTTAGCCCATGCATGGTCTCATGTAGACAAAAACCAATGTAATCCTCTTGAGTTATAAGTCTGAGAATATAAAATCGCTTTGAAAGAATGATTTCAGTACCTCAAAGATCTGTCAATCGTTAGGATCACGTAAGTAGCTTGTCGATTTGTAACTGATTATAATAACAAAGATTGTTATCCACGTTTACTAAACAAACATTTTCTGCTCTTTGTTGGTCTTTCAACCAGTCGGTTCGCGCCCAAGCAAGGCACCTGTATTTTATTCAAACATGGTCGACCCTGTTCTGACATGTCCAGGCCGGCGGTTGTCATGCAAAACTTTCCTCAAAGCACCAATCAGTGCCATGTCAGACCCTAGAAGCAATACGTTAGGAAACAGCCTCAAGATTTTATGCGTCCACTATCTTGCAATCTTTATTAAACGACTCACCTGGCTTGGCCAGGACGGAGACAACTACCGGAAGTCGTTCATCTCTCTTGCTTATGCGAGAGTGGTAAGTGAGCTCGCCGACTAAGCAAATGAGACGGAAAAATTAGCTCTGTCAGCGCAGGTGATATGAAATTGGCAACTTCCTACTTGGTACGCTGATTTCTGGTGCCTGAAGAACAGGTGCAAGCCAGATGCCGTCGAAGGCGCCTGGAGGGGACGGCGGGCTACCTGATGTCAGCTTCTTATGTTCTACAAAGGCCAGCGCAGTAAGGAACTTTGTTTACTGTGGCGGATCTTCCCGATAGTTCACCTCTTGGCTTGTGATGGGCAGGACAACCATGGCATTCTGTTCGGCGGGCTGAAGAACATACTCCAATAACCAGTTGCGATATACATCGAGGCGCTTCATACCCTCCTCATGGTCGGCGACGGATATCCCTTGAGCGAGGTTCCTAGAATCCAGTCAGAACTAAGAAAACGTGAATGCTCTCGAGCTTTCTGGAGAGTGTCTGCTGACCATCGGAATCTGGTGACTGGATTGATGTAAGGGTAACGGCCGAACTGAGACTCGTATTCTGATCGAAATGCATCCATGGTGTGGTAGGCGTTGTAGACAAAGGTATTAACGCCCACCTGAGATGATTCAGGATCAGCAAGGAAAACAAAGTCAATGGGAGAACCTCACATCGGCCAAGTAGTCCTGCACTGACTGTCCACTGGCATTCTTGGGAGGCTTTGCCTTCCATGTATCTGCTATGGATACCTTTTTGGTTCCCGTATCGAAGGTGTGCTCCATGTCCTCGATAAACTCGTCAATAAGCTTCATCTGATCAACGTTCGAAATTGGCAGAAAATCTGTGAGGTAGATGATGGAGACTGGAAGCTAGAAAACATGGTTAATAATGGTCCGCCTCTGGTGAGCTTTTTCGGCCACATACATCACCAAACGTGGTAGGTTCCTTGTCAAGCCATGCGCCGACGTATTGCTCAAGTTTTGCGATATCTCTTGTGTACATGGCAGGAGCGTCAAATCGACTGACACGAATCAGCTTCAAGTTTGTAATATTGGCATCCTGGGGGGCGCACGGGAAGGATGGCAGCACGTTCTCCATCGAGATGGCCTCCTGCGTGAGGCGGATCCCGAAACATCCGTTGGCCATGGCAGGCCTTCGACTGCTCCCAGTAGCTATTAGGATGATTAGGCTAGGACTCAATTGCTTGAAGAGAAAAAGAGGCCTATCTCACTGTCTTGGGCAATGGTGAAGTCAAGCCAATCATATGCAGCAATAGCCGCACCGCTTCCGCCGCTGCTGCTCCAAGCAGACTGGTACCCATCCCCTCTTGGGTTGAATGGAGCATGGAAGTCAATAGATTCCGAAGGGTCCTCCCTGGCGATAAGAGAGCCCAGACGCAGGGTACCTGTAAGTTCGGCTCCGGCATCAAGGAGTCGCTGGATAGCCGGGCACGTCATAGGTGCGGGTTTAGAGAGGCGGTAAAAAGCTCTATCTCCTGCGGTCACTCGAAGTCCCTGGATGTTAAAAATGTCCTTGATAGCGAAGCGAGTCCCACAAAGCGGTTTATCAGCTTCAGTGGAGGTAGCTAGAGAAGGAATTCGAGTCGACACAGCGACGCCGATCGAAGAGTAGTAATCGCCGCCGACGCGCAAGTTGCTAAATGCACTAGATACCATGGGAATCAGGACAGATATATCAACAGAGGTACGTCCACGGAGACTAACCCAGAGACGATTTGTCGTCTAGTTGCCATCACGAACGATTCGTAGATATCGTCGTAAATCCTGTATGCTTTGTGGAGCTTTTTGTTTGCTACAACGTATGGGCCCGATTGCAAGTCTCCACAAAACTTGGGGGAAGTTACTGTCCACCAAGTTGTGTTCCAATCTTTGGGAACCTGCGCTGCCGACATTGTTGTGGTGACATGGTCGACTTCCTCGTCATCTGTCACAATGATGATGCCCGAGAGGAAGTCTGATTGAAGCACGTCGTCATTAGCTAACCAGTAAGGTGCCTGATTCAACAACCAGTCTGTGGAAAATATATTTGAAATTGTGGGACGAAAGACTGTGACTAGAGAGGGTACAACAGTTGCGTCACTAGGAAGGTACTGCGATGCCTGGTAACAACGACGAGAGTGAGTAATTTAGGTACAAAGCCCTCCTATGGGAGGAGTGGTGATCAAGGAGAGTATACGCACTTCCAGAATAGCGAGGGAGATGTAGCGAATCCCCTTGATCTCAAAATGGATCGTGTCGTCAAAATTGACCTCATGTTGGGCTGGTCGCGCAGTTGCCTGTGTTGGCATTAGAGCGTGTCTGGAGCCTGACGCGAAGTTTCCTCCGCCAGACCAATGGAAAAGAGGTGTTCCTTGAAACCGTTCGTGATTCAACATCATGAAAACGATGCTAAGATGCAGATCAAGTAGGGAAACTGCCGCAGGAAATTCATAATAGACACGTAGCAGTTAAAATGAGGGGGGACGAGTACGAGCAACAGGGCGCAAGAAGGAAACCCATGGCAGCCCCTTTTAGATCAGGGGAGCAGTGTGGCACACAAGCTGATGTGGGCTTGCATACGTAGCACTGGAACGTCATACCCGTTCCAATAAAGTCACCCTCGGCCGTGGTCCGATCCTGATAGCAAATGCTCATATCGGGCTAAAACCCGCCTCGTTGTGAAGGGGTTCCATGGTAAAATTATTTTATTCGCGCGATCGCTGCTCAAGATACATGTTATGTATCTTCATTGTCTCATGGTTTCGAAAAAGCAAGGCTGCGAGATAGACCATTCGCATTGTGTTCTGTTCTCATGAGCGCAGGACAACAAGAAGACAACCCGGCATTGGGGGAGGACCTGTCGTCACGGAACCAGCGTGAGTGCCGGTGCTTTTGAGTTTGAATGATTCGATATCTTGACCCCATTAGTCCTACTTTCTAACTCAGAACCTGCCAGATTGCATGACTCCAAGCGAATATGCGCAAGGGCTTCTCTCTGACTCCCAAATTTCCCCCAGTCAATCAAGATATCCCGGCAATCATTTCCAGGGCCTGGCTAATTATTTACAACGGCCTTATGAAGCACAAGCCCCCCCTCTTGCATCAAGAAGGGAATTGTATAGGAGGACTGACTCGACGGGCTTTGTCACTATCTGCGATCTTGACCCTTTGGCACATAAACGTGTCCGGCATAGCAGCTCCATATCTGAGTTTGAGATGAATGCGGAAGCTTTGAAGAAATCAGAATCTGGTCACATTGTTTTCCTCAAGGGCCACCCCTCGCCAGAATGGATATCATCCGTGGGTGCAAAGTACCAGGTCGATCCCGAGTTCTTTCGCCGCCATTTGGACTTTCAGACTGGTGTGCGCAGCACTTATTCCCTCCCCCCATTACCGAGCACGTCGAAAGCTACCTTTAAGCTTCGATCAACTACTATCGGCACTTCAGTTTCGACAGCACATGCTGAGAACAAACAGTCTACTTTGGAAAGACTTCGAAGTGAAAACCGAACGCACCTAGAAACTTACAGAGAGAAGCTCAAGGCGCTCCAAGAGTTAGGACTTGGGGATTCCATTGTGAGGGATGCTTCAATACACGACTTGAAACACTTCAGCATCAAACAAGACATATCTGTATATATGACTGCTTACTACAGAACCTGGGCTGGTAAGAAACCTGAATCCATTTATATGATCGACACTTACAATATTAGTCCTGATATGGCTGGATACTACAGCCAATTTGACAGAAGGGCACACGTCTTGGCTATCATCGCCTCTGAATACAGAATCATGGAAGGTCTCCCTACTTCCGGCTGTGCAACCTAAGCCTGGGCAGGCTCTGAAACCCATATCACCGCTCTTAGTGCACGATGTCCCTTGTACCTGCAATAACGCTCCTGCTAAGAATACCCAGAGCCTCCGTCTTCTTCATTTGGACTATGGGCTAGGACTGAACCAGGAGCTGTCTTCCAAGGATCCTTTCTATGCTCTCAACGAGCTGTTCACCCTTATAGCGTTCTCTGAAAACCAATTCCTGAACATGCTTGACGACATACTCAAAGCCGAGTTGGACGCAGAAAAACTGGCCCACCATCGCAATCCCTCTTTGTCAAACTTACTTTACAACAGCCAAGACTTAGACAGACATATCGAACACATCAAAGACAACCTTCGGACTATTCATTCGGCCAACTCAATAATATGGCCCAGAGGTGAGCTTGACTTGGGCTTATCGCAGAGATCAGACGCAGCAAAGCAAAGTTTGGTAATAGATTATGAACATTTGCTCTCACGATGCCTGTTTCTATCAGAAAAGTGCAACAAGGGAATGCAGGTTGTTATGAATAATGCTATGATCATGGAGTCAGAAAAGGCTATTGCACAAGCAGAAAGAGTTCAAAAGCTGACGCGTTTAGCATTTATATTTGTCCCAATTTCATTTACAGCTTCTTTCTTTGGAATGAACGTTTCTCAATTCAGTCAGGGGACTTTGAGTATCTGGTTATGGTTTGCAGCTTCTCTTCCTGTCTTGGTAATTAGTGTTTTTTTTGCACAAGAGAATGCTACGAATATCCTGCGCAGAATATTATTTTTTGAATAGCTCAACAGATTTCAATATGCAGCAATACTATCAAATTTATTGCAGAATACGAGACCGAAAATTTGAGAATGAATTAAGACTTGATAAAAAGAATAATACTTAATATATGATAAGAAATGGTGTTGTATTATCCATAAAGAATATAACTTGTTTCATTATTTGATGATACTTGTAAAGTTTCTTGTTGGAGCTATGCATAAATTCTTTTTGAATATTTATGAGGCACATGTTATCAAATCCTTATTAAAATCCCAATGCAAGGCCGACTGGGTTTATTTTGTATACAAATGACAAAACTTGTAAATTCATCTATGCTCGTCAAGTGTATTGTCAAGCTGAAACTTCTGAGTTGTGAGAAGTCACAGTTTATTATATATTATGATCAATTTGCTGGCAACCCACATCGGTGACGAGGGTTCGGTTCCCCCCCCAGCCCCCCCCCCCCCAAAAAAAAACCCCGAAAGAAAAAAGAAAAAGAAAAAAGGAATACACAAACAGACGCTCTTGAAGTCTATGACAGAGGTCAAGATCAAGCTGCTCATATTTGGCCTGACAATATCGGGACTTTTGTAAATCGCTGCCTCTGTCCTTTCACATGATCCTTTCTTGAGGGCCCACAACTGATAACTTCCCTCACTTTCGCAGGGACAGGCTATACCTGGGGTCTTTGCATATTGTCCATATGCACGATCATAAAGCGCAACTTGTGTGGAGGTTGGTGGAGATGTCAAGACATCATGTGGCAGCCCGAGCTGATTGTGGCAACCACACTTTGGCCATGCTCCAGGAACGAGGTGAAGAGAGCTATGTTGGTGTTTGTGGCCGGCGAGAGCGGCTTCAGGGGCGTATTTCTCATTAGGCTGTCCTGGCCGAAGCTTAACCATTGAAAGTGATCTGGCTCTTCTGTCCCAGTTTTAGCAGAGATGCATAAATTAAGGCTGGATAATATAATTCAATGATAATGAGAAAGGGTTAGGATAGAAAGGCTGCAAAATCCAAATAAAGAAAGCTGATAGGAAAAGCCTAGCTTACCCAAGAAAGCTCCTGGAGGCATTATGCAGATGGTATTATTTAATATTGCTAAAGAGGTTTATAATTTCCCTACTTATCAATTGCTTGGATCATTTTGTTGCTGAACCAATCGCTATCCAGATAGCAGAAAGAAGCTTACTCCTGACATGCATCCAGGAGGCTTTTAGCGGCAGCCTGATGGCCTGAATGCAGACTTTCTAGAGAAGTATTAGTGAACATGGATGCCACAAAGATACCATCTGTAAACGGCAGCATATCCTGGAAGAGCGTCTGCAAAGCTATGGCCGTGATATTGGTCAAACTTGGTTCTGAGTGCCGTTAAAATTCAATGAACGCTGCATGTGCGGTCAAATATTCAGAATACTAAAACACGGATCTTTGAGCTGTTGGTACTTGAATGATTGATTCTGATGAGTTGTCGTCTAACATACTAATATCGGACACCTGGACCTGAGATGATTGATGTTCACCCTTGACTCTTCTCAAGTGACATTGGACAGAATTAATATGTACATCATTCGCGTACTTTGCTACCTATTATGGCATCCTCGTCAGGGTCATCTGATTCCAAGTGTATGACAGCGCTTCGTAAAGTGGACTCTGGGCCGTCAGATTTGGGGAGTGTCGTCTTTGGTAGAGAGGCGCTTCGATTGATGGATCAGGGCGAATCCACGAGGCCTCCCGAGACTCAGCATTGGCTGCTTGGGTACAAATGAAAAATATCGCCATTGACTGTGTTGTATACCCACCAACCAGGATTAGGCTTGGTTCCAGCTCTTTAGTAGTCATAGGTCGTGGGAAAGCATCTGGCGATATGGGATCGGGACCAATTTCGAGTGTGTCGATGACAATTTGTATCGGTTGATGAATGCTACCGGGCAACAACTTGACCCATGATCATCATATTCCTGTTGAGTCGAGAATACTCATATTGACCCATAGTTGCTTATCAAATCGAGGGCGATTTCCGGCAACGATTAATGTATGCTGTAAACGTGATCACCGGTGCGGTCGCATCTGCTGTAATTACTCTCATACTTCTACAACCTGACACAGCAGATGATTGAAGAGCCTCACCTATGGAGCCTGAGCATGCGATACTCGAATGCTTAATGCTAAGCTGCATATCATATACATTGACGATGCAAGCTACATCTCCTATAGCCTCGTCTCAGGCATGTTGCCTTTTTCTGTTTCGTCATTGTAATTATCACTTAGAAGCCTTCTTCACTTGATTGTCTAGTGGTGTGTTACGAGGGAGTGCGGTGGGTGAATTTTGAGAGTTTCAGAGGCAAAGAGGTTGGTAACAGTAAACGATAATGGTACTTTTGATAGTTATGCTTTATCCTGGCCCTCAAAGTGAGGTAGCTGATGCCTTTGCTCGTTTCATTTTGATACCTTACAGAAACAGCCAAGGAAAGATTTCGCTTGTTTATCAAGTAAGTGATGAGTTGGTTGCTCCTATACTTACAGCACAGGCGAGCAGCTGATGACGTGAGAATGCATCACGTCTGTTGACCCCGCAGCCGTAAGCATGCTAGTTCCGACACCTGGGAGCTGAAGCCTGACTATTTGCCCAAAAAATGGAGGCTGAATGGCACATTACAGATTGGGGGCCGCACGTGTTACCTGAGGTCGGAGGTATATTATTCCGTGCATGAGTTTGAGGCTCTGTTTCTAACATCCATTTTGTTTTCTATTATCTTTCTTTCCGCTTACAATTGTTTCCAGGCGGTACGGTCTGTCTTGTGCGGGTAAATATCCTACAGCTGGTTGATTACCGTAGTCAAAGATGCAACGCTATGAGAGGGACGACGATCCCTTCATCCGGCCGATCCAGCGGCGGGAGACGACGCCGGCGCGAATCATGGGGCAGCCGGTGCCGCTGACGCCGTCGCCGAGACAGCCCACCAACTCATTCCGACAGCGGGTGCCGGCCTCGCCCAGCATAGTGAACGGAACCGGGGTCCCGGCCTTTTATACACCATATAGTACACCATATTATCCCGGCGGCACGCCGCAGGCAGTACCGATATACTATCAAATGCAGCCGATGCACTACCAGCCGCAGCCAATGCATTTCATCAGCGTGCAGCAAAAGCCGGGGATGCCCGACCCGAGCCTCATGGGCTTGTCGACAGCACTGATGCCGGGCGTGCCGCTGTCTTCTTTCCCTAATGACCGCTCTAGGGCCTCGCAGTCGCGGTCGCGATCTCGGCCTCGTTCCCCTGTTGACCTGAGGGCAGACTCCAGATCGATCAGGTCCCGTTCCCGGAGCAGGTCTGCCGGCGAAAGGCGGGAGAGGAGTAGAACACCGCCACCGCCGCCACCGCTGCCGCCGCCGCCTCCAGCCCCGGCAATAATAAACCGTCGCAGCCGCTATGATGACGACGATGAATTCGAAGACAACTCCTCCTCCACCGTCTACTCGTTTACGCCCTCGCGTATGTCACGCGCCGCTTCGACGCAACCTAGCACGCACGACGACGTCAAACTATTCGAGAAGGATGAAGACGATGCTGACGGTGGTGGTAGTGATGGTGTTAGGAGTGGTGGTGGTTCACGAAAGGAGCCAGACCGTGGGCTTCGACTATCGCACGTTTTTAAATCGCAGTACAGCGGCGAGCACGCGTTAGGCGGCTCACATAGCGCTAAGATCACAGCGGTACTAGGCAGCAGACAGAAAGATCAGCCTCTGTTTCGGTGGTTGTAAGTTCGTTGGTGCCCCGGAGAAGGCTGGTTTCTGTTCCTGTCTTTCATGAGGCTGAGTTAAGTTAGACACTGCACACGAAACTTCATGGACTTTGAAGACTTTTCGGTAAGCAAATCTACACACACACACATGTATATCTTCAATCTCTGGTACGAGTTGTTAATAGCAGCTTGAAGAAAGAGATCACACGCGTGCCGGACTTGACTGCCACGGAGCAGAAGGGCATACGTGACCTACTCGCCCGCGTGCAGCGCAAGTTTGTCAAAACTGTCCAGGCGGCCAACGGGGACAGCGTCCGCCATATGGAGCCCGCGTGTATACAGCATGTGCTGCCAACAGACGGCACGTCCAAGGCACCCAGCGTCACTCGCCGCACCGTAACCTGGGTTTGTCTCCCTTACTTCACCCTGGAGAAGTACTCAGGGCTGCAGGGAGCTCCTGCAAACTCATCCGTCTTTCCGATAGAGACACTACTTCAGGCCAAGTTCTCAAGGGCGGGCAGAGACCGAGATATGCGCCAAGCGGTCTGCCAGAGCAAGGACACGCCGACCGGCCTATGCTTCCACGTCGCACAGATATGGTGTATTGTGCTCGATAACTGTTAGTGGTCTATTCCCTTATAACTGAGTATTGAACGGAGGGCCCCCTGAAAATTCATTCTCAGCTCACCGTCTTTCTCAGCACTCCTATTTACATATAGCCGCATGGCAGAGGAAACCTTTCGCGGGGACTCCGTGAGCCTAACCGTCAAATCCCCCCAAGACATCTCCAACGCGAGACCCCAGGCGATCATTGCAGTCTCCTATGAGCAGTCTGTATTGTGGTGTATCCCAGTTGAGGAATGTCAGACGTGGCTAGTAAGTTCTAATAACGACTGGAGTTGAAAGTCCAGGCGGTTGCGCTGACCGCAGCACAGGACTTCCTCTCTCACTTTCGGGAATTCTGGCCTCGGCGACTACAATTCTTCCGGCGGAAACGGCCGGTGACGTCCAGCGACTGGCCGAGGGTTTGGAATATGGCCAAGCACGTCAGCAACAAGATCATGCTTGAGATGAGAATCGGGTCCGGACTCCCCCTCCGTTCAGCACAGTGTCTGCATAATTAGCTAATTATAGACGCAGAAATGCTCCGGCACCGCTACCAGCTGGGGTTCTCATGCCCAAGGACGTTGAAGGAAGCGTTGAGGGGGAAGTAATTGCCGGTGCGCAGCTGCAACCACCGCCGCAGCCGAAAAACTGGCCGGGACCGAGCCACGCAGCGTCGGAAAAGCTCGTTCCAGGCAAAAATACTACCAGGCCTACTATGCCGGGGGACTCCAAGTTAACGCCCCCATCAAGGCTGTCTATCTTGTCCTGTCTTGTTGGTGTTACTCACCCTGACTTCGATACCATCGATGAGGAAGCTCTTGACGATCACTTGCGTGAGGTGGAAGACTATCTCCTTTCTCGAACCAGTTTCAGTGACCGCCGCGCATACACTGCCTGTCCTGGAGCGACCCGAGTTGAGGTCTACGCATTTCTTGAGAGCCAGGGCGTCGAACTCTCAAAGAGCGATGAAAGCCAGCGCGTGTGGCAGCGGGACTACGAAGCCAAGCTAGATATCTTCAATGCAGCTGATGTGGTGTTTAAGTTCTTCTTTCCGCCACGAGTGGATGTCCCGACAATCCCAAGGTTCTGGGGAGCACTACAAAAGATCATAACCGTGAGTCGAGCAAACTAATATCACGCTTGACGATTTTACGAGTCTAACTTACAACCTAGGACGGCGGACTCATGGCTTCGACCGATAGGGACGACCCCCCACAACGAACCGGGCGACCTGTGATACCCAAGTACGCCATACGGAGCATACGATCAGAGCTCCGTGGCCTCTGTGTCGACATTCAAGCTTTTGACGAGATCTTTGCTCGCTCTGGAAAACAAGAGCAGGCTAAAATTGCAGTACCCAAAGAGATTGTCGAGGGCTGGATCCACCTCCTCATGAGCCTCATCTACTTGCCCAAAGACTACGAGAAGAGCGAGCGGCTTCTCGAAGATGCTGAGGCCCTCATCCGCAGCGGTATGGCAGCCGTGGTTCGCTCGCTTTCAGCAAAGTCATTGCTGGACAACTCTGTTCTCTTGCCCCTGGAGCTTCTATCTTTAATGAATCTGAAGCTGTTGCAAGATGCTACCTTGGGGAGGCCGGATATTAGCGAGTGCTATTCTGCGTCTCTCGAAGAAATGGTGGGTAATTATCTTTTGACAGGTCACTATTACTGGTCGTGTAATCGCAGCAGCTTTCTGGAAGCTAATAATTCAGCAATACAGGAGGCGAACATTGCGTCTAAACCGTCGGACCGATCTCGCGAGTATCGCATCAGCCTCCTTGCTGAAGAGATATCGGTTGTGCACCGGATTATTGACACGCAGACGTCCATCTTCCAATCGCTGCTAAGCTTCACGCGACAGGCAGCTCAGGACGAGAGGTCGGGCGCCTTGGACGAGCCAGCGCGGGGAGGCTACCTTGCGCCACTGCACCACGCCGATTCACGCTCTCATCGATCTAGGGACAGGAGCAGTTCCGACACAGTGTACTATTACCGAGAGGCCGCCCGGACGAGGATCCCCTCTTCCGAGTATCGAGAGGGACAGACCGAGCGCTCATACTACGGGCTGCCGTCGCAAGAGAGGAGCCGATCGCACTCATACGAAGGGGACGAGCCCACCATGTACTACTCCGCCCTACCATACGTCGCGGCAAATAATCCGTCGGCCGGTTTCAAGCTTGCCTCGACTGATCCGGGAGGCTACCGCGTCCTGTTGCTGAACGAATGCCTTCAGTTCCTGGCGGGTCGCGACAGGGATTTCTCTGACTTCCGAGGCTGGGCGTCCTTCCTCGAGAAAGTGGTGCGTCCGCCCGCTTGCCTGGATGCGACATCCCCCCCCTCCCCCCCAAAATCCCCTTTTAAGCCTGCACCATTGTACTCTAACGCTGGCCTTTTTTTTCTTGGCTATCACAGAACCGCAACAAGATCGACACCACCAAAGACCGGCACGACAACGCCATCTACGCCTTCACCATCGTGACTATCATCTTCCTGCCCATTAGCGCCGTCGCGAGCATCTTCGGAATGAACACGAGCGATGTGCGCAACATGGAGCGCGGCCAGTGGGTCTACTGGGCTGTCGCCGTACCTGTGACTGCCGTCGTCATCTTCCTCGGCCTGCTCTGGACCGGCGAGCTGGGCAACATTGTGGGATGGGTTCAGTCGTTTGGCCGACGCCAGCAGAGCTACCAGTCTTTGCTAGATGATATATACTACGATGACTATCAACTTGTACCGCCGCCCCCTCCGCCCCCACCGGTCCGCCCGCGGCAGTATGCGGAAGAGCGCGTTGTTATACGCGAGGAAGAGCCTGGGAATGCTCAATGGATTGATGTGCGCTGAGGAGGAAATGGAAAGAAAAGGAAGGTAGAAAAGCCATGACTACAGCTATTGATGTGGGTTGGCTACCATATTAATGGGCCAGTGCCAGGGAGTTACCAACACTCGTACAAAGAGTATCGAAGATGGCGGTATGACCTCCAGATTAAAGGTTTCAGAGGGTAATAAAACTCCGGAAGAAAAGAAATAAGGAAGGTATTATTAACAGACTCTAGGCCAGCACTTAAAAATATTTCACTAGGCATGCTAATTGGCAAAAGTTTTCAAACTTTTTCTCTCTCGGAATTATTCTATACCCCACCTCCATGTTAACCAGATTAACAATTCCGTAATTCGCTACCCAAAAAATATGTATATTCGTGGCCGGTGCCCGCATCTCTTTGTTGCCGATTGTTTGCTTGGCTCGTGGGCGGATCTGAACGTTAGACCATCCATCTCGACGATTCCTAGCTTTCGGAATTCAGTCAGAACCTCACGTGAGTGGATGCCTAGGGTCTGCGATTACATAACAGTCCACTGAGATGTTCTCATGATTGGTGGGAATAATCACTGTCTCAAGGAGGATGGAACGATGACACCTTAAGCAAGGTAATCTCAATCCTCGATGAACTTACCTGAGCGAAACCCAGAGCGCTGGCGGTGGTGTCATAAGCCGGCAAAATTTGAATATGATAATATTGCCGATAATATTTTATGGACTGACAAAACGCTCTCTTACTGTCCTTGTTATCCCTGATTTCGAAATGATGTTACGGCCCTCAGGCGTGAACGTCCAAGGGCGCGCACGAAGGAACTCATCATACCGCTGGATGAGCCCTTTGAGGTGCCGTTACGAAATGAGCACAATGAAAATTGTGTCGTTCGAGAAACATATTGAAGAGTACAGTATAAGATTCGCAATGACTCCACACACCCCAATATCCTTTTGCCTGCAGAAATAACGCTCAGGACCTGCATTGGGGGCCCAGAACCGCTCGGGCGCCTGCAGCGTCCCCGCCCGATGCTACCATGCAAAGCGACGCTATTGCTTTCCTGGTCCTGGTTGTCCTGAACTCGATCCGCCTTTCTTCCACAGCCTGCGTAAGCCCGTGGTAGGGTAAAAGTGATAGAACCGTGGCGGGCGGAGAATCCCGTGAGTCAATTAGGCCGCGATCGCATAAGCGGCATCGACATTCAAGTATCCCCTGTACCATCGACTGCAAACCTGCCACGATCCGGATGCATTACTAGGCTGTAAAAGGAAGGTCACTATGCATGGAACGTCGATCCATGCTGTGTACCGCAAACCAGGTGCTCAAAGGACGAAGGAATGTAACCATAAGCCGGAAAAAAGATATTGATAAGCACAACACAGATATTACGTCTTCGACAGGTGTGAAGATGCATGACGATGGCACAGACCGAACGGATTGATTGCCCCTCTCGATCTGAAAATGAGGGGGACTATTTGAGGCGCAGGGCCGCCTCGGACACAGCTCTGAATTACGAGACGGCTCGCCAACCTACTAATTTCTCCTCGTACAAACGAACTCCTCTAGTGCCAAGATGGCGGGGAAACTTTCCAGCATGATGACCTCTTTCGTCTTTGCGGCTTTGCTCCTGGCAGGGGCATCGTCGTCTTCGCGTCTCGGCCAGCGTCTCGGTCAACGACAGCTGGACCGCCGGTCGCATATGATCGCGGAGAGGTATGAGGCGGTCTCTAAGAGGTCCAGCAACAGCAGCAGCTCTGGCTTCCGCTTCCTGAACAACAATACCTCGCAATATCAGGTGACATCACTGCCAGAGGTTCCCTATGATGTCGGCGAGATGTATGCGGGAAATATTCCCATCGGTACTGGGGACGCCGACAGAACCCTGTTCTTCGTGTTCCAACCCACCATCAGCGAACCTGTCGATGAAATCACGATCTGGCTGAACGGCGGACCGGGCTGTTCCTCGATGGAGGGTTTCCTCCAAGAGAATGGCCTGTTTATCTGGCAGCCGGGTACCTATGCGCCAGTTGAGAATCCCTATAGCTGGGTCAATCTTACCAAGTAAGTCGGCGACTTTGTTCACACCTGGACATGTTAATTTACTTATGTTTCGGATGGCTCACGGATGAGCGGGTTTGAGAGGGCGGTGTACTGAAACCACAAAGACTACGATATGAGGGTCTCATGGTTGCTCCTTGATTTAGGTTCAGGATTGCTAACAGTGGATGCTTCTCTAATTATAGCATGCTCTGGGTGGACCAACCTGTCGGCACGGGTTACAGCACCGGGACGCCCACGGCAACATCACAAGAGGACATCGCAGCTGACTTTGTCGCCTGGTTCCTGAACTGGCAAAAGGTGTTCGGGATTACAAATTTCAAGATTTACGTCACAGGCGAGAGCTACGCCGGTCGTTATGTGCCATATGCAAGTAGACCACCTTTTTCTTTAAATACGTGGTACAAGTGCATCTTGTTTTGTTAGGAAGTCGTGAGAAAGCAGCACTTACGCTTGGTAACGGGGTCCTAACATACACGTAACAGATTTCGGCTGCTATGCTGGATCAGAATGATACAACGCACTTCGACCTCTCAGGTGCACTCATCTACGACCCCTGTATCGGCGACTGTGGATGGGTCCAAGAGGAAGTCACAACAGTTCCTTACGTGCTGCAGAACAGGTTAGTATTAATACATCAAGCACCATTTCTTACTCCTGGAGTTCGGTTGTGGCACCGAATCGCGACATCGTTCTTGTTCCGGCAGGCTTGAGCCTAGATCCTTTTTGAAGACGTCTTCAAGAATCAAAACAACTAATCTTTCGCACGATGTAGCAACCTCTTTGGTCTCAATGAGAGCTTTACCGAGAGCTTAATAGCCTCGCACGAGTCTTGTGGCTACGCGGCCTACATTGACGAATATCTCACATTCCCAACGGGAGGCATCCAGCCCCCTTCACCATATTGGGGTGAGGGCGATTGTGATGTCTGGGACCTGGTGAATGATGCAGTCCTCGAAGTAAACCCGTGCTTCGACATCTACGAGATCAATCAGGCTTGCCCCCTTCTGTGGGATGTGTTAGGCTTCCCGACCGAGCTGGAGTATGCGCCCGCCGGCTACGATTTGTATTTCAACCGGACCGATGTCAAGACGGCTCTCCACGCGCCACTCGATATAGACTGGGCCGAGTGCAGCAACGAGGATGTCTTCGTGAACGGAACAGATGACTCAGCCCAGCCTAACATTTATGTCCTACCCAAGGTCATCGAGGCGACGAATCGTGTGCTTGTCGCCAACGGCGATTACGATTTTATCCTCATGACAAATGGAACCCTTTTAAGCATCCAGAATATGACTTGGAACGGAGCCCTGGGTTTCCAAACCCAGCCAAGCACCCCAGTTAATATTGAGATTCCGGATTTGGCATGGGCTGAGGTGTTTGATGAGAACTACGCTTCTGGTGTTGACGGGCCACAGGGTACCAGTAAGTTGATCGTGTAGCTGACGCAAATGCTCTTGAAAAGGAATCTATTTTGGCTGACTTGGGTTATTACAGTGGGCATCCAGCACTATGAGCGTGGACTCCTGTGGGTCGAGACATACCAGAGCGGACACATGGAGCCTGAGTTTCAACCGCGTGTGGCTTATAGGCACCTGGAGTGGGTGTTGAATCGCACCCAAACTCTTTGAAGGGTGCCCGCAAATACAAAGAAAGCTTTATAAACTTACCTTTCGATGTAGCTTGAATGCTAAACTTCAACCTGTGGCCTCCAACAAAGTGCGCTCCGGTCTATGATTCTCTTGAATCAGTCTCGTCAGAGTCCACATTGGATGATGCAGCGCAACCTGGCTTTTTAGTAGAGGACGGGTAGCACATTGGCAACTAAGATAAAGCTATTTAAGTATTACGTTGGGCGCTGTCCTTCTTTGCTTTGTGCACAAATCTTTCAACCGACGAGAGCCAAAGCTCCCTCACCGGCTGATGCCCTACCTGAGACCGCATTTTCAGACTTGCAGCAATTCACAGCGCTCCGCTGACACTGCGCTGACTTGCATTGATGACGTAGATTGCTGACGTGGACGAATCGTTTGTTCAACAAAGTCTAGTCCCACGATATGCATAATGACCTGGCTCTCTGATTAGAGTCCTCAGAGATAACATTTAAGTACATAATATCCGGCGCTACTGGCCCATTTCTAAGCTTTTCCCTTTCCGAAGTCGCCCGTAGAAATCTACTTTTTATTGCACCCCTTGCAGCGTCTACAATTTCGAGTTCCTAATTTAGAGACAAGAAAAGAGACAACTACTCGAAAAGCTATCATGACTACACCACTGTCCAATTATCATTCGTGCAGTATTTGCAGCAATTTCATTTTTGATTTCCGTAACACTTGCTACCGTGGTGAGTTCACACCGGAACCAGAGGCAGCCAACGAAGCGTTTGTATTCTCCAGCATGAGTCTTTCGGATATTCGAAAAGGGTCTGTCGCAAATTGCGACTTCTGTGAGTGGCTTGTTTCGCGATGGACACTTTTCGACGAGGAAAAATACTATGGCCTTGTACATCGTGAGGATGCATTGTTTCTTTATGCGAGGACATATAGCGACTCTCTGATGAAGCGCTTCCCAATTGACGAGATCGAGTTCTTTGGCCTCTGGGATGGCAAGAAGCCAGTTTCGTCAAACGCGCCTAGCTGTCTCATCCGAACCAACGCGCCAATTGACGTCCTGACTCCCAAAGGTGCGTTCAGGAAACTGTTTCCCGAGCCCAAGGATCATTAGAGGTTAAGGCGCTAACAATTATCGTTGATGATAAAGGAGACGCCGCGGATGAATGGATCTGGACGCGTCCCATCAACCCGAAGATAGGGTCTCCAGAAAATCTCGCTCACGCAAGATCCTGGCTTCAGGCATGCCTAAGGTCTCACCGGCAGTGTCCAAAACTGGCACTTAGCTTCATGCCGAAGCGAGTGCTGCACATATCCATCGACAGGTCTCCTGGTACAGGAGAGCCCAGTCGGACCTGCGATAAAGCTTCCCCTGAGGTTTATATGGTTCGCCTTTGCGTGGACAGGGCACCAGAGCATTACGTGGCTCTCAGCTACTGCTGGGGAGGTGACCAGCCTTACAAGACAACTAAAGCCCGAGTTCAACTGGGGCAGGTCAATTTGGTTTGGGAAGAACTCCCCAGGTCTATCCAAGACGCAGCACAAGTCACAGTTGCATTGGGACTCGAGTATATTTGGGTCGACTCTCTCTGCATTATCCAAGATGACGAGGACGACTTCGAAGTGCAAATGGCGGATGTGCCAAGCATTTATGCGAACGCGGTCCTCACCATCACAGCGTCTCGAGCGGCAACCGCAGCAGAGGGCTTCCTGCATGATATCAATCTGGACAAAGACACATCGCTTGCGGTACGGCTGCCGTTCTATTGTCCTGATGGTAAACGGGGGAATGCATTCATCACCAGCATTGCCACAAGTCGCAATGAAGAGCCGATTGACTACCGGGCCTGGACATTTCAAGAGTTCTACCTGCCCACTCGGCTCTTGCATTTCGCAAGCCGCCAGCTTCGGTGGCAGTGTTCGAAATCGGAAATGCAGGTTGGATTCGCCGATGGTTGGAAGAGAGGGTACAACCCAGAAGATTCACCCTTGCAGCCAAGTACGTCTCACGCAACCGCCAAGGCCCTCTACAAGTTGCGTACAGAAAGCGGCGTGTCAGAGACACAACGATATACAGAGGCGGTTCAAGAGTGGACATCTCTCCTACCGATTTATACACGTCGAAAACTCGCATACCCCAAGGATCGTCCTTGGGCCGTTTCGGGCTTGGCAGAAGCGTGGGCTACCATACTCCACGACGAGTACTTCGCAGGCCATTGGAGGAAGTCCCTCCCCAACAGCCTCCTCTGGTTTATCAGAAGCACCAACGAAGTCTTAAGCTCGAGCAGACAAGATGAAATACCGCAACTTGGCCCTCGGACGCAAGAGTACCTTTGTCCATCATGGTCGTGGGCATCGGTTCTTGGGTGCGCTGACTTTCTGTATGCCAGAGCAGCAAGACAGGCCACTAAATTAGTCCTTTTGGACGTAGGTGTCGATCTTATTGAGCCCAAAGCGCGCTATGGTGCTGTCAAGAGCGGATACATCACCGTCCAGGGTAGAATGAGGGATGCCTTCTACTGAGGGTCTGTTTCCCGGAACAGGATCGAGGTCCGGCTCCAAAGTAAGCCTTCTGAAGAAGTCCATCGCAGTTTCATTATAACCTCAGTGTTCCCTGACGCAATTGAACCGGAATTTCTGACAAATCAACACGCGGACTCGGGCCAAATTCATGTTAAGCTCCTGGAAGTAGGCCGATGTGTAGCAGCTGGAAAACGCGGTCCCGTTGGCCTTATCCTTCAAGAAATGCCACAACCAGTTGGGCTCAAGTATCGAACGTTCAAGCGGCTAGGCATGTTTCATATCAACGAGAAAGCTATCAATAAGCGGCCAGCAGAATATGTTCCAGAAGAATGGAATCACAAGGCGCAACTGGAGCTGCGCTGGTTCGATGCATGTGGCTTAAACATTATAGTCATTATATGAGCGGCTCAAAAGCGAGGTTGAGAAGATATACATGCGATAAATGAATTATTAACTATGTTAAGGTAGCTAGTATAAGCCAACACTTTCATTCCTTTGTTCAGGTGATTGGTCCTTGATTGGAGGGAAACGAGGCGAATTCTTAGGTATCGACGAAGAGCACTTTGACCCTATTATCATGATTCTTGACACGAGTTCTGTATGTTCAACGACATATACATACAATGTCTCACAAAAGATCTAATATGATATCAATATTTGCGTATCAGTCATCTGTTTTGATCGCGTTTGATTTGGCTCGTCTTATTACTACGTGGGTTGGAGACGAGTCTTCGTGGACGCCGCCAGAGCTTATCATGGCTGTCGACGCAGTGCTCAGCGCTCGTTGATGACCCAGATGCGCCATATTACACCGAGTCCCTCATCATCCAGGAGACCCCCACCTGCGGTGCACTAAAAGGTACATGGTAAACAAATTTGAAGGGAGGCTGGCCATTAATCCGAGTTCCTAATTGAATCGGTGTTGGTGTTAACTGCATGCAGGATCGCTGTTGTCGCAGTTCTCATTTCAAGCAGCGCGCTTCTTTGTCGCCTGTCCGAGAGCTTCCTACCAAAAAGCAACTCCGGCGTCTCTATCGAACTATCGAGCCGACTATACTCTCTACCGAGTCAGGCGATGCGGTCGCTGTCTTCTTGGGAGGGCCAACAGAGACAGGTTTTGAAATGCCCTATATCCGGTCGGTACAGTTTCGAGTCAGGCGAGAACTGGACACAGCTCAGCAATACTGGTTAGAAACGAGGAATGGGGTCAGTTGAATAGCCTAGGATGCACGTCGAAATTGAGACAATTGTTGAGATCGACCAGAATCAACACCGATGCTAATGTCGGCAACCCTTTTCAGGTAGAACGGAGCATCAGGGGTCTCGGAGAGAGTAACAACAGAGCAAAGACAAGGCAGAGGAAGCCAGGGGCCGAAAAATCGCTGTTCAATATTCTTCTAAGAATACAGCAATAAAAGTGAAAAAGGAAAGGATTGAAAAAATGAAAAGAAAGACTGCACACCCTTCCAAAGAATGATTGCCTCTCCTAAGAATGATTATCCTCCCCTCCCCTCCCCTCCCCCTCCCACTCCACAAAATGCTCCAGGAACCCCTTCTCTATCGGCACCACCACCCCCTCCGACTTAGCCACAGGCAGCCGGTGCGGTTCCTGCTGCGGCTGATCGGCGGTGGCTGGCTGGTTGGCGGGGCTGGGCCGGGCACCCCGACAACACCGCCGACACCACTCCCAGGCCACCCGGCACCACCGCCGGACTCGGTCCCCCCCGACGACAGTCACGACGAGCGTTAACCTCATGATGGCCATGGTCGCCGCTAGCACCCCGATGTTGCTAGCGGCGTATGGGCCTGGGGTCACGCCCGCCGCGACTCTGCCGAGGGTGGCCCGGTCCTCCTCCCCCCAACCATGGCGGTGGGCCCCGATGGCCTGCAGGGTGATGGCAATGCTGTCGAGGACAGCCCGGTCCTCCTCCGCCAACGCCACCACCACCGTCTCCGCCGCGCAGGGCGCCTCCACCGGCTGCCTAACCACCGGCATTGTTGTTATTGTTGTTGTTGCTGTGGTTGTTGTTGTTGTTGTTGTCGGTGGTGGTGGTGGTGCTGCTGCTGGTGGTTAGCTGGTTAGTACTCTGGGTGGCTGAAGAAGAGAGGAGAGAGAAATGGGAGAAAAAACAATTCGTCGCAAATTCAGCTTAGGTATTGCTTGATTTGCTGCCCGTAATTCCTTCCGATAAAGTGGCAGACCACCGTGGGTATGCTTTCCTCGTAAAGATCCATTGGTCTGACAGACAATTTGTAAGAAGGCAGGTGTGCAAGTTGAAGACACTGAGGTGCCCTGGCATATGAGACACTTGCCGCCAAAACTGTCAACCTCGTTGAAGAGCTTCCTGCTTCTTTCTGTTCCTGGAAGAAAAGTGGTGTCATCCTCAGGCTTGAATGCTACTTCCGTCCCCGAACATTAAATAACATCAAACTTGCGACTCCGCTTTTTGGGACTTCCCGAGAAGCACATATGTCATCATGATAATTTCTGCTGCAAGAGCAACCTTCTAGTTATTCTGAACAACTTTGACAATAACATTGCCGTCAGTTCTCGAGGTTTAACCATAGCCTCAAGGCCCGTATGTTCCTACATTCCACAGTACCATTTCTCACTTTATTTTGTTTTTCAGTTCCCATGTCGGCACCAAACCTTTGCACCGTAAACCTTTTCCACAACAAGATTATCAACATCAACTTCTTCTCCATCTCGATTCCGGAACAATTGTGATATGGCATGCCTGTGCCATTCGACCCTGAATTCTTCTTCGCGTTCCAACAAATCAGCATTCGGTGATCCCCAAGATCTTCATGCAAGTACCGTCCTGCTGAAACTCCACCCCTCGGCTCTCGGGTGAAATCTTCACCTCGAATCCAATGGTCACTTGCTTACAGGATGACTACGACAGATTCGTCCGGCTTTCCTTACGAATCACCTTCATACTACACATTTTGTCCGTGAGAAATATGCCAGGTTGTCGATTCTGTTGGGTAAGTCTGCGTTCTATCTGGTCAGTTGGTTAGTACTCTGTGTGGCATGTCTCTTCACGCGTCTGCGGCCAAATCTGAGCCTTTGTCGACGTTCTTCTTCCTCCTCTTTGTTTCACATCTTTTCCCTCCCTTTGCTCTCTTGCCGACCAGGACCACGCCCCTTCCATACCAAGATCGGCTGCCCACCTCGGTCCAAGGATGAGTACCCAGACGCCTCGTCTGTACGTTGAACTGATTCAGTTCCGTGCCAAGGTATGTGTACCGTCTCGAGTTTAGTCTGTGATGGTATCCGGTACTGATATTACCAGTTATGGACTGTCGCGCCAACAATCCTCGACTATGGACACATGATGAAAGACAGGATTAATTCTGTCGTACCGTGTCGAGTGTTCTGTTTGGACGAGGCTCAACGGAACCTCTCTTCCCGTCCTTCTCCTCAATAATCATGTAAGGGCTGGACAATCGCACCATCTCACCTAAATTTGTTACTGACCTTTATATCTGGCTTGTAGCAACCGACTACCGAAAGCGCTCTCCTCGCCCAGACCCCGCCCCGACCGTCACATGGAGCCACGGGAGCACAGAGCCCAGCCCATATGCCACATGCGCCGTACACTATCCACTCATCTCGCAGGCAAGGCAGTAGAGTCGTGCTACTTCGATTGGCATAGCTGGGATTGTTGAAACCCACCCAAGCACTGTCACAATCCTAGTATCAGGCCCCCCTCGACCTCTTCGCACATGGCCTCGTCGGGAAAATCCATGGAAACTGAGCAAGTTCTCAACGAGCCCAACATTGCCCCCCCGGGGCAGTCGCCCAAAGGCACTGCACGTCCACGTCACATGATTGGTTCATTCCCCAATTGTCACGTGCTTGCTTTTTACATGTACCGACCCCGTCAGTCCGAAGCAGGCGCTTCTCCCAAACCGATGCAGTCTCGCACTGGGCTGTACTTAGTAAGTTGCCCAACCCTGCTGAGAAGCTGCCGGACCCTCAGCTAGGCAATGGTGTCGAGCACCAGGCTGACCCGAGCTCACTAGACCACGACACTACGCCAAGTCATGTGTTCATCAGCCCAGGCGGCCGTGCTGTAGGCGGTACATGGAAGCTACGTGGACATATATTAAGGGGAATGTGGTCAATAGCCAGGTTTGTTCTGTTTCTCGACACCACGACCTGCTCAAATTTGACGACTTTCCTAGTCCCGAACCTCTTCCGACAATACTACAAGATGGGGGGACAGATGAGCAGGCTGAGAGACATTTATTATCGCAAATCCGGTTACATGCCTCTTATCGACGATGTGCCGCCCCAGATGGCTTCATCAGAACAGATGTCCCTTCTATGGGTACAAAAGAGAGAAGAGGTGCTGGACGTTTCAAGCGGTATGCTCAGCAGGTTACGCTACAACCAAAAGCAAAGCCATCTACACCGTCTCCCAGACCCGATTATCATGAAGATATTTCAAAACCTGGATGACTGCAGTACTGAATGCCTTCGACGTGTTTCACGAAAATTTGCGAGGATATGCAGCAAGACCTCGCTCAAGCACTTGCAGCTGCCTACCGACCCCAACACTAACTTTCGCACAAGCGAGGACACCGACCTAGCTATGTGGCGCGGCTACGTGGAAGGACCTTTCTCATGGCCTCGGCCGTGCACCATTGATGAATTTAACCCTGAGCTTCTCCGGCTCCTTGGCAAGGATAAATACTGTGAGGCGTGCTGGGCAGCCCGCGAAGCACCCGACTGGGATAGCAGGGTCAAAAAGTTGCGCAGATACATTCACTGCTCCGCGTGCGGCGTTGACCACCCTGCGTGTTTGTTCTCGGCTACTCAACGTCGAAACGATACGTCGTCTGATCGAGTTTGCATCGGCCACGAGGGCTACATGCGCATCTGCAAGCACTGCAAGATTACTTGGAAAAACATCGAACAATGGCGTCTTACCCGATCATCCCGACCCGACACCTCCAGCGACGTGGTCTGTGTTTGCGAGCAGCCGGGCCATCTCATGTCGTGCCCCGACGAAGAATCAGCCAAAAAAGGGATGCTGGATGCCGAACGTGGTCACGATTGCGGATGTGACGGAGCGCGCAGCCTCCACCCCACACTCGAAATACGCTCGGATCAATCTATAGTGACTTCATGGACTTCGCACATGGAATTTACCCCGCAAGAACGGCCAGTCACCCTCTTTACTCTCACGCACAGGCTGCTACAGTCTTATTATATGGGAGGCCATTGGATCTGTCGAATTCTTGTGCCCGGCTTCATGCCTGCACTCCGCTGTGTCGACCCGAATGACTGTGGATGTGTCATGATGGAGAGACGACCGACGGGTGACTGGTTGCCCAATCCCCCTTTGGACAAGAGCAGGTCTTGCCGGTGGAATCCTGCAAGACAAATCAGTTGGCTATCCCAGGACACCCGGCGTGAGTACGAATATCAACAGGACCTCGAGTCACAGCGAGGGACGCCACAGAAATCAGTGCCGAAACCCGTGTTGCCGGGTCTTTCAAAGGACCGTGGTGTCTGCCAGGCAGACTTGCAATCACACCGAGGGCGCATAACTTACGGCGGCAAGGACTTCACGAGTGCATACGGGACTTTTGACACTGAGATTCGGCCATGCCACTGGGGAGGACACTGTCTTGTCGTACACTACCGACGAGTATGGGATGCCTGCGACGTGATGGGACCCAACTGGTATTACGCTTTGATTCCGGCATCATACAATCTGTGGGAGGATCCTGAAGCCTACGGGGTTTACTGGTGTAAGAACAGTAAATGTCGGAATGGTGGCCACCCATTCTTCTCACGGTTTTTAGAGGGCTTGGAGTACCGGCGCGACTGCCCTCGCATGTGTTCATAGTCAAACATGACTAGAGAGAGATGGACCAGCAGGAAACGGTTGGAAACAGGAAGGAGACCTTGGTGTTCTGTATTGCGAGTACTCAAGACGATAATGGAAACGGGGCGGGCATCAGGCGCCATCAAAAGCAGGGGGGTAGAGGGTCGCAGGCGTGCAGGTCCCATAAACAGGTGAGGGGTCGACCAATGAACAGAAAATAAGAATGGAGTTGTTATTTGTATTCATATGAAGAGTTTCGATCAGAACCCACGCAAGACAAGGCATGAATACTGGACACCACATCATGCCACGCGGGCTTAGACTTGTCTTGGCTATTGCATTGAACGGAATTAGCTCCTAATGGTCCCGAAATTGAAGCTTCGCTCATAAAGCTGCCCCGTCTGACCTCCGTCGTGCACCGGAAGAAGTGGTCCGATTTAGCAGCATGCTGAAGCTTGAGGTTAAATCGCCGGCTCGGTTGGGTTCATACCGGTGGGGGGGGGGGGGGGGGGGGGGGGGGGGGGGGGGGGGGGGGGGGGGGGGGGGGGGGGGGGGGGGG